>CM077526.1:23793521-24393521 GCA_039654895.1 Mongoloraphidia duomilia | reverse complement strand
TGCGGTCTTCTTTTTATGACAGAACACTTTTGCGAAAATTGTAAGATACAAATGAAAAAGAAAAAAGTGGTCCGGAGTCGATATCATTATTAATTCTCGAGATATGTGAGCCGAAACTGAAGCGTCACAGCATTTCATTCGTGTAACAAAATACTTTAATAGTAGATTGTATGTCTAGATGCGTAATGAGGTATTATATTACTGGCGAGTAGTGCCAGTACGTTAAAACGAGCGCTAGCGAGTTATAACAGTCACACGAGTCATAATATTATTACGCATGAGATATATTATATGGTATTTGTTGCTATACCCACTATAAAATAGCTACTTTCACTTCATTTTTAGCATTTTCAAAAATTTTTGAAAGTTCATCTGCCAACTTCACATTTATATGGTAGGTACTAGCGGGCGGATCAAAGCGAATAAACATAAATCACTATGGAAATGGTTTGATTTTCCACACAAGTGTGTTTTAAAAACTCACCTGCCTGTTATTATTATTGTAGACTAGCGGCCCCGTCCGGCTTCGCCCGGGTGCAATACACTACTCACTCGCTTCGCTTGAATATTATAAATACACTACTTACTCGCTTCGCTGGTTCGCTTGAATATTATAAATACACTACTCACTCGCTTCGCTCGTTCGCTTGAATATTATTATTACATTACTCACTTGCTTCGCTCGTTCGCTATATATATAAACCTTCCGTGAAAAATTATCTAACTGATGGTGAAAACCGCATCAAAATCCGTTGGGTGGTTTAGGAATTACATTACTCACTCGCTACGTTCGTTCGCTATATATATAACCTTCCGGGAACAATTCCGTCATACATGATTTTTGCGTAACTTTAACCGTTTACGCAGCGCACGGAACGAAAGCTCTCAAAAGGAATAATTTTTCCCGTTTTTGCAACATTTTTCATTGATGCTCCGCTCCTATTGGTCGTAGCGTGATATTATATAGCCTATAGCCTTCCTCGATAAATGAGCTATCTAACAATAAACATTTTTTTAAATCGGACTGGTAGTTCCTGAGTTAGCGCGTTCAACCAAACAAATAGATATAGATAGATTGAAATTTGAAAAACAGGAAAAAAATTATGAAAACGGAAAATTCGCTCTTCTAGTCCTTAGAACTTTGCAATTACAGACTAAGTTACGATTTAGTTTATTTTTATTAAAGTTATTAACTTCTGTATAAATCATTAAAAACATGATTCTCTCATGATGTGGACTTTGTAGACGCGTTACTATATATACGAACACATCGATCGATACCCAGTAGTGCTTCTATTGTACAAAGTGCAGAAATTACCAATTTTATAATATTAGTTTAGATTACGTCGACAACTCAGGTCATTAGCGTCTTTAACACAACACACCTGCCTGTTAACTGACCCATTCCATGCATACATACACGTATGTAAAGTAACTATTTTATAGTGGGTATGGCAAAAAAATATTTACAGAATATTATATTATATTGTGTCTACAAAATGTTGGATTATGTCAAAATCAAGGATATTTGAATCTCTTGTGTGAACTTCCGCAATCGAGATTCTTTAATAATGAGAATCGCTTTTAAAGGTATGCGATAGTCCGCTATGCAACAGCCAAGTGATCTATGAAGTAGCCTTGCCGTTAGCTATCAGGGCGGCACCAATCGACGAACAGGAAAAAGTATGCCTTTTTTGTTCTTATATATCAATATTTTAATTAAAAAAAAATGAATTACATCAAATCTTTGACATGAATAACGTCTAATGTTTCATACTGGGGTGGCATTTGAGACATATTGGATGTTACGGAAATAGAAGGAAGTAGTTGTCGCACGTGAAACAAAACACATATAGATGTCAATAATCTGTTTTGATTAAAAAACAGAAATGTGGTGACCCTGATGTTATTGAAAAAAAACGACTCAACAGTGGCTTAATTTGATCCTTAAGCCACTGTTGAGTCGTTTTCTTCAAAAACACATATACCTGTAGGAAATTTTGTTTGTTTTTTTTTAAGACCACCAACAGCTAAGGTTATTTGGGCCTAGCATCAATTCATATTTTCAATTCATTATTTTTTTTTTTTAATAATAAATTGAAAATCCAATTGACACTTTTACCAGCTCTCGGGTTAGAACCCGGGAACTTGTAATAGAGGAACCATAGCAACGCCATGTAAACAACAGCATTGCTACACGCTCGACCATTCTCAAGCCCTTTATTTAATATTGATCTGATGTACATGACAAGTGTAAACTAACACAATAAATAAATACCATTATGAAATTTGGATCATTTAAGTATTTAAGTACCATGGACATTGAAATCTATGGACAAAGTACAAGTGAGTGTGGAGGTTGCTGTTGATTGAAGGGGGGGGGGGGTGCGGAAACAAGTGTGCCCACATTCTGGTCGTTTCAGTTGCGCACTGTATGTGTCAAAGTGTCGTCCAAACAATAACAAACGACTGTTTTTTGCGCAATTGAGCATTCGCAAAGATGCGGCTAATAGAATGTGGGCACATGCACTATAGACATAGCATGGACATGTACATGAGACATAGGCATGCATCCTCCCCTGAATGGCTTCCCCCCTCGTCTAAAGTGGCACTTTATCCTCGTCCCTAGATTTCTGTGTCCATGAGAAGTACTAAAAACCAAATATATTTAAAATCACCAGATCTGGTGACTTTGTTAACTGTTTTGTTGAAACAATTATAAGAGTGCCCGCGGTGAGAGATGAAGCTAGGCACGTCATCAATAATATGCTAGTGAACGCCTGCTTGCCCGCAGACAGTGCCATGTACACAAAACTGCATATTGGGTTTTATGACGTTAGGTACAATTTTGACAAACTGCTATTCATGACAATAAACAGCCAATAGCAAGCTAGAAGGCGGGCGCAATGCATTCACGTTACTATGACGCGGTGGCTTCATCTTTCGCCGCGCGTGGTCTACAACAAAACAACCAAAGTAACCAGATCTGGTGATTTCAAATAGATTTGGTTTCTTCGGCGCGGTCGTGTGCGCCGCGATATTTGTCTTTTTTTGTAATATATGAGGTTTTTTTAGATGAATGTAACTTAATATTTTTTGAGACTTATTATTCTTACTATTAAAAATCTTACATCAATACATATTTTAAACTCACCAGTACAAAATACAAAAAAAAAATTGTTTATCACAAACGCCGCACTTTTAAGGCTTCTCGCCTGTATGTATACGTTTGTGAACATTTAATTCGCCAGAAGTAGTAAAGCACTTATTACAAACGTCACACTTATACGGTTTCACGCCAGTATGTCTACGTTTGTGACTAATTAAACTGCTTAAATCACTAAAACACTTAATACAAACGTCGCACCTATATGGCTTCTCGCCTGTATTTATACGTTTGTGAACATTTAATTCGCCAGAAGTAGTAAAACACTTATTACAAACGTCACACTTATACGGTTTCACGCCAGTATGCCTACGTTTGTGACTAATTAAACTGCTTAAACCACTAAAACACTTAATACAAACGTCGCACCTATATGGCTTCTCGCCTGTATGTATACGTTTGTGAACATTTAAATCGCTCGAAGTAGTAAAGCACTTTTTACAAACGTCACACTTATGTGGCTTCTCGCCTGTATGTATACGTTTGTGAACGTTTAAATTGCGCGAGGTAGTAAAGCACTTATTACAAATGTCACACTTATGCGGTTTCACGCCAGTATGTGTACGTTTGTGATCAATTAAAGTGCTTAAATAACTAAAGCACTTAATACAAACGTCGCACTTATATGGCTTCTCGCCTGTATGTATACGTTTGTGAACGTTTAAATTGCCCGAGGTAGTAAAGCACTTATTACAAACGTCACACTTATGTGGCTTCTCGCCTGTATGTCTACTTTTGTGAACATTTAAATTGCTCGAGGTAGTAAAGCACTTATTACAAACGTCACACTTATACGGTTTCACGCCAGTATGTGTACGTTTGTGAGTAATTAAACTGCTTAAATCACCAAAGCACTTAATACAAACGTCGCACTTATATGGCTTCTCGCCTGTATGTATACGTTTGTGAACATTTAAATTGCCCGAGTTAGTAAAGCACTTATTACAAATGTCACACTTATGTGTTTTCACGCCGGTATGTGTACATTTGTGTTGATATAATTTGCTTGATAGATTAAAGAACTTATTGCAAAAGGCACATTTATACGGTTTTTTAATTATTTTATTTTCTTTTTTGTGTTTTATACGATTTATGGAGGTATTCTTATTGTTCTCTTCACGCTTATCATGCGTTACATCCTCAGCAGAACGAAGATTCGCGAAGTCCTCCAATGTGTGACCAATATCTGTCTTTGTGTCCTCGCAGCTGATTTCCCGAGCGTTACCGTTAAATGGAGCGTCTCCTGTGTTATTAATATGTCCTGGTCGAACTAACACATCATCAGCCTGTTGTTCGGATTTTAAAGATACTTTGCGATTAAATTTATCCGCTGAATAATTGCGCTTTCCTGATTCTTTTTCTTTCCAGTTGACATTCGTATCTTCATCAATAATAACGGAACCAATACCGATTTTTGTGTCTTCACAGCTAATTTCACTACAATCATCTTTTGAAAAAGTATCATCGGCACATTCTGTTGAAAATAATGAATTATCATAAGGCACTTCGCTCATACAAAACGCATCTAGGTGTTCTAAAGATTCACATTTCACACTTATATCTGCATTAGTATCTCCTATGTCATCATTATATTCTGAGCGAATTAATACATTTTTAGACTGATGTTCGAATTTTAATTTTTCGTCGTTGATCTTATGCGCTGCGTTAAACTTTCCTGGTTCTTCATCCAAGTCTGGATTCAATATAATGTTACCATTACCGATTTTTGTGTCTTTACAGCTAATTTCATCATAATCATCTTTTGACAAAGTATCATTGGAACATTCGGTTGAAGATAAAGAATCGTCGTTCATCGGTTCCGTCATATTATCAATCACGTCATTTAGTTCTAAAGATTCACACTTTACAGTGTCATCTGCATTAGGTTCATAGATTGAAAGATTCTCAGAAGGCTCCTGAATAGAACATGTAGTCTTGATTTCTATATCAGACACGCGTAGTTGCTGTAGATAGCGTCGCAGTGTTTTGTCTGACTGAACAACTTGCGTCTGGAACTGGTGAATATTTTCCAGTTGAGTGTAACATAAACGGCAGATGAAATTCGGCATTCCGTCGTTTTTCGTGATCTGAAACAGAATCGTAGTACTTTATATAAAGATACTGGTTCCATGTCAACCAATTAAAAGAGTTTTATACACAACATATAAGTCGTATGTAAATAATGTTATTATTTTAGCTCTCTAGTAACGTATTTTACCTGATGGCTGATAGTATATCGGTGCGAAGAGAAATTAGAAAATACTAATTTAGGTGAGTTACGTATCCTGCGATAGATGTATAACTCATTTTCAATTTAATATTTTATTATTTCTTATCGCATTGATAGAGTACCTACCTATTTATCTGTGAAACTAGAGATTTCAAAAATTATAATTATTTCCATTGTATAATATTACGTAATAACTAATAATCAATTCTCCCAGCTATATAAATATATAAAAGCTGTCGACATGTGAGTGTTCGGGAACCAATGACTTTACGCTAAATAATCGAAGATAGACAAGACACTAAGACAAGATTATTGAATGAATACTTTCTCCATTTTTAAGTTGCTAGTGCAATAAAAGTGTTTCATAAATAATATTAGAGACCGTTAAAATATTGCGTTACGTTTCTCATAGGGGTGGAGAGAAGGTTAGTTATAATCGGAGTCACCATTATGTTATCAGGGGGTATTGATATACCTATATTGTTACATTACTTTTTAAGGAATTAAAAAAATTTAAAAAAAGCAACCATATTTAAAACGGAATTATATAGTTACGTAATACATGTGGTGGGTGAGGTGCTTCATGAAAATGTTATGATATCATGATGGGGTTAGGGGGTTCAAAAATAGCGTAAAAACGCATTTGAACGATTCCTTAGGTGATAATAAATTATAGGTAAAACATTCTGCGTTATTAGTAATTTGTTGCTAACTTACCTTTACGGGAGCACAGCTCATGATTACGTCAGCTACTTGATTTCTCATTTTGGTTGAAAAGTAAAATATGTCTAACACTGTTACGCCGCGTGATAAGCACAATCGACACATTGTACTTATGCCGTATCCATTTACCAATATTTCTTTCATTTTGATAAAAAATCGACTGATTTCTTACTTGCCGTCTATCCAATGGCGTTCTTAAGGTACGTGCAGTACGCAGCTGGGATTCTAGATGGTAGTGTAGATCATAGCAGGCTTGGCCTTGCTTAAATTAATGCATTGTTATACAGGGTGTTCCGTAAAGAATGCGCCAAAAAGTAATCCTACATTCTAGACATAAAAATAATAAGATTTAACCCAACTTGCCTTATAAAATTCGAGAAAAAAATGGAGACATAAATGTGTTCCAAATAGGCTGCAACTAGCGCCCTCTTTTTAGAAACTCAAATCTGTTTAAATTTTATTTTTGCCTGCCCTAAAAAACCCATGTATACCAAATTTCAACTAGATATCTCAAAAACTGTTCGATTTATTTAAAGAAACTCAAATATAAAATCTAACTTTAACACCCTGTATATCCAAAACGAACGACATTTTTATAAGACAAGTTGCGTTAAATCTTATTATTTTCATGTCTAGAATATAGGTTTACTTTTTGGCGCATTCTTTACGAAACACCCTGTATATGCGAGCGTACACACAACGAAGCAGTGAGTGTAGCAGGTATAAGCGCTGTTATAAGAGCTGGTAGATTCAAGAATGTATCTCACCATTCTTTCAGCGCGCTGACTACTACAATCAACGTGTGACAACTGTCAAATGGCCGTTACAAGTTTCGCACTGGATGTGACTAGTTTAATAAATGAAATTTTGCGAGTTTTTATTTAATTTGTTTTGAGTTTTTTCTAAGACGTATTTAAAAGTGTTAGGTTCCATACGTAAATATTCAAAAAACCGGTTTGGGTAAAATTGTAATTCTTGGTATAAATAATGAAATTCGCCATGTTTAGATCGTTTTCTATTAATAGGGTGGACATGATAGCTCCTACCCAAATTTGTATTTAAAATATACCACTTTGTAGCAGAAGAACACAAATATTCGTCTTCGCGATCTGACATTTCAAACGAGATTTAAGCTTGTATCAATGCTAGTATCAAAGCTTCGTTGTGCAAACCTATAAGCGCTTATAATTTCAGCCACCATCTACCATACATGCTACCATCTAGAATCCCAGCTGCGTACTGCACGTACCTTTAGTCTTACAGAAGATTGAAGAAACTGACGTTGTTGATATTGATTTAGGTCTACAGACGCTAAAAACTTAAGCTGTTGAACGTGTATAATCTACCAACGATACTCAAATTTATTTTTCATTTCGTGCAATTGACAGCTCTAAAGCTTCAGACATTATCAATAGTGACCTAAAATCTATATATGATTACTCTAATAACCATGCCTTATGCCTAAACTCTAGTAAATCTACCGTTATTTACATTGCCAATAGTTTTGTTCAGAGAGCAATTCTCGACTAAATTTGAATATTAATGGAGATGTTATACCTATCGTCAAAAATGCTAAAAATTTGGGTGTTATTTTTGATACGCATATGAAATGTCACCAGTACATCACAAATAAATTTAGATTTGCTTTTAGTAGACTCGCGGTCGTATTCATAGTTAACCCTTAAGTAGTAAGGGACACTTACTCATACCCTCAAATCGAATATGCGTTTCACAATCAAAATTGACGTCTGTAAGGGCCCTTACATCACCCTCACTTTAAGGGTGGATAGTACGTCCCTTAAGTGTCGAAAAAGTAAAAACAGTAAAACACATGAAAAACACGCATTTATATCAAAAATGACAACTAAACACAATCGGTCTGCAGTATGACCAACTGTTCTAAAGGACTCATGGAGGTTTACTATAATTCTTCCCTCACTCAAGGAAATGACTATGAAACGCTCCTTTGAATAAGGTACCCTCAGCACTTAAGTCTACCCGCCCCTGATAGTGCACACCGCTTATGTATTCGTAGGATGTTTGAACAGGACAAATTATTTGAGTACATTGTTTCAAAAAAGTTACTTTGTTTTTATTTTATGATTCATTTTCTTACATTTTTACTTACGGTATTATAAAGCAAATAATTTCCTAGTAAGGGCCTACAGAACTGCAAATTTGTGATATTTAAAACTGCTTCAATTACTAACGTCGCACTTATGACTTCTCGCTTGTATGAGTACGTTTGTGAGAATTTATTCTGCTCAGTTGACCAAAGCACTTACTAATACGTTTTTGCGCCACAATGTGTACTTTTGTGAAGCATTAAATGTCCTGACTGACCAAAACACTTATTACAAACGTCACACTTATAAGGTTTCTCACCTGTATGGGTACGTTTGTGACATTTTAAAGTGTCTGACTGAGCAAAGCACTTATTACAAACGTCACACTTATAAGGTTTCTCGGCTGTATGGGTACGTTTGTGACATTTTAAAGTGTCTGACTGAGCAAAGCACTTATTACAAACGTCACACTTATAAGGTTTCTCGGCTGTATGTGTACGTTTGTGACAATTTAAAGTGTCTGACTGAGCAAAGCACTTATTACAAACGTCACACTTATAAGGTTTCTCACCTGTATGGGTACGTTTGTGACAATTTAAAGTGTCTGACTGAGCAAAGCACTTATTACAAACGTCACATTTATAAGGTTTCTCGGCTGTATGTGTACGTTTGTGACAATTTAAAGTGTCTGTCTGAGCAAAGCACTTATTACAAACGTCACACTTATAAGGTTTCTCACCTGTATGGGTACGTTTGTGACAATTTAAAGTGTCTGACTGAGCAAAGCACTTATTACAAACGTCACACTTATAAGGTTTCTCGCCTGTATGTGTACGTTTGTGAGAATTTAAAGTGTCTGACTGAGCAAAGCACTTATTACAAACGTCACACTTATAATGTTTCTCGCCTGTATGCGTACGTTTGTGAACATTCAAATTCTCTGGAAAAGCAAAGCACTTATTACAAACATCGCACTTATACAATCTTTTGTCTGTGTGTGTAATTTTGTGAACATTTAAATCGCCCGAAGTAGTGAAGCACTTATTACGAACGTCACACTTATATGGCTTCTCGCCTGTATGTATACGTTTGTGAACATTTAAACTGTCCGAAGTAGTAAAGCACTTACTACAAACGTCACACTTATGCGGTTTCACGCCAGTATGTGTACGTTTGTGACTAATTAAACTGCTTAAATCACTAAAACACTTAATACAAACGTCGCACTTATATGGCTTCTCGCCTGTATGTATACGTTTGTGAGCATTTAAATCGCACGAAGTAGCAAAGCACTTATTACAAACGTCACACTTATGTGGCTTCTCGCCTGTATGTCTACTTTTGTGAACATTTAAATTGCCCGAGCTAGTAAAGCACATATTACAAATGTCACACTTATGCGGTCTCACGCCAGTATGTATACGTTTGTGAGCATTTAAATCGCTCAAAGTAGCAAAGCACTTATTACAAACGTCACACTTATATGGCTTCTCGCCTGTATGTCTGCTTTTGTGAATATTTAAATGGCTCGAACAAGTAAAACACTTATTACAAACGTCACACTTATGTGTTTTCACGTCGGTATGTGTACATTTGTGTTGATATAAGTTGCTTGACAGATTAAAGAACTTATTGCAAAAGGCACATTTATATGGTTTTTTAATTATTTTATTTTCTTTTCTGTATTTTATACGATTTATGGAGGTATTCTTATTGTTCTCTTCACGTTTATCATGCGTTATATCCTCAGCAGAACGAAGATTCGCGAAGTCTTCCGATGTGTGACCAATATCTGTCATCGTGTCTTCGCAGCTGATTTCCCGAGCGTTACCGTTAAATGGAGCGTTTCCTGTGTCATTAATATGTCCTGGTCGAACTAACACATCATCAGCCTGTTGTTCGGATATTAAAGATACTTCGTGCGCAATTTTATCCGCTGAATAATTGCACTTTCCTGATTCTTTTTCTTTCCAGTTGACATTCGTATCTTCATCAATAATAACGACACCAATACCGATTTTTTTGTTTTCACGCTTATTATGCGTTACATCCTCAGCAGAACGAAGATTCGCGAAGTCCTCCGATGAGTGACCAATATCTGTCATTGTGTCTTCGCAGCTGATTTCCCGAGCGTTATCGTTAAATGGAGCGTTTCCTGTGTCATTAATATGTCCTGGTCGAACTAACATATCATCAGCCTGTTGTTCGGATATTAAAGATACTTCGTGCTCAATTTTATCCGCTGAATTATTGCGCTTTCCTGATTCTTTTTCTTTCCAGTTGACATTCGTATCTTCATCAATAATAACGACACTAATACCGATTTTTTTGTCTTCACTGTTAATTTCACTACAATCATCTTTTGAAAAAGTATCATCGGCACATTCTGTTGAAAATAATGAATTATCATTAGGCACTTCGCCCATACCATACGCATCGAGGTGATCTAAAGATTCACATTTCACACTTATATCTGCATTAGTATCTCCTATGTCATCATTATATTCTGAGCGAATTAATACATTTTTAGACTGATGTTCGGATTTTAATTTTTCGTCGTTGATTTTATGCGCAGCGTTGAACTTTTCTGGTTCTTCATTCAAGTCTGGATTTAATATAATGTTACCATTACCGATTTTTGTGTCTTTACAGCTGATTTCATCATAATCATCCTTTAACAAAGTATCATTGGAACATTCGGTTGAAGATAAAGAATTACCGTTCATCGGTCCCGTAATAACAATCACGTCATGTACTAAAGATTCACACTTTACAGTGACATCTACATTAGTTTCACAGTTTGAAGGATTCTCAGAAGGCTCCTGAATAGAACCTGTAGTTTTGATTTCTATATCAGACATGCGTAGTTGCTGTAGATAGCGTCGCAGTGTTTTGTCTGACTGAACAACTTGCGTCTGGAACTGGTGAATATTTTCCAGTTGAGTGTAACATAAACGGCAGATGAAATTCGGCATTCCGTCGTTTTTCGTGATCTGAAACAGAATCGCAATACTTATAATATAAAGATACTGGTTCCCTATAAACCAATTAAAAGAGTTTTATACACAACATAAGCGTATGTAAATAAACGTTGAAAAAATATTATGCACCACATGCTTCTAATTTGTTGCTAACTTACCTTAACGGGAGCACATGTCATGATTACATCAGCTGCTTGATTTCTCATTTTGGTTGAAAAGTAAAATATGTCTAATACTGTTACGCCGCGTGATAAGCACAATCGACACATTGTACTTAAACCGTACCCATTTATCAATATTTCTTTCATTTTGATACAAAATTCAAAATTGATTGATTTCTTACTACCTGTCAACGATTGATGGTGTTCTTTAGTCGTCTTACAGAAGAAACTGACGTTGTCACGTTGTTGATGATATTGACTTAGGTAGGTAGATTGACCTAAACTATTGAGCGTGTATAATCCACAAACTATCTTGCCTTAGATTAAGTCTCTCTCTCTATTTGAACGATAGATGATAACATCTGCAGAAATGAAGTCTTTGGTCCTTGCAGTATAAACGTGTTATATCATCTAACAAAATTAGGGGCGGATTTAGAAAAATATTTCACTGGGGGGGTTTCAAAATATTTATGTACAAGTACATTATATTGATATTTTGTCCATAATAATATTAAAGTAGTTATGTTGATTATCGCACACAAAGAAATAGTAGGTCATTTAGTACTTACATAATAAATATTAAATCATCAAGAAATAATATGCAATTTAATGTTTATATTAAATCATTAAGGAAGTAAGTCAAGCGTTTGAAAAACGAAATTGTTTTGTTTAAGTATTTATTTTTATTAGATTGCTTAAAAATATATTTAAATTGAGAAAAGCGTAGCATTGATGAAATTAATTTAATTCATGCATATTTTTCAGTGTGAATCAATTTTATACGATTAAATGGAGCGTGAACTATGCTGTTATTTGATTTATTTGTGTGAAAAAAGTCATTTTAGAAAGTGAGATTATTTTAAACATTATACCGGATGTTATTTTTATGCAGAAAGCATTGTCAAAAAATCTAGTTTGACAATGACCTTAGATTGTGACAACACATATTTCTCCATAAAAAAGCATTTGTTGAATTTTAAATCGATTCTGCCCAAAAAGATTGATATAATCAACAACTTCTTAAAGGTATTTTCCTCCGCTTAAAAATAATTATAAACTTAAAACATGAATTCGTATTAGACCCAACTAATCTCGTTAGTTGGTGGCCTTTAAAAACATTGCGAATATATGCGTAGTGAGTTTAGTACGACTGAGGATATTATAGGGTTTTTTTGGAAATTTTTTTGCAGCCAATTTATTTATTTGAACGAGTTATATTTATTATAAATACAACTACGTTTCGCCCTTTTAGGCCTAAAAGGGCGAAACGTTTATTATAAATATAACTACGTTTCGCCCTTTTAGGCCTAAAAGGGCGAAACGTTTACTATAAATATAACTCGTTCAAATAAATAAATTGGCTGCAAAAAATTTTTCCAATAAAACCCTATTGCAAATATAGGTGCAGATAAACCTGGCAACAGGAACCTTTAAAAAAATAAGACCGTTGTATTTTACACTACACAATACAGAAGTGAAATTGCTAGTCGCTTCGACTGTAGACACACATCCATACGTATAAAGCTGCCTGTAATGATCGCTGCAGCTATGCTTTCCCAGCGTCCCACTCTAGCTCGCACTTGTCTGATTTTTTTGTGACATACGATATATTTTCAATAAATGACAATAAAAACAATTTGAAAGTTAAATAAATTTATTAAAAAACGTAACAAAAAAATGAACATATGTTCATTCCAATATGGTGTCATAATCTCGTGGTAATAAGTTTATTATACATATCACATAAATTTACATGTCAAAATTATATCTAATAATTATTATGTCGACAATTTGATAATTGCAACGCTATGTTAATTTTAATTGTTTTTTTTTTTTCAAACCTTTCTCTCGAAATTTATTTGAAACATTAAATTCTCCGATTCGTTGTCATTTTAAATTAAACATAAAAGCCAACTTTTAAATCATTTTCTTCCTTTCTTTTTTGCTTTTTACGGTTCCTTCGGTTTTGACTTCGGCGGAAGGTGAAAAAAAATTGAAGTTTGACTTCGCCTGAAAAAATCACCTTCCGTCGAATTAACGGACCAATTGAAACGATATGTTTTCTAAATTGTATAATATACAAGTATTTAACGCACTTTTTTTGTACAAATTGCCCTTCGAAACAAATTTTTTCTAGGTATTTTTATCAAAATTTAGCTTGAAAAGTGATGCTTTTTGTAAGTAAAATCTAATGTTCTACAATCTACATGATTAAAGTTTGACAATGATCTAAGATTGTCCGCACGTCTATATAAACTATAATTGTTAGAGTGCCCGCGGTGAGAGATGAAGCCAGGCACGTCATCAATAATATACTAGTGAACGCCTTCTTGCCCGCAGACAGTGCCGTGTACACAAAACTGCACATTGGGTTTTATGACGTTAGGTACAATTTTGGCAAACTGCTATTCATGACAATAAACAGCCAATAGCAAGCTAGAAGGCGGGCGCAATGCATTTACGTTACTATGCCGCGGTGGCTTCATCTTTCGCCGCGCGAGGTCTACGTTCAAATCTGAGAGCAATGCAAGTCTAGAGTTTTTGACAGTACATTGTGCAACCCACCATAAACTGGGCAATTTTATATATTCAAATAAAAATGACTGATTTTATACAAAAAAATTTCAACTCTATAGCAATAAAATAAAATTTTTCAAAATAT
Organism: Mongoloraphidia duomilia; assembly: GCA_039654895.1. Classification (NCBI taxonomy): domain Eukaryota; kingdom Metazoa; phylum Arthropoda; class Insecta; order Raphidioptera; family Raphidiidae; genus Mongoloraphidia; species Mongoloraphidia duomilia. The sequence goes on along the minus strand of CM077526.1, from coordinate 24,379,532 downwards.
TTTATAATTTATGAAACTTTTTTTTTGATTTTATTATATCAGTAAATAATTAGGCCTGGAAAAGACAAGTAATTTTGTGGAAACACTGTCTGTTATAATACTGATATTAAATGGAATACTGATAAAAGGGCTTATTGTTATTTAATTCTTAAAAACCGATCTTCATAATAACAAAATAAATTTAACAATAAAATTAAGAAAAATCGCAGGATAGTGGACAAAATATTTTTATGTGTGTACTTGAAAAAGTCTAAATCTATAGACGAAACGCTGTACATTTAATAAATCCAATATTTTGTCCACTATCCTGCGATTTTTCTTAATTTTATTATAATCACGATGGACACGATTTCTAATATAAATTTAACAATATTTAAAACCAATTGTTATTATATCAATAAACAAACTACCACATCAACTGTTTTTACTGTTGAAGGTTGAAAATAACAGAGCTTAAATCTTCTTTTTCATCGTAATGGATTAAGTTATGGTTTACTTTCTAAACACATTAAAACAATGATAATCTTGCGGTTGAAACCAAACTAGGTATAAAACACACAAACTAAATCAACATTTTTACAATTTTGCCACAAGTAATTATTATTTCAACAACTTAATCAATATAAAAATATTTTCTTTTACTAGGATCTTTAACAATAATTGTCGAAAAGTCTTTTGAATCTAATGGCTTAACCGTTGTAACAACATCGGTATGTTCTTCAATTGGATCGAAGAATTCTCCTTTATCTTTTAAATTATTTACTTTCTTAGCTAAATTTTTATCTTTAAAATAATTACTGGTAACTGATTCAACACGTCTTGTGTTGCTTCCGTGAACATCCCCGTTTTTCTTCTTGTAAAGCACAGATGGACTTCTGTAATCAAATTCATCGATTGTTGAATATCCTTCATCATCATCATTTTTTCTGTTCGACAATCTTCGACTATTGTAGGAATCATCATCATCATCATCTCGTCCTTTATTCGTTGATCTTCGACTTTCGTATGAATCATTCGGTGATTTTCGACTATTAAATGTTCTCACAGGTTCTTCTTCATCCTCATCATCTAATTCTGACGTTCTTTTCGAAGATTCTTGTCTATTTCTGAAATTCGACGATTGTTCCGAATCGTCATCATCTAGTTCCTCGCTGTTTCGAGAAGATTGACCGTGTTTTCGCGATCCTAAAGACTTTTGATCGTTAATATGTCTGTAATTGCCGCCATGTTTTGGTCCGTCAGTGAAATTGTCAAATACTTCAACGAATTCCGAATAATCAGGAGCCATGACTTCGTCAACTTCTTCTATTTCATCATATTCATTTTCTAATTCTTCGGCGAGTTTTTCATTTTCTAACATTGTTTCTTCACCGTCTTCTTCATTATCTTCTTCTTTTTCTTCTTCTGGAACGTGAACTTCTGTAGTCTCGACATCTGCGGTTTTGTGGCGTTGCTGAATTTTTTCTAATTGGTATGGCTTTTCAGTAGTTGTGTAAATTTCATCAGAACTTTCAGTTACATCTTGAACGGTGTCTTTTTCTTCTTTTTCAGACAAAGTTTTTTTATTATAGTCCACATTTTCTTCATTTCGGTCATCGGCATTAATTTCCTCTTTTTGATTAATTTTATTTTTTTTATTTCTAGATTCAATTTCTTCACTTCCATTTTCAACACTTTCTTTTTCAATTTTTGGCACTTTACCGTTCTTTTTTCCTTTTAATCTTTTATCAGTTTTTGGTTCTAAAACTTCATCGTCGGTTCCTACACTTTCTTTTATTTGTTTTTCACTTTTTTCTGATATTAAATCTTCTTGAGAATTTTCCTCGTTTTCTGGCACATAGTATTTTCTTGAATGATCCTCTGGATGGAAATATGGATTGTATTTTATTTTTCCAATTTTTATGCTACCTTTATTTTTATCATCTCTTCTATTGCTTTTCTCTTCTTTTATAAGAGAATCATCTTTATTTGAGGATTTTGTATCATCGTCTATATCCTTCTCATTAGTAACTTTTTCTATTATTATTCGATCTTCTTCAGTGTTTTCTTTATCAACTTCTGTTTCTTGTTCAAAATTTTCTTCCTTTGTCAAGTCTATATTCTTATCTTCATCCGCGTGTTCTTCAACTTCTTGATTTTTATGTGGCTTACTTCTTCTCAATTGATCTGTTTCTTCATTACTTCTTATATCTTCGTCCGTATCGACAGGTTTTATTTTTTCAACGTTTTTACTTTCGGTTTCATCTTCATAATCGTTATTTTCTTCTTTCGATTCAGTGTTTTCCGTTCTTTCATCTTGTTCCTTATTTTCCGCTACATCTTCCGAATCATCAGTCTCAATATTTAAAATCGGTTTTTTATGTTCTTCAACGCGTCTTTTTTCATTTTCTTTGTAAATAAATTTAGATATTGGCGACGCTTTTACAATTTTTTCAGTGTTTTCACCGGATTCTGAAATAGTTTCATCACTTTTTTTTGATTCTTCATCGTCGTCAGCACTTTCGTAAACCGGTATATGTTTTCTATGTTCTTTTTTGAAACCTTTCGGATAATTTTCAGGTAAGGGTTCCGATTCTTCAGCTTCTTCTTCGACATCCATTCTTCTTGTAGCAACTGGCTTTGAATAAACAGGTGCAAACGGAATACTATCTTTATCTTCAGGTGCAAATTTGGGAATGATGTCCTCTAAATATTTATCATGATGAAAATTGAAAAAATCATTATCTTCTCCTTTAGAGGAAATTTTTTTGCTTGGCTTCTTGTAAGTATTTTTTGGTTTTTCAGATTCGTTTTCAGTTTTGGGTCTGTGTTGTCGAGGACGTTTTTCAGATGGTTTTCTTTTTACTAATGGTATTACATATCCTTTATCTTCTACACTTTCACTTTCTCCAACTGATGATTCCGAACTTTGTCTCCTTGCTTTTCTTGAAGATCCCTCTTTTTCAAGTTCATCTTGCTCCTCTTGTCTAAATCTTGACTGCTTTCGTCTCTCCGAAGGTGGGATATTTCTTTGTTTTGCCTCGTCTTTATGTACTCGAGTCATGATCCACATTTTCTTAGGTGAAACAGTGGAGTCCATTAAAACTTTTTCAGACCTATAACCGTTATTTTGAACCGGTGTTGGTTTTGTCGTGACAATTCTAGCACCGAAAGTACTTTCAGTGGTTAAGTATTCTTCATACTTGCTTTCATTTGTATCATCTGTTTCTTCAGGTTGTTCAGAGTACACTCTATATTTATTTTTGGAAATATCTCGAAGATTTTCATAAATCTCTCTGGTCTTATCAGATTCTTTCGGATATTTTCTAGTTTCTTGAACTTCTTCAGGATAAACTCTAGTTTTCTCTAATTCTTCTTCACTATATTTATTTCTAGCTGCTTCACGCAAATTGTCATATCTTTCACCAGTTTCGTCAGGATTTTCTTGCTTTTCTTCTAAAATTTCAGACGGACTTTCTTCTACCTCGTCAAAATATTTAGTATTATCATCTTCAGTAGGCTTCACAGTGGTACTTGGAAGAACTTGTTTTTCTATAATTAGCAATACAGGTTTCTGCAACGTCCTTTCAGTAGGCAATGGCAGATCAACATTTTCAAAATTATATCTGCTGCTATAATTGTTACCAACTTGACGATCAGTTGTTTTATTTTCATCCTGCAATGGCGACAATGTTGATTCTTCCTCGTGTTCTCGTCTGTTCGAAAATTTAAAGCCTTTGTTCTGTGATACCGGCAGACGTGTTGTTATTTCTGGACTATTTTCTTCATCAATGACTTGTCGATTTGTTGGTTCAGTGCGATATTCTAATTCTTCATTGATTGCACGTGGATTGACAGTAGAAAATTCAGCTCGCTTGTTCAGATTTTCAGTTGTAAATGTGATAGAATCGGCAGGGCGTGCGGAAGAAGTACTGATATATTCGGTTTGTTTCAAATCTTGTTGATTTACAGGAGTAAATGTTGATGTTCCAACAACTTGACTGAAGAGATCTTGATTAGACAGAGGTGGTAAATATTCAGGTATTTGGATAGGCGGTAGTTGACTTATCGGTTTAAAAGTAGGATAAGTCGCCAGTATGTCAAGTATCTGTTGACTCAAAGATGGATTTGGCTTATTAACAGAATAATCAGATATTGCGTACAGATTATGATGATTATCGTTTTTAGGCTCAGGAATAAACGGTAGATTTTTAGATGACTGGTGATATCTAGACGATCTTTGAACTTTGTTAGAATAAGTTCGAGGTATGAAAGGATTTATATCAAATATTTTAGGAGCTTTTATTCTGTATATGGCATGTTCTGGATTGACAGTAGGGTAATTTTGTTGATAATTTTCTAATGGAATTGTTACTCTTTGAGGTTCGCCTTGGAAAGTTGGACTGCTGGTAACGTATTGAACTGGATTTTGTTGGACATAATTTTCAGGATTTGTAACTATTAGTTGACCATTTGAAGCTGTGTTAGGGACATTTGGTGCATACAATTGCGCCATAAGTTTTTTATTGTCATCCAACGGTAATTGAGAATTATCTGGTATATTAATATTTTCAGCTGCATGTATTTTAGAACCACATCTTACAGGTGGTAATTGAGCTTCAAGATACCTCGGTTCTTCTCTTCTTTTATCAGTGTTTATTCCCAAGTTTGCTACATAAGGAGAAGAATCTGTTTGTTTAGCAGCTCCGCACGGAACGACTTGTCCTGAAAACGAAGACGAAGTCGACGAAGCATCCTGTAAATAATTTGGAGTTGAAGATCCTTCAGAAATTTGCTGGTTGCGCATTTCGGGAGGGCCAAACGGATTGATATTAGTTAATTCTTTCAATCTTCTACGCAACATTACTATAATACTTTCTTTTAAAGACGGGTTACTTTCTTCTTCTGGGTTTCGTTCCAACAAACGTTTATCCTGTTCCAGTTTATCTTTTTTATGGTCACATTTAACACTGGGATACCCTTCGCCTAATTCGTAAGCGTTTGTTAAAGGTTTATATGTAGAACTTGGTTTGGCCGTTGTTGAAGACGAAACTGGTTCAGATTGTTGGGAATCACTACGGTACTCGGAATTGTCACCCGGATATCTGATATCATGATATTCGTAAGGAGCGGGTATGGTAGTTTCTTTAAAAATATCAAAAAGACCATAAGAATTTGCATAATTCTTTGATTCTTGTTTATCTAACAACTCTCCAATTGAAGAATCATCTTCTTGAAAATCATCACTGCGTCTAGTTATAACTTTACTTGAATTATTGTCACTAACTTCAGAATTTGATAATTCAGTTCGATTCGAATTTTCTAAATCGATTGACTGTTTAATTAAAATTTCACTCGAATTTTTTGTTTCAGAACTGTTGATATCTCTTGTGCCGTTTTGTATTATGATGGAATGAACTGTGGTGCTATCTGTAGCATTTTCATTTTCGAGTTTAGGATAAAAATTCGCCTGTCTGTCCGATTTATTAAATTCTTGATATGTTTTCTTGGTTGCTTTTTGTTCCAAAGTTTCAGGTACTACTGTACTTTCATTTTCAGTTTTTAAACTGCGTTTACTGATAACTCTAATAGTTTCAGTAGCTAAAGAATCTGGTACGGTTGGAAGAAAATTTGAGGTTACTTCAGTTGTGAATGTTACCGGCCTAAATTCAGCATAATTCGCTACACTTTCACTTTTCAAAGGTGGCACCAATCCTTCGATAACTTTGTAATCTTTAGTCATTATTTTATTCCTTAATAATCGCGGTGACGTTTTTATTCGAGGATTAACAATTTTAATAATTTTGGTTGGTTTTGGTCTTATAATATGAACATGAGATGCGATTGTAGAATCAGGCCTCGGTTTTAATCCGATAGATGTCACCCCTAGTCCGTTATAATGCATCCCATGCATAGGTGAGTATCCTTTTGACAAAATAACAGGAGTTGGTTTCATTCCGTCGGGAATTAGTACAGGTAAAGGATTTTTTAAACCGGGAACTTGTACTTGTTGAACGGTTCTGAAACCAACTGCTTCGTAATTTGGTTTTTCGTTAATTTGAAAACTTAAAGGTTGTTCGGTAGTTATCGAGATTGTACTGACATCAATTTTTTGTTTAGGATTTTCTGTAAAGTCCGGCATCAAAGTTATAGGTTTGCTTGTAGTTATAGAAATCAAACTCGGATCAACTCTTTCGTATTGTTCAGTAGATGTTTGTCGATAATCATAATTTCTAGGTAATTTTTGTCCTCCAGTTGTGGACAACGGTGTAGTAGTACTACTTTTATCAGCGCCATATTTAAATGTTTCAGTAGTGTGGGTATCGCTCTGGAATAGATTATGCGAATTTAAACGGATCCTTTTACGAGGTTTCGGTATTTTTATTTTTATCTTCTTATCATCAACATCTTCTTCTTCCTCTTCGTCATCGTTCGTGGTTTCAGCTCCTTCAGAATCGTAGTTGTGATTTTCGTATACTTCAGTTGTCGTAGTGCCTCGTTGTTTCTTCATATACGGAACTGTAGTTGTTTCAACTTCTTCAGCTACAGTGGTAGTAGTGCTAGTAGTGGTAAAACGTCTTTTAGTATTATTTCTCGTCTTCTTTGGCATCATGGTTGTCGAAATTTCTTCAACTACTTCTGAATTTTTTATATTTTTCATGATATCAGACAGTACATTCATTTGTTGTGATGACGTAATGTTTGGAGCTTTTGCCGAAACGTTGTAATGTTTCAGTTTAGGCCAATAGTCATTTATGTCAAATAAATTTTCTCTGTATCGTTTTGGGTCAACAAGAGGCAATTGTAAGGGCGGCAGCTCTGAACTGTCTAGGATTTTATCATAACTTGATGGATTGTCATACAAAAACTGAGGTAATGTTCTATATTGTTCGGTTGTCGTAGTTTTTTCTTCTCGACCATTTCTCATTGTGTTTTTCGTTTTATTTTTGTAAAATTGTGTTGCATTTTTTATAAATTCAAGAAATGTATCATTTTTCGAAATGTTTTTCATAGTTTCATTGACGTTTTCAGTAGTATTCTGCATATTTTCAATATTTTTTGTAGTATTTCCGGTTTCAGTGCCATTTTTTACACTTTCATTTTTATTTAATTCACTGTTAGAAACGTTTTTTAGATCAGCGTGTGCTTTGTCAGTTGTAATAGAAACATTGGTTGTAGGCACTTCAGTTGTTGAAGGAACTTCGGTTGTTGAAATATTTGTTTCATTTATTTTAGCTGTTACTTGAACAGTATCAGAAGAACTAGTAATATCATCAGTTGGATTTTTTGAATTATTACTCTTGTTTTTAAGTGTTAATTCAACGTCTAAAATATCGTTTGACATATTCTCATCCACCAGACTTCCGTTAACATTTCTCTTAATCACAGATTTTTTATTTTTATTATTATTTAAAAATTCCGCTATTAATTTCAAATTTAATAAATTAGTTTCGTTCATATCAAAAGATTTTTTATTGTTAGATTCATTTAAATTCATAATAGAAGAACTTTTGTTAACTTTGATATCTCCATTTTTACTATCCAATTTATGATTGAATAATCTGTTATTGTTCGAATCTTCTTTTTCCCGTTTTGGCGCTTGAATTTTTACTTTCAGAGTTTTAGATTCGCTTCCTACCAAAGCTTTATTGATCGCAAAAACTGGCTCAGGAGCATCAATAATTTCTTCTTTAAACAGCGGGTTGTCTAATGGATTTTCTCCAAAATATTTTACTTTTAAACAATCAATTTTGTCACCCAGACCGACTAATCGCGGTCCTTTGATTACTTGACCAATCTTCACGTCATGTTCAACTCCTTCCCCATCTCCTGCATCTTCGTTCTCCTTTTCACTGACTTCTTTATCCTTGTTTTTTATATGCTCAGGAATAGGATCAACAGTATCTGGAATCTCTGGACATTGGATATTTGAAGTGGAATCATAAAACTCTGTCCCACCATCAGTTTTTCTTGGGATATTCCGCATATTTTGGGCATACCGAAGCGGAGAATGTTTTGGGATAACTTTAGTTTCGGATAATTTGTAATAAGGATATTTAAGGTGCGTTAAATCAGGTCTGGGAGTCGGATCAGGGAATTTGCTAACGTCAACAATATCGTAAGTCAACTCCTTGATGTCTAATTTTGGAATGTCAACAGTGAAACGTTTTTTCCTTATAAATACGTCACTTTCAGGTGAAGGTGCTTTTATTGTAGTTGACTTTTCTTGATTTACTTTGGGTCGACTTTTTGCAGACGGGAAACGTATTCTGTGATTTTTGTTGTTTTTATTAAGATTTTCACTTTGTATTAATGTCGTCAACTCGTCTCTTGTATTATCTTTTTTCGTACTTTCCAAATATCGGTTATGCTCAACTTTTCTTGCATTATCTTTCTTATTCTTTTCCCAATAATAATTCGGCCGACGTCTTACATAAATTTTTGACAACTTTTCCTTGTCGTATCTTTTAACACGAACGTGCGATTTTTCATCATGGAAACTTTCATTTTTCTTTTTTACAATAGGATTAAGTTTCTCGCCATATTTAACCGATTCCTTATTAGTTTTTTCTATATTATTTTTTGACCCATTACTTGTCGTTTTTACTTCAGATAATTGTGTTGACTTTGTTCTTGCAGTTGCTTTAGCTTCCGAGAAATTCGGTATTTTAGTCGATTCAACAGTTGTAGTCAATTTAACTAAAGTAGTTGGTGCTAAAACGAAATCTTCTTCTTTATTTCTTAAAGTCGACGTTTGAATTGTACTACCAACATTCTCAAAGGCTTCATCAACTTTTCCTATCACAGTTGATTCAATACTTCCCAATGTCGGAATTTCAGTTGTTGAATCCTTCAACACTCCAAGATTTTCATTAAACTCATTAACATTTGAGAAGAAATTCTGTTTAACCGGATTCTCATCTGTAAATAGTTGATTTTTTTCAGTAACATCTCGGCTCTCTTCTTCATCTAATGTACTGACCGTCGTAGTGCCATAATCACTTTGCCCATTCTCATATTTTGGAACTTTAGGAACTTTGATTTTTATCTTTGGTTGTTTTATTGTAATATAATATTTATCACTTTTCCCCTTCCCGTTTTCAGGCATAACGACTTGTTCTATTTCTTTTTTAACTTCCATATCTAAGTTATCATCACCAGTATCTTTAACAACAGTCTGTCGAGTTTCTTTTGTCAAATGACTAGTTGATTTCATTGGATTTCTTCTAAATTTACCAACATCTTTACCAACGTTCTTCATTTGTTGTTTCATTTCGTTCCTAACATCATTGATATTAGCAATCCCGGTTTTATATTCACTTCCAGAGCTATCAGTATCTTCCACTTGAGATTCTGGAGAATCTTCATAATCCTCACTTACCTCTTTCAATTCTTCAGAAGGCAAATTCTCTTGTTTATATCTGCCATCATCTTGGTAATAATTTGATTTCCTTTTCTTGTTCTTTTTGTTACCAGTTCGTTCGTAATCATCTTCTAATTGATCGTGACCTTCATGATTGGCAGCCTTCTTTTCATGCCCAGCGTGATCGTACGCACTATCTTCGTACCCTTCTTCAGTGTAAACAGTATGCGCTCGAGTGTCCTTGACGACTTCACGTAATCTCGGCGCATTTACAACATCTTCATACGATTCAGCATCTTCATAAGCCGCAGATTGCGGTAAATGTTGAGTTTCTTCAGTTTTTCTGATTTGCGCGTATAATTTTCGAGGGACGAAACCTATTTCTGGTTTTTCATATAAAGGTTCACTTTCTTCATCTTCTTCATTTAATGATTCAGAACTTAAATATTTGCGTGGAAATTGATTGATTTCGTCTTGAAAATTTGCATTCTCACGATTGAATTGATCCGCACCTTGTTCAAAAGTTTCGTAGCCATCTGGACGTACGTTCTCTTCTTCAGATTCTTGTTCGGAAGTGCTTTCAGCTTGAATTTTTTCAGGACGTTCGTAAACACGATGTTTTCTTCCAGGTTTAGCCCACTGACCCACACCAGGATATATTGGTTTGGTTGGGACATTAATTTCTCTAGCTTCTTCATGTTCAGTTATCGGAGTATTAGGTTCATTCGGGGACTGAACACCTTCTGAATCTTCTTCAATTTTACTTTCTTCTTGGACATCTTCAGATGGGACATTAGTTTCCGAAGTAGTTTGCTTTTCAGGATCTTCTTTCACATAATCGGAATCTCTAATTTCCATATGTTCACCATTTCTTCTAAACGGATCATTCTCGTATATTTTTCCGACAAAATCAGGAAGCTGTGTAGGTTCGCTTATTTTAGGAAAGACTTCTTGAAAGTTGTTCGGGAAAACAGGCGGAAAACGATTGGGGAATATAGTTTCTTTTGTTTCTTCAACGGTTTTTATTTTTGTACGATAAATATTCGCTTTTGTTTTCGGTTTAATTCTAGCATCAGGTTCACTTACAGGTCGAACATCTTCATTTTTCGTATTTTCTGTCAGATATTTAGGCAATGTTCTATATTCTGTTTCGGTATATTTATCGTTTTGTGGATTTGGATAATCTTCAGAAATTTCTTCTTCAGTCAAATACTTTGGCAATGTTTTATATTCTTCGGTCGGATTAGCTGAAAATTCTTGCAGTTTTGGTTCGTTGACGTTATACGAATTTGAAAGCGTTCTATAATGTTGATTACCTTCTGTGTTAACATTCGCAGCGTTAGTAAACGATGGCTCTTTTTCAGAAAAGAAATTCGGTAATGTCCGATACTGTTGTGGAGAAACATTTTGCACTAAAGTATTTCGATAATTCGGATTGGCATTCGTCATTGGCATCCAATCACTTTCCATAACAGGTTGATTTGATTGTGATGTTGGATATTTTAACAGTGGTTGTTGATTTGGAAGATATTGATTTGGTTTGTTATAATTATTGTATACAGGCGATTGGGGTTGCAATTGTGGAGAATGATATCCTGATCCCTGTTGTAAATGGAGTTGCCTTGGATTCTCGCTTCCTACTTTTGGATGTTTAATATTATTCACGTAAATAATTTTCTTAGGCGTGGGCACAATTTTACGACTTGGCCTTACAACCTGCGGATATGCATTTATCACTACGGCAGGATTATTGTCAGGTCGTTGATTTAAATAAACCGGGTGACTTTTAACAATAAATTTATTGCCTGCACTTTGAGTATAATATTCTGGCGAATAAGGTATCATCGAATTTGCGTTACTTCTTTGCCCTCTGTAAGGTTTGTAAGGCCGATTACCTTCGGGTAAACGGTGAATTTTGACTTGTTTGAATTTAATCCTTAATGGCACCGGTTGTGATTTTGGTTGAATTTTGTGACCTTTTTCATCATAAACATTAACCTCTCCAACTTGTTGCTGACTTCCAGACGTTTGTGTTGAATATTTGTTAGGATTTTGTCTTCCTGCAGGATATTTGTTGACTTGTTGAACTTCAGCAGGATGCACGTATGGTTGTTGACGTTCAACAGGATAATTGGTTATATGTTGATTTTCAATTTGTCCGGTAACTGGTTGAGTTCCAGAAGTTTGCGTCATATATTTGTGCACCTTTTGTCTTACAGCTGGATATTTATTGGCTTGTTGAATTTCAAGAGGATGCACGTATGGTTGTTGACGTTCAACAGGGTAACTGGCTATATGTTGATTTTCAACTTGTCCTGAAGGATTCCTATTATGTGTATTTGGTACAGGATAAGAATTAACTTGTTGATTACCAGGATAACTTCCTGCTGGAGGATGCGTGTTGACATGATGATATCCTAAGGAATATCCACCTGGTTGTTGATTTTCGATGGGATAAATATTGATATGTTGATTCTGAGGAGAATTGTAACTGTTGATGTGTTGATTTTCAGTAGGATAACTGTTAATTTGTTGAGGTCGTGGACGATACGAGTTAACTTGTTGATTACCGGATGATTGAATTAGATGAATTCCTGGTGGACGTACGTTTAAGTGTTGATTTCCAGTAGGATAACTGTTGATCTGTTGAGTTTCTGGGTGGTATGAATACAGTTGTTGGTTACCTCCATGGTAATTGTTGTATCCTGGTTGATTTTCTATTGGATATTTATTTATACGCTGACTTTCGGAAGGATAACTATTTATTTGAGGATCTACAATTAGGGGATATCCTACAGCTGGTTTCTGTTCCGCTATTGGTGATATTTTTCCAGCGGCATTAAACAAATTACTTGTCTCACTTGTTTCTTGATTATCACCACGTGACGACATTTCATCGTTCCATGAAGCTGGAACTTTGATGGCATCACAAAACAAAACAACACCAATAAAATACAAAACAAATAATCTATATAGGTATTCCATTGTTTTGGTTACACTATGACATGTTTAAAAAATAAAAATAACTTTAATAAATTGATCGCCTAAAATATTCACTGACACTATTATTAATAACACAAAATACTTGACCGTTTTTTAAAAAGTCACAAAATAATTAAATGCAATTTATATTTCTCTCAATATTATTGTTAAAATAAATTCAAAATTACCGTAATAACAAAACAAATAAAACACAAATATTTAATTGGTTAAATTAAATCAATAAACAAATTGTAACAATAACGGCACTTGTTTAACAAATGAATATAACAGATGACACTTTTTTTCTCAAAACAAAAGCACTGTCGACGTTCACTTGTTTACCGTTTCGCGTTACTCATTTCGGCCGCAATAGCATTTTTGAACTCTAAGCGGCAAATGAAGCGGAATTAGTGCGGCTCTTGTTTATATAGATTATTGGAAAGTTGTGTTCACTTGATAAAAATTGCTACACTTTTTTTGCATTTCTTACCGTAAAAATGTTTATAAAGTAATTCACAGTATTTAAAGAAGGGAATTGAACGGGATCCTGTACTTACAATTATCTTGTGTAAAGATTTTTCAAAAAATTGCCAATTCATTTAAAACATGAAAAAAATTGCAAAAAATTCATTAAATTATTAAAACAGTACTTTATAAATAAAGAGCCATATAACATACATGAATTAATATAAATTTATTTAGCAGTAAATTATTTTTTCCATTTTTGTGTACATTGACGATTGTATCCTAAATCAGGCTATGCAATAAATTCTATTCAATTCTATTCCATTCTACTCTATTCTATTCTTACGAAATAAAAGCGCTTGAATCCGCGGCTTCAGTTTGGTTATTAGCTTTTGCCAGTGGCGGCGCTAGGATTTTTTGTTAGGGTGAGCCAGACTTGGGCATGGTGTTCTGAAGGGGTGGGCCATAATTATCATTTTTTTTTTAAACCAAGGTGGAATTTATAAATAAAAATACAATTTTAGTATTTCAGTAATAAATTATTTTTAGTTCATAAATGCGCTATAATAGATGACACCAAAAATTAGAAAATCTGAAGTTTTCACTTCTGTCGTGTGGTCATAAGCAAACACCCATTTTTAACTTCCCATCGGAAGTTATTGTAATGGGTCCGAAAATCGAAATCAAAATTTTTAACAAATTTTTATGTTTCAAGGTCACTACACTATTTTTAAACTATTTTTGAAGAGATGTCTCTCTCGTGTGTGTGTGTGTACGTACGTACAGTATGTGTCAATTTCTTTCTAAAACGAAATCTCGAGAATGAAAAATGATATCGACTTCGTAAGGGTGTCAATCGAGGCGTGTTAACGTCATTTTGATCCGACATAAATTTTATAAAAATCGGTTTTTTTAATTATTGTTAAAAATAAATAATAATTATGTTTTAATAATTAAAATGATTACTTCTCTGTGTAATATCTAATTTAACTTATTATTATTAAATATTTATCAAACTGGGAAGTTCGTCGTGTGGACCTCAAGGGTCGCACTTTAGTCCTAATAAGCGACCCACCTCACGGCTTGTTTTCTATATTATTAATTTGAAATTTATAATCTATAGTTTAGGATCCCATCATTCGTTTGTTTAGTTTGGACACATTTCTACCAGTCGCTGTAACCGCGGCCCGTGGTGGGTATTTTTCGCTACAACAATAGATCTAACGATATCGTGTTCTAGATAAGAAATATCGACAATAGCTAGAAAGTTGTACCGATTTATTAGTTAAAATATTTGGATAACAAATGAGGGTGTTTGCCAATGGATTATTTCATTTACCTATGTCAAGTTTTGGAATTTTTGAAGTAAAATTTCTCTTTGGACCTATTCCCAAATTAAATCGAATGGGTAATGTTTTATGTGCGATGACTGGTCCATTTAAAGGAGTCTCCATCCTGCTTTGACAGTGGCGGACTAAGCCCGTTGGAGGCGGCAGAACTAAATGAGGCCCCCGATCTGCTTAGAAATTGATGTATTTGTAGTGTAAATTTCGTAAAAAATGAATAATGTAGATATAATGGCTGACAAAAAAAAATCAAATATTTATAATAAACGACCTACCTACGTTTATATTTTGTATACGTACGGAGCCTCCAACTCCAAACTGCCTCTTACTTACTAAACATATTTTAGCCTTGTTTGGGATTTGATTAAGAAGGACTTCTCGAGATTTGGAGCCCCCCCAGGATTAGAAGACAGTGTGGTGTAACGGTTAGCGTAGCGGCCTTTGGATCACATTGTCGTGGGTTCGAATCCCACCTCCGCTTATGAATGTTTTGTGATGTCATTTAGTTTTAAGAAAATTGTTATTTAATGTATTTAAGACGCTATTGACCTAAGTTGTCGAAGCGTCTATAATCTACAATAAACAAGCCGTGAGGTGGGTCGTTTATTAGGACTAAAATGCGACCCTTGAGGTCCACACGACGAACTTCCCAGTTTGATAAATTTTTAATAATAATAATTAAATTAGATATTACACAGAAAAGTAATCATTTTAATCATTAAAACATAATTATTATTTATTTTTAACAATAATTAAAAAAAAACGGTGGTTTGTATAAAAATTATGTCGGATCAAAATGACGTTAACACGCCTCGATTGACACCCTTACGAAGTCGATATAATTTTTTATTGGCGAGATATTGTGTAAAATCTACTTTTTTCGGGTCTATTTGGTTAAGAAAAAAGAACGGCTGAACCAATTTTGAAAAAATTTCTTTCGGATCATATTTATGTTAATACGCGTCGATTGGCACCCTAACGTAGTCGATATCATTTTTCATTCTCGAGATTTCGTCTTAGAAAGAAATGGACACATACGTACGTACCTACGTACACACATACACACACACAGAGAGAGACATCTTTCTAAAAATAGTGTAGTGACCTTGAAACATAAAAATTTGTTATACATTTTGATTTAGATTTTCGCACCCATTACAATAACTTACAATGGGAAGTTAATAAATAAATAGATTTTGCATATTATGTAAGTTTAACTTCTGTAGCGTGTGGCCGGCCCGATCTTATGGACACCCGGTTTTACCGATCTTAAAATAAATATTGTCTATGGCTCTAATATTGTAACGACAGTGTCTATGTCCATTGTCCAATGAGCACAGCCACAAAAAAGTCACGCAAGTGAAGGAGTGAGAACATTTCTTTTCTTTCTCAGCCGTCGCCGTGCGACAGTCACACGAATTTATTCATGCGTTAAAATATCATCGGATTAAAATTACGTTTATTTTAATCCAATCTATCGTTAATTCCGTTAATCCTTACCCGATATTATATTCTGTGACCGTAAGATTTTATTGTTGGTTTTTTTCTTCTAAAAAATAACTGAGGAGGTTCGATTCGACACGTATATCTATTTATATTTTTTTTTGTACTTACCTATGTTTGTTCTCGAGGGATCAACCGATTTGAATAATTTTGACTCCGTTGTATTCAGGAAGATGCCGAAATGGTCACATACAATTTTTTCTTAAATCGGTTCAGCAGTTTTTAACTTCCCATTGGAAGTTATTGTAATGGGTCCGAAAATCGAAATCAAAATGTATAACAAATTTTTATGTTTCAAGGTCACTACACTATTTTTAGAAAGATGTCTGTGTGTGTGTATGTGCAGTGTGTGTGTACGTATATACGTACGTACGTATGTGTCCATTTCTTTCTAAGACGAAATCTCGAGAATGAAAAATGTTATCGACTACGTTAGGGTGCCAATCGACGCGTATTAACGTAAATATGATCTGAAAGAAATTTTTTCAAAATCGGTTCAGCCGTTCTTTTTTCTTAACCAAATAGACTCCAAAAAAGTAGATTTTACACAATATCTCGCGAATAAAAAATTATATCGACTTCGTAAGGGTGTCAATCGAGGCGTGTTAACGTCATTTTGATCCGACATAAATTTTATAAAAATCGGTTCAGCCGTTTTTTTTTTTAATTATTGTTAAAAATAAATAATAATTAGTGTTTGAATGATTAAAATGATTACTTTTCTGTGTAATATCTAATTTAATTATTATTATTAAATATTTATCAAACTGGGAAGTTCGTCGTGTGGACCTCAAGGGTCGCACTTTAGTCCTAATAAACGACCCACCTCACGGCTTGTTTTTAAATAAAATAATCGATGTCTAAATTATTATCTCAAACACATGGAAATTTCAATGGGCAAATGTCTCAATGCAATAGTGAGACAATGCTACAAAATTTTGAGTAGAATGAAAAATATTTATACGAAATGAAAATTTGGAGATGTCTCGCTGTTGTATTGAAACGAACGAAACATTTTTTGTGACTGTCGAGCAGTGGCGTAACTAAAAAATATTGCACCCCCCCCCGCGAATATTTTTCATAGCGTTTTATTTATTTATTTTTCATAGCATTTATAGGGCAAAATAATATTTTGTTTTGTTTATACACACATAATTATTACCTACACTGTAAGAAATGAGAAGGCCGATTACATAGATTATCGATGGTCCATTTGTATCAATTAATCTGGTAATAGGCACACAAAGAGACAATGGCGTCTCAAACCGGTATCGCCACATCGCGTAGATTCCATAAAAACACATTGCGCTTGCGTGGTTACTAATTTTACATTAATTTGTTTTGTATTTATCCATTTTATATATGTAACTATACATTTTATTTTGTAATTTTTACACACTTTATTGGAATATTACACAAATTATGTAATTTTAATTTACTTTATGTAAACATCACAAATTTCAATTATTTGCGAGAAAATTACTTACAGTATCTTATTTAGTTAACAATTAGATTAACAATCAATATTGTTATTACTTCCTATACTGTACAAATTCACTATTTTAGTGAAATTAACATAAGGACATCAGACGATATAAATCGCCATAACATGCCCTTATTAATTATTGTAGAAAGGCTACATAAGAAAAATTTAAATGCACCGCCGGGAATCGAACCCGGAACACCCAAATACACGCAAATAATTGAAATTATTACTAGGCATATCCGGCCTATTTTGAGAAAAGCAACATTCATTGTAGTGTTGTTATAAAAATAAAAATAATATTAGCTCTCGCAGTTTGTGGACTTGCGGTGTATTTGTGCTATATATAAGAAAAGATTAAGTGTACGCCATGGGCACCGTGGAGTAACTGGAAAACTTGCCCGACGCGATATTGGGTGTTCCGGGTTCGATTCCCGGCGGTGCATTTAAATTTTTCTTATGTAGCCTTTCTACAATAATTAATAAGGGCATGTTATGGCGATTTATATCGTCTGATGTCCTTATGTTAATTTCACTAAAATAGTGAATTTGTACAGTATAGGAAGTAATAACAATATTGATTGTTAATCTAATTGTTAACTAAATAAGATACTGTAAGTAATTTTCTCGCAAATAATTGAAATTATTACTAGGCATATCCGGCCTATTTTGAGAAAAGCAACATTCATTGTAGTGTTGTTATAAAAATAAAAATAATATTAGCTCTCGCAGTTTGTGGACTTGCGGTGTATTTGTGCTATATATAAGAAAAGATTAAGTGTACGCCATGGGCACCGTGGAGTAACTGGAAAACTTGCCCGACGCGATATTGGGTGTTCCGGGTTCGATTCCCGGCGGTGCATTTAAATTTTTCTTATGTAGCCTTTCTACAATAATTAATAAGGGCATGTTATGGCGATTTATATCGTCTGATGTCCTTATGTTAATTTCACTAAAATAGTGAATTTGTACAGTATAGGAAGTAATAACAATATTGATTGTTAATCTAATTGTTAACTAAATAAGATACTGTAAGTAATTTTCTCGCAAATAATTGAAATTATTACTAGGCATATCCGGCCTATTTTGAGAAAAGCAACATTCATTGTAGTGTTGTTATAAAAATAAAAATAATATTAGCTCTCGCAGTTTGTGGACTTGCGGTGTATTTGTGCTATATATAAGAAAAGATTAAGTGTACGCCATGGGCACCGTGGAGTAACTGGAAAACTTGCCCGACGCGATATTGGGTGTTCCGGGTTCGATTCCCGGCGGTGCATTTAAATTTTTCTTATGTAGCCTTTCTACAATAATTAATAAGGGCATGTTATGGCGATTTATATCGTCTGATGTCCTTATGTTAATTTCACTAAAATAGTGAATTTGTACAGTATAGGAAGTAATAACAATATTGATTGTTAATCTAATTGTTAATCACAAATTTGTTTAACTTTACAGTAAAAGTCCAAGTTTTTATGAAGTTTTCTGTGTAAAAATAAATAATAATGTAAAATCACTTAGAAAATCGAGCGTTTTCTATCTTAACTTTCAAAGTATTTTTACATTCATTTTTTACAGTGTATAATCCCTTTGAGTTTTGTACCCTCTCAAAACCTGCCCCCCGCACCGCGGGAGTGGCAGGGGTGCTATTTACGCTACTGCTGTCAAGTCCAAAGTTTCAGAATACATTTTAAGAGAAATTTGAAGTTTATTTTTTATTAACAAATTGGTTTGATTTCAGTTGAGATACCGACATGTCAGCAGCATCCGTTTTCTATATATGAGATATTAGATATCTATTATATATGAGATATTCAATGAAACAGACGGTAGAAGATATGTCAACTGGAAGACCTTCCGTTTTGGACGAAATTGTGGACCGGAAACGACGATCGTGTTTTTGTAGTTCAGAATTTCAAATCGAGTAAGTATTTTGAAACAGAAATGCTATACAGTGTGTAAACGGTATACAGGGTGTAAACGGTATACAGGGTGTATCACAGAAAACCGAACATAGGGAAAACTCCATTGTGCAAATTAGTTAGGATCAACGATTACTTTGACCACATATGAGAATGGGTACCATGGTAACGCTGACTAACCATTATTTAATAACAATAATAGCTAATAATAATAATTAGAAAAATCAGTTAAAATAAATTCTTCAATATTAAATGAATTTATTTTTATTAATGAAACAATTTTTTATTAAGAAAATATTTTTTTAACTAATAATTAAACAAAACAAACAGTTAAAATAAAAAATTAAAGCAAATGTTCAAATAAACCTCCATTTTGAATTAAGCAGTGGCTTAATCGGTTACAAAAACTTTGTCTCACTTTATCTAACATTACAGGAGTCATATTGAAACATACTTCGACGATTTTGTCTTTAAGTTCATCCAGATTTTGTCAAATGAACAGCAATATGCATTTGTTACTGTATACGTACATCATGGTAACCATGGTAACGACCTCTGAATAGAGGGCAAAGCAATCTCTGATCTTAACTAATTTGTACTGTGTACTTTTCCCTATGTTCGGTTTTCTGTGATACACCCTGTAGACTCGAACATATTGAGAATATTTACAATTTTGTAGTAGGCTATGGGCCATAAGATCCAATGTAAATATGTAGTGGATTACGTAGAAAAAATAATACAGTGAATTTCTTATACCATTTTCCATAGCAACGGTTGACTATGTTACTCGGAACCTGCTCAAAAAACGAAGCAGCTACTACATATTTATATTTGATTTTATGGCCCATAACTTACTTCAATATTATTTGTACTATGTTCGGTAAAACCGTTTACACCCTGTATACAGATTGTATCAAATTAAAGCTGTGCATAGGGCGTTCTGTGTGTAAGATAGTTGTTTATATGGCGTTGCTACGGTTCCTCTATTACAAGCCCCTAGTTCCCGGGTTCTAGCCCGAGAGCTAGTAAAAGTGTCAATTGGATTTTCAATTTATTAATAAAAAAAAAAGAATAATGAATTGAAAATATGAATTGGTGCTAGGCCCAAATAACCTTAGCTGTTGGTGGTCTTTAAAACACAATTTCGCTGTGTGTAAGATAGAGATGATATTATATAAACCAATAAGTAAAAACGAGATAAATATCCGTAATAGGAAGTTTCTGTAGTTACTGTTGATAGCGTCATCTTTGTTTTGTGATTTTATCAACAATTTCAGTAGTCTTACAGTAACCACAGTAAACGTCTAACGATTTTGACAAAATTTACAGAATGGGGATTTTTCTGACAGATATCTTTAATATATCACTCAGGGATAAAAAGAAGACTAAAAAGTAGAAAATAAATTTTAGTAAACTTTTTAGAGACAAGCTTTTATATAAATGCACTAAAAAGGAAAAAATAATTTTTAATAATTTATGTTTATAATTAAAACAGTGGGTTGTGAATTCTATGATACTTTATTAGATCGATTTCTCGCCCCGAAAAATCCTCATTTTATAAATTTTGTCAAAATCGTTAGTCGTTTACGTATGGATATTATTTATTTACAGACTACAGTAACTACAGAAACTTCCTATTAGGGGTCATTTATCTCGTTCTTACTTATTGCTTTATATATCAATCTCTATCTTACACACAGAACGCCCTATGCACAGCTTTAATTTGATACAATCTGTATGTTACCTAATATTGATTTATAAAATATATCGTGATGTTTCACTACTAGTTACTAGTTGTTATATCTATAATAATAAAAATGTTACAATATTTGCATTTGATTCGGCAGGTTTGCGCCAACATCGTGTTCACTGAACCGACTAATTCGATTTGTTTAAAATATCACATTGTTTAGCATTTCCTTTTCCGATTTAACCCATTCGATACCATCAAAAAAGAAATCAATTCTTTCAATACAAATATCGCATTTCCGAAAAAAATTACTCTCTCTCTCTCAGTCTCTCTCTCTCTTTCCCTCTCTCTCTCCCTCTCTCTCTCCCTCCGTCTCTCTCTCTCTCTCTCTCTCTCAGTCTCTCTCTCTCTTCTCCCTCTCTCTCTCCCTCTCTCTCTCCGTCTCTCTCTCTCTCCGTCTCTCTCTCTCTCTCCTCTCTCTCCCTCTCTCTCTCTCCGTCTCTCTCTCTCTCTCTCTCTCCGTCTCTCTCTCCGTCTCTCTCTCCGTCTCTCTCTCCGTCTCTGTCTGTCTGTTTGTGTGTATGTTCGTTTGCTTATAGCACGGGAACTATTGCATCGATTAGGAAGTTTCCGTTGGACGAAAATACTAATTATGATACTGTCACATCATTGTGATGAAGATAACTTTAAAAATTCTGTTAGAATTATTTTGATATCTTTAATTTCAACGGAGATATTCAATTTCTTGTATACGTGGGGTCGCAACTGATTTTTGAATATGACGTCACGCGGTACAAGTTTGCTGTTTTTTAGCTTTGTGAGTAATTAGAACCTAAGTTACTTGGTAACTGTTTTGTTGTAATACAGACTTTTCTCTTTACATTGAATTAAAATAAGCTGTCAAAAATTTAAATCTGTCAATATTTTCCGTCATCAGCTGGTTTGTTTTTAGTGTTTCCATAACAATTTACGAGTTTAAATAAGGAGATTTATCGGAATTTACCATGTTAAATTACCACACATACAAACTGAAAATAACTTTTAAAAATATCGTGCCGGCGTGACGTCACCTGGACCGAAAATGGAATTTCTTGGAGAATTGTCAAATTCAAACTTTCAAGTAGCATAACTTTGTCGTTTTTAAAGATATTTAAAAAATGTTTCCGCCAATAATTTTGTAATTTTTAGAACTATGATTTAGACCAAAAAAATAAAAAAGGGAAACTTCCTAGGTTAGGTCATCAGAAAGTAGCAGAACCCGGTTATATAATCGAGAGCGAGCGAAGGCGCGGGTACAGCTAGTAAATAATAAATTGAAAATAAAAACATATTTTTCTGAGCACGTCACTGGATGGTAAAATCCTATTAAACGAGCAGGTTATATAGTTTAAATAAACAATATTTAAATAATGCATAAACAATCGATTCACGATAATGGAAATATCTAAGTACTCGGTTAATTTTAAAATAAATCGGATTCTTCCGTCAGACACTCAACTTCCGGTCGTGCGGAAATAATTGACATAATTTGTTTTTTAAGACAGTGTTTTGTTATTTTAAGTGTGAAGCTTACTATATTCAATTGCATTCTGTTTAGAAAATAGTCTCTCTGAAATTGAATTGTGTTTTTAAAGACCACCAACAGCTAAGGTTATTTGGGCCTAGCACCAATTCATATTTTCAATTCATTTTTTTTTACTTCTCACCTCTACTATGGTAGGGAAGTAATGGATTTAGTCCGAAAAAAATATTTCGAGATTTTAACAGATCTTCACGTTTTGAGACCCTAGCAATCGGTTAAGATCATTTTCTGACTGATGTCTGTATGTGTGTGTGTGTATGTGGTCAATTTTTCGCCTTCGATATCGTAAAAACGGAACAACATACGACCATGCCGATTATTCTGTTGTGTTTATCAGCCTTTAACTTAGATCTGATTAGATTTTGAGTCAAATCGGTTCAGTGGATCCTGAGATATTAAAAAAAACGTTCTCAGTGTCACGTATTAACATTAGGTAAAAAAAAAATATAAATGAATTCTAGATGTTATAATATGAAAAAAATGTAAATATTTTTTTTCTCTAAAATATATAGTTTTCGAGAAAAAAATATTTTACTAAAAAAAGAAAATTGTACGTATAAATCAAGTTAACCATGATTTTTGCTATATTACTACAGTAGATCACCAAACAAAAAAGAGGGCCATGCTTTTTTTCAAAGAATAAAAAAAGAGTGTTTATTTTTTGCAAATATTTACTAGGTGGGAAGTATAGGACTGGTCATCAGTCGAATTTTTTTGTACAATTTCCACTTCGAAACAACATTTTTCTACGCATAAGCGACGTCATATTTCCGGAAGGTATGAAGCCCTCTTAAACCTACAGATCTAAAAGCATTATAGAAGATATCTTGTATTATGTCTACGCGAAGCATGTAAATGATTCATTTGTCTTTTCCATGCAACAATCGTTCGAGTTTGATTGTTGCTGCAATCCGTTTTATGAAAGTTACAAAATCACTTCATTATTTACGATTTAAATTTAATGACGAATTTATTTGGAAACACCGTTTTTTGTTGACGTTTATTAAATGATGTAAATTAGTTTTGTAGAGAAAACTGTTTTTGGTTAGTTTTTTGTAAAAACAATTTGTAAAATTTGCATGGGAACTATTTTTAGATTTAATTTGTGGTTTTAAATTAATTTCTGTATCACATACAGTAGAGTCTCACTAATCCGGCACTTCAGTAGTAAGGTACATCCAATAATCCGGCACCCTCAATTAAGGATTATTTTAAAACTAATTAGTTAATTGTAAGATATGTCACCCCTCGCGTCTTATACTTAATTGTACTATTCCATGTGCCGCTGCTGTGAAAATAATTTAATTTTAAATATCGAAGCATAATACATATTCCAAATTCGAAAACTATCTCAGATGTGCAAATTTATATCTATTATTAGTTCAAAGTTCAAATTTTAATATGTTGTTACGGCGACTGTTTTAAGCATATATTTCAATTTGCAGAACAAAATGTCGGTATTAACCCCCTTGCAGAACGATATAAACACCTAGGCGAGCAAGTTTCCCTCTAAGAGAGGAGGTTAATACCGACATTTTGTTTTGCAAATTGAAATATATGCTTAAAACAGTCGCCGTAACAACATATTAAAATTTGAACCTTCAACTAATAATATAAATTTCGTCGGGTACATGACACGTTTAGGGTGATCTGCTACCCCTTTAATACTGACCAATCGATCTGCAAATATTATAATGGCATTATTGGGTCACCGACAAGCTATACAAACAATTTCAGCCTTGAAGCAATAATAGTTGTGATTATTTTTGTTGTTACATGTTGGGGGCAGTCTGCATCCCTCCCATACCGCTAGCTAGCAAAATTCCTTACTCAGGGCACTTTAAAATGCCTCTCTCAACATCTTCACAAAAATAAGGGCTTGAATAAATAACACCAAAATATTGTCACTAGTTCTCGGTCTATATTGCCTGAGATTAATCGCAGCAAACAAACATGCAGATGAAAGATTTTTTCGTTGGAGAGCAGCCAATTATATAATTGTTTCGAAACATATAGGAAAAAATCGCATGTAGTGAAAATCTATTGATTCTGAAGCATATATGGAGAATATTAGTTTAGCAATCTTGTCACGATTGAGTATTGTAAGCTCATTCCGCCGCGAAAGTGGAAAGGTTCAGGTTAGAATCCTGATTGTGACCACTGGTTGGTAAAATGATTTTTTCCTATATGTTTCGAAACAATTATATAATTGGCTGCTCTCCAACGAAAAAATCTTTCAATTGCATTTCAGCCGTATAAAAAAAAAACTATTATTATCTTAAACATGCAGATTTTTCGTCTTTATAATATTAGTAACTGTAGGTAATCTACGAAGCGGGCGATGTTTTCGCGTGAATTATTAGTAATTAGTGAGTATCTAAGTAATGTTTAAATACAACAACGGAATTAGTTTGTTCCATTTGTCATGCTTCAGGGCCGATTGTTGCAAAACGACAAGTTGGCAGTTTTTAGAGCAGACATCAAACAACTCGATGACCCAGACTATGAAAAAGTATTAGAGTTTTTGTCTCAGTTAAATGTCATCCCAAAATACAGACTGTCACAAATTGAATTGTAAATTATAGACGCTCGACAAGACTGTCACAAATATCACTATAGTCTATTCATTTTCAAGATAAAGTGACCTCTGTCGTGTTCAGCCCGTGTCCTTTTATTTCTTAAATTAAATTGTTAAATTGTGTTTTAAAGACCACCAACAGTTAAGGTTATTTGGGCCTTGCACCAATTCATATTTTCAATTCATTATTTTTTTTTTAATAATAAATTGAAAATCCAATTGACACTTTTACCAGCTCTTGAGCTAGAACCCGGGAACTGGGGACTTGTAATAGAGGAACCATAGCAACGCCATGTAAACAACAGCATTGCTACACGCTCGGCCATTCTCAAGTCCCTTTCATTTCTTGAGTGGTGATTGATCGGTCGGGAGAATTTCAAATTTTTCAAAGTACTGGACTGTATTTACCTATTTATTTTGTTGTAAGCCGCAGGTACCTAAGAGACACTGTTAGAATGTATTTTTTCAAATTACTCTATTTTGGAAATGAATAGACTTTAAACAAAAAAAGTGGTCGGAATCGATTCAGCCTGATTTTTCAGTTAAAATACTTCATTTGCAAAAAGCGGACGAGTAGTAAGCGAAAACAGTGATTTGCATTCGGGAGAAGCCGAACCGAGCAGGTAAAATAATTATTCAGGAAATGTATTTAAATTAATAATGATGCTGGGGCTATTCGTGTATTTTTTTTTTGTTCGAAATAAATTTTACACAAATTCACGAGAAATGCTGCCTTCCAATGCCAAATACATTAGCTATAATTTGACACGATAATTTGCATTCATATTGACGATAAATTAAAATAAAAAAAAACATTACGAAAAAATGAGAGAAAACATATCACAGAATTAACCAGAATATTTCGTAACAAATTTGTGTACAATTGCCGTGCAAATCCGATTAATTTTCGTAAACGTTTTTTCTACAAAAGAAAAAGTATTCAAATACATTCGCATAAAAACAATTTCCAATAATTTAGATTTTTTTTTATTTATGCGAAGAAATTTCTCGAAAACAAATAATATTATAATAAATACTTTGTACGCATTTGTTTTTAACCAGTGGCAGGACATATAATTTTTTTACCCTTGGAATTTTGATCATCATTGAACACTTTTTAACCGACTTCAAAAAAAGGAGGTTTCTCAATTCGACCGTATATATTTTTTATGTTTTATGTGTGTTCGCGAATAACTTCGTCGTTTATGAACCGATTTTGAAAAAAAAATTTTTATTTGAAAGGATATACTTTCAGATTGGTCCCATAGAAATTTCATCAAAATCGGTTCAGTAGTTCGGCTGATTTTAATAAAAGGAAGTAACGGCGTGTGATTCTTTAAGGTAATTGTTACTTTTTGACACTAAAAAGTAAAAAATAACAAACTTTTTAACAAAAAAAAACCTTCTTCGAAAAGGCACTAAAAAAAAAAAATTTTGAGGTCTGTGCCAATTAAAATACGAAGTCGGTTAAAAAATATAGTATAGTGATTAATATCTTCTTTTTAACCAATTTCATATTTTAATTGGCACAGACCTCAAAATTTCATTATTTTCCTCTTTTTAGTGCCTTTTTGAAGGAGTTTTTTTTTTTGTTAAAAAGTTTTTTATTCTTTTTAGGGTTTTGTATGTACCTCAGAATGAAAAAAAAAAACGAAACCCTTATCCGTCAAAACCCTTTATCTCAGGAACGGCTAGAGGCATCAAGTTGTAATTAATATCAAATAGTAAGCTCTACAACCCCATAGTCCTGTAAAAAATTCAAGCTTCCAACTCAATGCAATAAAAAGATACGACCTTTTAAAAATCACTTATTTTTGAAGTGTAAACTTCTTTAGGTGCACTTTGTGTTCTTTCTGAATAGTGAACGAAAGTGAACCGTCACGCTCGGGTCAGTTACGCTGAATCGGGTTTGCTCGGCTCCACTCGACATCAAGCGCGCTGGTCGGTGACCACGTTTATGCCGGCGCTACACGATGCTACGAACACCTTCCAACGTTAGTTCGTCGCATCGTGTAGCCGATGGTCAAACCTACGAGCTGCCAATGTAGAACGTCCAACGTTCGCGTTTGACCATGTTCCGGCTGTTGTTAGTATTCTTGACCCGAGTCAAAGAAATTCCTCCAACGTTCGAAGGAAAACATTCTTAATGCTTTAACATTCGACACACCGTGTAGTAGAAACATGTGGCACATCAACTGTCGAACTCAGTTGACTCAAACGTTTGAGCCAACGTTCGGTCAAATGTTCGTAGCATCGTGTAGCGCCCGCATAACTGTCTAACAAGAAGTGCATCGTTTCAAGAATGACGTTTTTATTATTACGTATTATAATAATAAAATAATATTATGTATGTTTTGCATATAATCAAGTTTTCACTTCTGTCGTGTGGTCATAAGCACACACCCACTTATTCATCAAAACATCTGATAGGGTATTTCAGCAGATCTACATTTAAGGAGGGACAATTAGAGCTACAGCCATAGGGTATCCTCAAACTTCTCAAAAAAAATGATACTACTTCATTATTAGGAATACTTACGATTTCGCTGCTATATAATAAAATTACCAGTTTTCCGGTCCGGCCTCGCCCGGGTAGAAGATTCTGGTTTGGCAACGAAATACTCAAGAGCAACAAATCTCTCGTATTATAAGGTTTCACTGTATCTCTTATAGTTTAGCCTGTGCACACCAATTTAGCTCTAAGATCGCGTGCAGCTGCAGAATCCCTGACTTTACATTTTAACTCACTGCCAGCCCCGGATCTAGGGGGGGGGGGCAAGCCGGGGCCTATACCCCGGGCGGCCAAATTCAAATTCACACTTTACAGACGAATGGACAACTTATCATTTACTTAACTTTGACCACAGAATAAAAAAACTCGGGTCGCAGTGCCAAAACCCTGCCGACAATATAGTGTATTTGCTAATACAGGCATTGTGGCATTATTATGTGAACTTAAGTTTGTTTTTTGACAAAATAAAAAATTTAACCCCTTAATACAGCCCTTAAAATAATTAAATTTTTCTAAATTTCAATATTAGACATGGATTTCATCAATACACCCAATTAAATACACCCTTCCATATCTAAGTAAATCCGTATCAACAAACTAGTGTTTTCATAAAATTTGAAAGTCCGGTCCTGTGGGGCCGATTTTATTAAAATTGTAGCAGCACATTTTAATCTTTACTAAAGAGTTAAATTTCAATTTTGAAACGATTCTGACAAATTTTTCGGTATTTTTGGGCCCAAAAACTTTTTGGAACCCCTAAATACAACCCTGAAAATGGTCCGATCGGGCCCATTTTAAATAGGCTTCTTGCGGTGATGGGTTCCAATGTGTGTACCAAATTTCGTTTCAATCGATTAAGTCTGTCGAGAGTTATCGTGTACACACATATATATATATATAAATATATATATACATACATATATATATATATAAACATTTTCAAAAATGGTGCCAAAGTGTTCAGGAGGCTATGAAACGTCGAGAAATGTTGGTCCGACCCCTAGGTCCCGCCATCCGACCGACGCCAATAGTGTATGTGCCATATTCTATGGCAAATACACTAATTACCAGTTTTCCGGTCCGGCCTCGCCCGGGTAGAAGATTCTGATTTGGCAACGAAATACTCAAGAGCAACAAATCTCTCGTATTATAAGGTTTCACTGTATCTCTTATAGTTTAGCCTGTGCACACCAATTTAGCTCTAAGATCGCGTGCAGCTGCAGAATCCCTGACTTTACATTTTAACTCACTGCCAGCCCCGGATCTAAGGGGGGGGGGGGGCAAGCCGGGGCCTATGCCCCGGGCGGCAAGTTCAGAGGGCGGCCAAATTCAAATTCACACTTTACAGACGAATGGACAACTTATCATTTACTTAACTTTGACCACAGAATAAATAATAGTACAAGTACAGAAATTTCACTCTTGTTTTACTGTGGCCATATCAACTCGACCGATACCCAGGATGCATTATTTCCGGAAGGCCTATGTCCAAATGTCAACCAATTAGTGAACATCTGATAGCTGAAATTATAAAGATGATAAAGGTAAAAATAAATTTAAGTGGGCGGGGGCGGCATTTTTCAGTTTTTGCCCCGCCTAAAAAAAGTTGAAGATCCGGGGCTGCTCACTGCTCATCCCTCTTTTGTTGTAACGGAATAATATATAGCCTACGTTATTCGGGAAGAAGTAAGTTTTTAAACAGCGACGAGGGGGCAGTATAGCCTAGATGGTAGCGTGCTTGGCGCTGCAACCTCTGGACTGGACTGCCGTGGGTTCGAGTCCCACCTGCGCTCATGGATGTTTTGTGATGCTGTTTAGTTTTAGGTTAGTTGTTATTTAGTGTAGTTGAAAAGACGCTAATGACCTTAGATGTCGACGCGTCTATAATCTACAATAAATAAATAAATTTAAACAGCGAAAGAATTTTTCAAATCGATTCAGTGAGATTATTTGCGACAAACAAACAAGCATACAAATTTTTGATCTTCTATGCATATTCTAGGAACTTTTGTAATGGCCTAGAATTTATGATATTTTCGCGACCCCCACATTGTTAAATCCGGCCTTGTTGAGACGCCACTGTCTTTTATGTCGATTGTTGCAACACAGTGTCCATACGTATTGTTGCATTGTATTGTTGGTGTGATTCAATTTGGTATGCAATAGTTCTGCTTCAATAGCATAAAAAGAATGCGATCAGGGGTCATTGAACCGTTTAGAAATTGTAATATTAGATTATTGTTCAATTTTTTACTATTTATTGTTTATTAACTATGAATTAAACAGCTCAGTTTTTCGAGAGATGGGACTGGCCATAGTTTGCGTCACTTTCGTTAAAAAAATTACAATTCGTGGAATCGTGTTGTACTTACACTTATGTAGATCTTCAACCCCATATAACCCAAGACACCTCGAGTTCCGTAAAAATGACAATGTAGACCTCGCGCGGCGAAAGATGAATCCACCGCGTCATAGTAACGTGAATGCATTGCGCCCGCCTTCTAGCTTACTATTGGCTGTTTATTGTCATGAATAGCAGTTTGCCAAAATTGTACCTAACGTCATAAAACCCAATGTGCAGTTTTGTGTACACGGCACTGTCTGCGGGCAAGCAGGCGTTCACTAGCATATTATTGATGACGTGCCTGGCTTCATCTCTCACCGCGTGCACTCCCTCGCGCGGCGAAAGATGAAGCCACCGCGTCATAGTAACGTGAATGTATTGCGCCCGCCTTCTAGCTTAAGCTATTGGCTGTTTTGGAAATCCATGAGCGGTTTGCAAAAATTGTACCTAACGTCATAAAACCCAATGTGCAGTTTTGTGTACACGGCACTGTCTGCGGGCAAGCAGGCGTTCACTAGCATATTATTGATGATGTGCCTGGCTTCGTCTCTCACCGCGGGCACTCTAAAACAACAAGCATTTATTAACCCCAATAAACAATTATCTGCTTGGGGGGAGGAGGTGTAACAGTACAGGAAGCTACTAAAGCTTAGGCCGATGCTTTTTACAAGCTTTTATTTAACTTGCAATGTATGTTAGTTTGTTTGTTTGTTTGTTTGTTTGTTTGTTTAGGTCAAATCTTGCAAGTCAATTTTGAACGACTTCCACGTATCCGATCGATTTGAAATTTTGTACACATGTGTATTCCCGATGATAATACATGAATAAATCGTTTTCAGAAATCAATTCAACCCCTAAGGGCTTCAAACGGGGATGTAGGGTTTTTTTGACTAATCAACGCACAGGCCAAATCGCTGAAGCTAGAAACTTGAAATTTGGACAGTTGGTGCCTTTTCTGACGTAAGCATCCACCAAGAAAGGATTTTTTGGAATTCAACCTCTACGGGTATCAAAAGGGGGGTACTAAAATTTTGAAAGACTAAAATGAACAAAATAAATATTAGTAAAAAAAACTTTTTAGAGACTAGCTTTTATTTAAATGCACTAAAAAGGAAAAAATAATTTTTAGTAACTTAGGTTCATAATTATAAAAGCGTGGGTTGTGACTAATAAACTATCAGAGTTCACGACCCACGCTTTTATAATTATGAACCTAAATTATTAAAAATTATTTTTTCCTTTTTAGTGCATTTAAATAAAAGATTGTATCTAAAAAGTTTTTTTTACTAATATTTGTTGTTTATTCAATTATTAAATTACTTACTTAATACTTTTGTGTGTAAATATATCTATTCTATTCTACGTCTTGGGTAATCGAATGGGCCAAAACGTTTATTGCATGGGCCCTGGGCCCATCCGTAACTACGTCCATGTTACCATGCATCCATTGGACCATTTCTTTAAAGTAGAATCATTGAAATAAAGGAGTCAACAGCTTTATTTTATTTATATAAATACTTAGGTAAACAAAACCCAATAAATTATTCTAGAAAAACAAAATCAGCAGTATACTATCGTAATATTGGCATTTACAAAAATAAATAATTAAACAAATAAATTACATAAATTATAAAACACAAATTTTTTACACCAAAATTATAACATTTGATCAAGTAGCTTAACTTTTAATTAGTTACGCCACTGAAATAAATCGAAATTCAATTTTTTTACATAAACCCAATTTTCCTATGAAAAACCGTCTCCAATAGTTTTAAAATGATTTTTGTATGTCATCAATTATCCATTTAAACATTTCTTAATTTTTTTTTTTGATGTGAAACATCTTATGTCGGGCTGTGAACAGCCGCGTGAGGGGAAATATGCAACGAAATGTTTGGTCCGCTCCTTCGCTGCTGTTCTCCCCACAACTGCGGCACTCTCTCTCTCTCTTGGATCAGGCGTGCACTGTAACACACGCGGTGTTACAGTGCAGTATATAGGATTACGTCAGCAAAACAATTAGTTGCTGCTTTTGAAAAAATATATACTACTACATAGAGAATACCACCGAGTTCATTAACGTTTTCTTTGATGTTTCACATCTGTCGGGGGTTCCGAGACCCACACCCTTTTTTTTTAATTGTATCATCGCGCATAAGCCTCGAGGTGAACCTCCTCAGTACGAGGTTGCCTCGGGGCCGACGCTGCTGTTAAAAAGGCAATTTAATTAGGGGCTCTGATCCAGTTTTAACGCAAGGCACGATGGCCATTTCGTAAAAATATTAAAAAGGCGAATAAACACATTGACCTTGACTAAAAACAAATGACTACCAAGAACGGCAGCCATCTTTAAAAAAATAAATCTATATAACCTACAAATACTAAAGTTCACAATGTTTTTTAAGGCACATTTAAAGGAACACAGCAAAAATATTGTACATTTGTTAGAGCTGTCACCAAAAATTAAAAATCGTTCTCATTTTTGCACTTCATGCTGTTCTTCTGTTTTGTACAGCGTAATGTTGGGGCACAGCAACAGGTCTCCATCCACCCGAAGTCGCATCAACAAAATGGTGGTTCGTGTCAATCCTCTTCTGTATTTCCGGTTGCTGATCATTGTGATGCTGTTCAACCGGTTCAAAAAAATCAATTATCGGATGATAATTATAATTAACACGTTTAGTGAACGCGTCCTTTTTTTGTGAACTCGGCGTCGTCGTAACCAAAAATCGGTTACGATTATCTTGCGTCGTTGCCGAATAACGCGGAGTCGATTGCGTCGTAACCAAAAATCGATTATGTGTTGTCGTTTGAGGTGGTGTAACCCGCGTTGCCTCAACATTCGAACCAAAACCTTCTTGATCCGAGTTCTTCGTTCTAACCGGAGGACGTCTATAATTCCGTTTTGGAATCTGAGTGACGCCACGATTCTTGACTAGTTTAATCGACGGAGACGAACTCGAAGAAACCACACCGCGTTTGAAATTGTTTGTCCTAACAAACGAAGGCGTTTGCCTATTGGGGAATGAGTTGGTCTGAGGTTTTGGCGCTTCCAAATAGTGCGACAACTCGTTCTGAGGCTGATTCTGACGATCTGGACCGACATTGATATGAGTCAAGTCAATAACTGGTGTAATGACCGCGCTGTGAATGTTATATTCCGATACGCTATTGACAACACCTTTACTGGGATGGTTAGGCAAAATCACGTGATTGAATGTATTGGAATGACCGTTTGGTTGATGCACCAGGTTAACTACATCGGCTGGATTTGGCTGGTGATTGGTGAAGTCAGTGGTTTTGGGCGGTACTGAATTATAAACTGAATTCAGATTTGGATCGATTGATTGGGTAGGCTTTGTAGTTTTCGTAATGATTCCATAGCGATTTTTTTGGTTTGATGACGATGCATGGACATTGTCCGGATCGTCGAATGGTACTCCAGGGTTGAGATCAGCTCCGTGGAATATTAAATTAGGGTCGATGTTTGGTGCTGGATCTGGACCAAAGTCTTCCCCTGGGAATAATTCAGGATCGCGTTCGGTTGATGGATGATACGGAGGATATACTGTTTTGTAACCTTCGATGTGGCAGGAACAACATGTGGGTACCTGAAACATTGTTGATTTGAATTTTTTTTTATTGAAGAAATATTTCCAAGAATATTATTGTTATTTTTTAACCGTAAGTTAACTAACCTTAAATATATCCATGTGTAATCCATTGGTTTTATCCCAAGTGAGGAGTCGATGATAATTATAGACCTGCATACATTTGGACTTGAAGTTATCGGTCAGATAACTACAGGTACCCAACGGTTTCCTAAAAAAAATAGAAGAAAATACATTATTCATGTATACTTAAGAGATATTTGGAATCTGAACGAATATGCTTCCAGTATTAGAACCAGAGGCGTCGGATTTTGTAAATCTCCAGGGGGGCCCGACTTATACCCAGTGGCGGATTTAAGATGCTGGTTTTGGGGGGGGGCAAGATTGGAAGAAACAAAGGTAATCCAATAGCGCTAGACCATAAACCGGGGAAGGGGGGACTCCGGGGGTCTCCCTCGGAAAAAAATTTCAAAAAAAAGGATTCAAAAACGGAAATTCGAAGCAAATCTTTTTCACCAATATAATAATTATATTATGATAGGGCGTCATAAGTTAGATTTTGTTATAAGTTAATTAATTTTTAATTTCTAAACTAAAACATTTATGTTACTATTTTAAGTACAAGGTAAGGTAACTTTACTATTTTCTAAATTATTGTGTCGCAAAATAAGACGTTTTTAGTAAAAAATAAAACTTACAGATTAAGGTAAGAGTAAAAAACACTTTAGGGAAGGTGCACCCCCCGCTCCCCCGCGCCGCCCCTAAATCCGTCACTGCTTTGCAGGTGCGTAATTTTTTTTTATGTCGCAAATTGAATGGCGGGAATTGATATGCGTATATGACCTGTTGTGGTAACTGCTAACTGGTGGGTAATATTTTAATAATACCTATAAGGAAGCGATTTTGGTCTTGGCAACTAATTCAAAAATTAAAAAAAAAAAAACAAATTCTCTTTATTTTAACCGATTTTAACCAAACAAATATTCTGAGATTAGGTACATATCTAATTTATTTATTTATTATACATAATATCGTTTCGTTAGATTAGTTCAAAATCGTGAACTGCCACTGCGAATTAGTTTTTAGTTTATTTTCCTTATCCTTTTCCGGGGGGAAAGCCTAGATTTCTTACACATTAGTTACTGGATTTCCACTGCGATTGCTGGCAGTCAAATTCCACTAAGCTCCGCCTTTCTGCTCGTGTGTGTTTTAAAGACCACCAGCAGCTAAGGTTATTTGGGCCTAGCACCAATTCATATTTTCAATTCATTATCTTTCTGCTCGTAGTCTATAGCAGTTGGGGATTAAAAAAAAAATACTCACAGACACTTCTCCAATCGGAGTGTTTGGGTGTGATCTTCTGTGTTGACTATGTATTTCCACTGACCACTGGTGGACCTGGCCTTCTTCGGTCTGGCGTACTTCACTGTCGATGGACACATGAAACCTTTTTCATCTCCGTCAGCGCCTGTTCGTCTGAGAAACACATATTCTCAATATTAGTACAGATTACGATGGCGGAATCAATTTGGAGTCGAAATCACATTCGGTTGTCAAAACTGTCTCCACATTTTCAATTTCACTTCAATTGGACAATTTTTAAGTTCAAAATGGCGGTCAAATAATCTAATATATTCTATACTGGGTAACCAAGATAAGCGTGAAAGCATGGGGATATCGTAAACGGTGAGAGATAAAGATTTGGTTAAATGAAAGAAAATGTGTTACAATCTACAATCATTTAAAAAAACCGCATCCAAATCGGTTGATTCATTACGAAATTAGAGGGGAATATACAGGAGCGTACGGATCAAAAGCATAGCCTTGTTCCTCTTAGGTCGCTGGTTGAAAATAGGCTTATAAAAAGAAAAGCGATAATTTTTATACCTGTCAGCATGTACAAGAATACCATCTTCTGTTGTAGTGAGATTGTTCATGTCCTTGAATTCAGCTAACAAATGCGTGATCACTTCCTTGTTGCGTCGTATCGACGCCATTATTGAATATCTAGAAATTAAAATTCAGCTAGATTCAGCTTTGGACTTAGTTTTACCATAGTATTTTTCGTAGGACTACATCTTTTGAAAAAAAAAATCTTTCAATGTAGAAATTTTTAGGGTTCCATACCTCAGAATGAAAAAAACGGAATACCCTTATAGGATCACTTTCGTGTCTGTACGTCCCCCTTATCTCCGAAACTACTGAGACTAAAATTTTGAAAAAAATAGGGAATATAGGGCCACACTCATAGTTTATAGGAAAACCTAAACGAAAATCCTAAGTCTATAAATTCCCACGGGAAAGGGAATAGTACGGAACCCTCTCCACGCGAGTATGACTCGCACTTGACCGGTTTTTTTAAATTGTATACTAATAATAATGCGTTTAACGTTCGTTTCTCGACATTATGTCATAACAGAGGTCATTTGCACCATTACTATGTTCCATTTTTACCAGCACTTCCCGTTTTATACATTTTTTTAGTTCAACTTAATTATAATAGCAATGTGCGAATGGAGGAATTATAGAACATTAGGATAAGGTAGGCAACTTTGGGAGCATAGGAGTTTGACAGGTAACCGGCCATGGCCTTGAATAAGGAACCATCTCGATATTCATCTGGAATTATTGAGGGAAACCATGGAAAACCTCAAACAAGACGGCCGGTACAGGAATTACCGTTTCTCGCCGTGAGTCTGTAGGAAAAAGTCCTAGCCACATCTGCCCCCGCCGGGAATCGAACCCAGTACCTTCCCAATGCGAGTCTAGTGCTGTACCACTAAGCTACATCACTGGGTTCAATTGTATACTAAATAAACTAACAAACGCACGTTACAAATTTTAAATAATAATTGAACGGGACGTCTTTGGCTTTCGTATCTTTATTTACTACAAAGTTATAGCGATTTTGCCTGGAACCCGGGTCCTTGGGGTGAGAGACCGACGGCTTACTCACAGATCTATTTTATCTCTGATTTGACGTCCTTAAAACGGTATTTGATGGCACATAGCACATGAATATAGTTACTGACTGACAGTCCTCATGGCTGGATTCCATATCAGAAAATTCTTAATAACTGTGAGATAAAAAGTCTCACATTGAAACGCGTTACATGAGTAAGTCAAAGTGACTAGCGTATACCCGCGAACAAAGACACAGTTCTACGTCAAAAATGTTAGAATTAAATTAAATATTATCACAGAAACTCTACGACCTAACTTCTTAAACTCAAAATTAGTAATATTTACCTTAGAAAAATATACTAACCTAGGATAATCTGGCGAGTCCAAACAAATTCCATTCGTAAATTGATCACAGTCTGTGTCCTTAATTCCAGACGGCATCAGTTTGGTGATTATCGCCGGTTTTCTAAATCTGCTCTTTTCGATTGTGTTCCTTCGATAGGGTCCTGTAGGAGGAATCTTCATCGAAGGTGATCCCGCAGGATGCGGTTTGCGCCGACGATGAAACATCGGACCGGCTCGTAACTCTTGAGCCTCCGGTTGAACTTCCGGTTCGTCGGTCGTCTCTTCTTCTTGATCTTCGTCATCGTTGTCTTTTTCGGTGTCGGGTTTTTCTTGTTCGGGTGGCGAAGTTATTTCGTTAGAACTCGGATCTTCCATATCACTGATGTGTCGTAGGTGACGCGATTTACGAAATAAGTTTGCGATATCAAGAGCGATCGGTAACATCAATTCGGAAGTCATGTTTGGATTTTTTCCGGCAAACATCGTGTTTACCTTTAACAATAAAATAAACTATTAATTAATCATGCGATTTCAATCGAATTATTGCTAGGCGCTTGGTAGACCTCACGCGGCGAAAGATGAAGCCACCGCGTCATAGTAACGTGAATGCATTGCGCCCGCCTTCTAGCTTGCTATTGGCTGTTTATTGTCATGAATAACAGTTTGCCAAAATTGTACCTAACGTCATAAAACCCAATGTGCAGTTTTGTGTCTGCGGGCAAGCAGGCGTTCACTAGCATATTATTGATGACGTGCCTGGCTTCATCTCTCACCGCGGGCACTCTAGAACATGATTGAATAAAATAAGTACACAAACACTTGAAAAATTCTACACATTTATTAATCTCAACGATCGTTTCGGGTTTCTAGCCCATCATCAGATCAGATCCAGATATAACCCGAGTAAGTTAATAATCCCTAAATAGTCCACGATTTATGAACTGGATATAAAAAAAACTGCACATTTTTCCTACACAGGGTCTATTACTCTAGTAACTAAGGAACTGGATAGAAAAAGGCTTTTGATAAATAACTCGAATATTCAGTGGAATAAAGCAAGAAATCAAAAGATTTATTGTTTCTTGCAATTCTATAATTACCAGTCATTCCAAAAATTAAATTTGATACACTAAAACCATTTATCTAACATTGACATATATTATGGTAGTTTAATTGTTAGACGACTGTTTTGTTTGTTGAACAGAGATATATAATTTGCAAATCCGACATGCAACGTGCAATTTGATGCATTTAATAAACCTTAGAACATGTTTCTATGTACGAATTACGATCGTAACACCTAAATGAATGATGTTAGAACAGTTAATAAAAAGTTAACAGTATCACGCGAGACTGTTAAAATGGTTAGAAACAAGTTTCTAATTAAATAAAAAAAAAGTAATAAGATGTTTAAACATTCCATACGTTTACTTTCCAGTGTTAATAGTTCTATTTTTACAACCTCACTGGAAGCACTTAACCGGAAAATTGAATAATTATAGATATAACGATTTTAAAAACCATTTCTTTTTTGTTTTTACAGTCTGTATTTGCACGTACAATCAGCTCCAGGCTTGGATAAGACCGGTGACTAGCAACTAGGAAAATTCTCGGAAAGCAGGTGTTCTACAGGATCAAAGGAATGTAAAAAAAATAATAAAAAAGGTAATGTTGAAGAACTCTATGATATAGAGAAATGGTGATCCGTAGATGATGTAGAAATTAGGAGAGAAAAACTCAGTGGCAAAAGGATCAAATAAAATTTGCAATACTGATGATTAAATTTGCATTTATAAGCTTACGTTTCGGTGCTCATTGCACCATCCTCAGAGCATCAATGCTGTCAAAAATTGAGTATATTGTACACTGTATAATTTATAATTAAGCATCATAAATTTTTTTTGATTTTTTAAAAATGATATAAAATAGTCACTGGATAAAATCTTAAATTGGATCTCTTTCCAATGTACGGTTATTATCATCAGTATTGCAAATTTTATTTGATCCTTTTGCCACTGAGTTTTTTTCTCCTAATTTCTAAAAAAGGTAATAGTATAAAAATGACTTCCCATTGGAAGGAATTGTAAGGGTCCGATTTTACGAATGAAAAATTTTAACATATCTGCACTTTTTGAGGTCCGAATCTACTGTTTTTTGGAGAGATGAGGTGTATGTGTGTATACGTACGTACGTTCGTTCGTACGTTGGCGCACTTTTTTGCGACTCGCATGTCTCAAGAACAAATAATGATATCGATTCCGAACCAATTTCATTCGACACATAATTCCATAATGCACACCTGATTAGGTTTGCAGGAAATTTCAATTAGCGGTTTTTTGATTATAACAAAAAAACTACTGTAAAATTGTTGTAAAATGTTTCTCGTCTCGCATATCTCGAGAACAAAGAATGATATCGACTCCGGACCAATTTCATTCGACGCATAATTGCATAATGAACACCTGATAAGTTTTGCAAAAAATTTGATTTGTCGATTTTTTTATGACAAAAAAAACATATTAACCTGTATTGCAAATAGTTTCTCTACGGTAGACTGGTCTCTAATCTCTAAGGGCACCTAATGGGAAGTTAGCAGCAAGCCTCTTTTTATTTCATTGTTATTGCTGCAAAAAAACACCCAACACTCTCTAGGGATGTGTAAACATTCAGATCCGAATAAGCTTCAAAATGACAACTAACCAAGGAAGGTAGAGCAGTGGAACTTTGAGAGTTACCGATTTTTTTTTAAATAAAACATTAAAAATTAAACGCTTAAGGCGACATCGACTTGTCAGTTGTTTTTTTTTTTTTTTTGGTGGGGGGCTTCATTAAAGTTGTTTTACAATAAGAATTAGAGAGAGATCGGCCAAAGAATTTATCCAGTTCCTAAAGAAAGTTGATTGTGTGTAGAGTAGGGATGGAAACCAGATCTGGATCCGTTAACTGGTTTCGCTATCCGGCTTTTTGAAAGAAGGTTAACTTCATGTCAGAGGACATTTAAAACAGTTCGTAATTGACATGGTAGAATTGTATTTGTCTAATAATTTCAAATGACTTATGACGAGATCGTCTAGGAATAGTTTAGTTGAGGATCAATGAAGAAAGCTTTACCAATGTGATGCCTCCTCTACACAATCGGCCATGATGGACGATTACAGGCCATCACGAATGTGTGGAGGGCATAATCGCCTGTAATTGCCCATGATTGGTGACGATCGAGCATGATCGCCGATGTGTCGGTTTTTCGACAGACATCAAAGGACGTTGGGTCATCAAATAAACAATGCACTATTGTGTGGACAGCTGCGCAATGATGGTGGCAATCATGGCCCAATCTGTGATCGTCCATCATGGCCGATTGTGTGGAGGAAGCATTACACTATCGGCCATGATGGCAGATTACAGGCCATCACGATTGTGTGGAGGGCATAATCGCCTGTAATTGCCCATGATCGGTAACGATCGAGTCTAATCGCCGCTGTGTCGGTTTTTCGACAAACATCAAAGGACGTTGGGTCATCAAATAAACAATGCACGATTGTCTGGACAGCTGCGCAAGGCTGGGGGCAATCATGGCCCAATCTGTGATCGTCCATCATGGTTGTGTAGAGGAGGCATTACGCTTTTGGCCAACATTGGTAAAGGTATCGATCTTCAAACTTTCCCGCGAAAATTGACATTCTATTGGATCAACATTATAATATACGGAAGATATGACGAGATCTTACCTGCTGTATCGACAATCCACGATTATCCTTCGGTGTTAGTACTTGGTTAGTGACCAAAGTCGCCAACGCGAGTTTCTGCTGTTGACTCATCACCCTGATGATAGGTAACATCTGCGCAAGACTCTTCTTCATGTCATCGTTTTTCATCGTGTTTACTATCACCCCTTTCACCAATTCTTCCTTCATCTTTGCCACCTTCTGAAGCGTGCTCATCGTACTACTATTTTCCGGTTCGTCCTCCACCTCGTTGTCGAAATCCGATAAATCCTCGTCGTCATTGCCGTTGGCAGTGGAATTATGTTTGCTATCAAAATTAAAATCATCCAGATCTTTCTCATCTATTTCTTGAGCTTTGATCTGTTGGCAGAGTGCTATGGTAATGAGCAATAAGATTGCAAGCAATTTCGTACACATTTTGAGTACTTTGAGTCATTTGTACTAATAGATGGTGGGATGTAATGATTTTTGTCTCTCTTCTTTAAGGTCACCGTAAAAGTAGAGCCATTTTTCAAATCTGAAACAAAAAATGTGTACAATAATCTATTAGTTGTTTTTATTTTTTTAGTGCCGCCAACAGCTAAGGTTATAACACCAAATTATTATTTTCTTAAAATTAAGTCTAAATTTCGTTAAAAATTTACAATCACAGATAAGTTTACGATTTTATTAACTTCCCACCCATTGGAAGTTATTGTAATGGGTCCGAAAATCGAAATCAAAATTTATAACAAATTTTTATGTTTCAAGGTCACTACACTATTTTTACACTATTTTTAGAAAGATATATGTGTGTGTGTGTACGTATGTGTCCAATTCTTTCTAAGACAAAATCTCGAGAATGAAAAGTGATATCGACTACGTTAGGGTGCCAATCGACGCGTATTAACGTAAATATGATCTGAAAGAAATTTTTTCAAAATCGGTTCAGCCGTTCTTTTTTTCTAACCAAATAACCTCCAAAAAAGTAGATTTTACACAATATCTCGCGAATAAAAAATTATATCGACTTTGGAAGGGTGTCAATCGAGGCGTGTTAACGTCATTATGATCCGACATAAATTTTATAAAAATCAGTTTAGCCGTTTTTTTTTTTTTTTTTTTTAATTATTGATGTTTTAATGATTAAAATGATTACTTTTCTGTGTAATATCTAATTTAATTATTATTATTAAATATTTAACAAACTGGAAAGTTCGTCGTGTGGACCTCAAGGGTCGCATTTTAGTCCTAATAAACGACCCACTTCACGGCTTGTTTATTATTTTGTATTAATAATGGCTTTGATTAAAACCTTCAATGTTAATTTTTTACTAAATTAAATAAGTTATCGACCTTGATATTTCACTTCCGTTGTCAATTAATTTATTCCAATATTTGAAATTAAAATTATTTGCAGTTATTATTGCAAAGTATATTTTAAACAGTAGGCCCTGACTAAATAAATTTTGGAATCAATAATTATATCATCTATAAACAAAATTTTAATTCTGTCCGTCCGTCTCTTTGAACAAAACCGGCCGGATCAATTTTTCTAAATGTGCAACATATTAGATCAGATATAACATGGAGTGATAAGACAACTTGCCTCACAATCACTGAAAAAATTGTGTTTTAAAGACCACCAACAGCTAAGGTTATTTGGGCCTAACACCAATTCATATTTTCAATTCATTATATATATTTTTTTTAATAATAAATTGAAAATCCAATTGACACTTTTACCAGTTCTCGGACTAGAACCCGGGAAGGACTTGTAATAGAGGAATCATAGTAACGCCATGTAAACAACAACATTGCTACACGCACGGCCATTCTCAAGCCCCACAATCACTGAAAGATCTTCTGTGAATCCCCGGATATTTATTCCCAATCGTAGGAGGCTTTTGATAAACCTTACAACTTTGCTGGGGGTTGCCCTCCATATTTTATCAGGTTCTAGAAAAGACCTGTTCAGATATAGTTATCATAAGATTGATCCAACAAAGATCTTAAGCTATGTTTATAATTTTTTATCATATCGGACTTCATATCACGTAATATTTTATCAGTAAATCTGAGATTCGATTCTGGGAATCAAAGATATTTGATTTTTTAACTTTCTACCTTTTTAGTGTTTGTAAACATTTGTTGAAATGTTCCTTAAAACTTAAATACGGATCTGGATACTTCGATGCTCTCTAATAACTGCATTTGTAAAATTGACCTCGCAAAAACGAGTTAGAATATAGAATAATAACCTTCAACTTTGCGACGTTTCACAAGAAACCTTTATTTTATTTGCAAAATTATTTTTATTGTGTGAATCTCAATGCAAGTTTAATAAAGGGGGTTCCATACTCGCGTATGCCCTGTTAGTTCAAGCTCTGATCGTACAAAATTGCATTCCAATGTTCTTTGGGAATTAACGCTACCAGGGACCCGAGCTCATACCAGTCGGTTTGTGTTTGCCGGCTGGCGAATTCGATACACAAATGGATAAATAATAGTTTTATACGGCTGAAATGCAATTGAAAAATTTTTCGTTGGAGAGCAGCCAATTATATAATTGTTTCGAAACATATTGGAAAAAATCATTTTACCAACCAGTGGTTCACTTGATATCATAGCTATTGAATTAGCATATATGAATTGACACTCGCATGTAGTGAAAATCTATTGATTCTGAAGCATATAAGAAAAATATTAATTTAGCAATCATGTCACGGTTGAGTATTGTAAGCTCATTCCGCCGCGAAAGTGGAAAGGTTCAGGTTTGAATCCTGACTGTGACCACTGGCTGGTAAAATGATTTTTTCCAATATGTTTCGAAACAATTATATAATTGGCTGCTCTCCAACGAAAAAATTACACAAATGGATTATTTGTTGTGTTGAAGACGCTAATGACCTGAGTTGTCGACGCGTCTATAATCTACAATTAATTAATTAAATTAATTAATTGATCGTACAAACGTCTACTGGACGACATTACTAAAATTTTATTATTGCATTTAACAGATAATTTATGATAAAAAACATCAAATCGATGGACTGAATCAGTTTTTTTTAGTCATTTTTCTTGTCAGTATCTCAAATACGACTCACACAGTTTATAGAGAAGTATCAATTATTTACAATTATTATCGTCTGCCTTGCAAATTATTTTTGCATACCTGGCAGACCTCATTTTTAATAAATACAAATTTTAACACGGACGTCGTGAACAAATACATAATTAAATGAATGCATAATGACTGCAAACAGTATATGAAACACCTGAGTAAGAACAATGACGTAACACAATGCTGTAATCAGGAAAAATTCATTAATTCAAACCTATGTCACCGTAGCGATTCTAACCCTAAACTTTCAACTATCGCGGCGGACTGAGTTGACAATTACTCACACAGTGACACATTTTCAAACGACCGATTTTCTCCCTTTAAAGCATTCTGTCACTGAAAAACCACTACATGCGAGAGTCGATATTCCAACACCACTGCTAGACTACAGAACATCTCAATATGTAAACACAT
Source organism: Mongoloraphidia duomilia (assembly GCA_039654895.1). Taxonomy (NCBI): domain Eukaryota; kingdom Metazoa; phylum Arthropoda; class Insecta; order Raphidioptera; family Raphidiidae; genus Mongoloraphidia; species Mongoloraphidia duomilia. Next base: position 24,335,680 of record CM077526.1, on the reverse strand, counting down.
TACACAACAGGTGATACAATGAGGAAGTATCCATTTTTAATCAACCAAGACAAGATAGAATTTCTATCATATCTACTCATATTTAATATTTTTTTTTTTTTTTTTATTTAGCAAACAACAAAAACATAACATATGTGCTTCAACCCTAGGGCCCTATATTTAATATTTATTCATTAGGAGAGACGTCTGCCAGGTACGCAAAAAAAATTTTTTTTGCAGAATTTTTGTGAATCCGCCTGTAATATAAAGAGTGATGGAACCTTTGGTGTGAAAATAAAAAATGTTTTGGAACAGAATAACAGTTAATCTAAACATATGTTTCTGCAAACAGGCCTAGACCTCTTAATTTGGTTAAATTCCAACGCATTGCATTATTTAAAACCATGTCAAATATTTTCAATATTAAATCATTTTCTAGTTTCACAATGTTCTTGACATAGCAGTTAGGAGTCAAATTATTGTAGTAAATAAATAATTTTCTCTTTCAAAATGTCAAAGCCTATTTGTTCATACTTCATTGTCAATTAAACATTTATAGATGCTTCACAGTGTCGCCTCGTAAACGACAGTGGGCACGTGACTTAATAAACAAGCCGTGAGGTGGGTCGTTTATTAGGACTAAAGTGCGACCCTTGAGGTCCACACGACGAACTTCCCAGTTTGATAAATATTTAATAATAATAATTAAATTAGATATTACACAGAAAAGTAATCATTTTAATCATTAAAACATAATTATTATTTATTTTTAACAATAATTAAAAAAAAAAAAACGGTTGAACCTATTTTTATAAAATTTATGTCGGATCAAAATGATGTTAACACGCCTCGATTGACACCCTTACGAAGTCGATATAATTTTTTATTCGCGAGATATTGTGTAAAATCTACTTTTTTGGAGTCTATTTGGTTAAGGAAAAAGAACGGCTGAACCGATTTTGAAAAAATTTCTTTCAGATCATATTTACGTTAATACGCGTCGATTGGCACCCCAACGTAGTCGATATCATTTTTCATTCTCGAGATTTCGTCTTAGAAAGAAATGGACACATACGTACGTACGTACATACACACACAGACATCTTTCTAAAAATAGTGTAGTGACCTTAAAACATAAAAATTTGTTATACATTTTGATTTCGATTTTCGAACCCATTACAATAACTTCCAATGGGAAGTTAATAATAACCCAAGTTATCGAGACAGCATGACTGTTTTTTTGCACTTTTCCACTCATAACATTTTTACATTTATAATTTACTTTATCTGTGTATTTTTAAAATTTCTTAGACCTGCCACTTTTAATCTGCATTTAGGTGTCTTTCCCGCAGGGGGAACATTGGAATGTAGTTGTTCTCGCAATTGCATTCCAATGTTCTTTGGGAATTGGCGTTCCCAGGAACCCGAGCTCGTACCAATCGGTTTGTGTATGCCGGCTGGCAGATTCTAATACACAAAGAGATTAGTAATTGTTGTATTGAAGACGCTAATGACCTGAGTTGTCGACGCGTCTATAATCTACAATAATAATAATAATTTAGGCGTCTTGAAGTGTTATGAAAAAGTAATTTTACAAATTGGTTGAGGCTTTCGCGGCCAATTGATGAGCTGGTGTTGTCCTGATTCGGGTCTATAGGCCATCGTTGGCTGGAATTGCTTCCTAACGTTTCGCTAGCACGAGTGGCGAGCTTCTTCAGAGGTCCTTCCATCTCCGATGCTGGATGTAGCATCGGAGATGGAAGGACCTCTGAAGAAGCTCGCCACTCATGCTAGCGAAACGTTAGGAAGCAATTCCAACCAACGACGGCCTATCAACCAACGACGGCCTATCAACCAACGACGGCCTATAAACCCGAATCAGGACAACACCAGCTCAAAGTAATTTTAATTTCGAATTTCCAAATCATCATAATCTCGTGTAAACAGACCTTTGGAATTTACTTTGGAAAGAAGAAATTAATAGACTATACTTTTTGTTATTTCTGTAAGACTTTAGGAAGACTTGGACTGGAAGCATGTTTTCTGATTAAACCAGGGTAAGTTTGAGGTCATCATATGATCGTGAATGAGCAAAAGCCCTGAAGATTAGGTTTGCTGTCTGTAATATCTCTCTTAATAGCCGTTGTCGATATCATTCTTATAGTATTGTGTCTATAGTCTATAACTCTATACTATGCTACTATTTGAGTGATTGATGAGTCATTGCCTCACTTCAATGCTTATGCACGCCACTGATTGGCGTCACTGTAACCGATTTTTTGGTTGTTCTGTTGTAATATTTATTTCAATATGTCAGCTCATCTGCATAATAGACAAGCATTGTTATTAGAAGTGTTCTGTTGAAGAATTATAATAAATAATGAACCATCATTATTTACTATAATAGACACATTTCTGTTCGGCAATATTTACACGAACGTCAATTCAGGCCACTGGTAAACATATGTTGTTATTGACTTTCGTCACAGAAGAGATCAATCAACACAATACTTATTCATTAAATACTCTAAATCAGTGACGGATAATCGCACAGACGCTTAGAAGGCCTCAAAACACCAAAAAGAAAAAGAGATTAAAAAAAAATTTATTTCTAATGTGTCATACATTAATATAATCAAATATAGGATTTCAGTAACTGTGGACAACAACATTTAGTTCAAGCGGCAGGTAATAAATGAAGGGGGTTACCTGGAAAGTATTCCGAAGTTAGTGATATTTTGGTGTGTTGTTTGTGGGTACTCTGTGGAGTAGAATCTGAGTTTTCGACCTCGAGGACCCTGTGCTAACGTGGGGGAGCCGAAAAACGACGAAATTTTACCATCTTTTTTGCTTTTTTCGAAATCTCTCAGAAACGGTCGACTTAAGCAATTCTTTCATTATGTAATGTTTTAAAGAGGATTACATTTCCTACAATTTTCATTCCCACAACTTTTCTGCGGTACATGTAAGCGCGCTGCAGCTTCTTGAAAATCACCCGCTCCGCATTTTGTAACCTTGGTAACCAATGGTTAAAATGTAATGTTCTTTTCAATAGGTTTATTTATTTTCTTCTTCATCGAACTTTAAATCGAAAATACATATGTTACACATTGGTTACCAAGGTTACAAAAAGCGGAGCGGGTGATTTTCAAGAAGCTGCAGCGCGCTTACCATTAGTACCACAGAAAAGTTGTGGGAATGAAAATTGTAGGAAATGTAATCCTCTTTAAAACATCACATAGTGGAAGAATTGCTTAAGTCGACCGTTTCTGAGAGATTTCGAAAAAAGCAAAAAAGGTGGTAAAATTTTGTGGTTTTTCGGCTCCCCCCACGTTAGCACAGGGTCCTCGAGGTCGAAAACTCAGATTCTACTCCACAGAGTACCCGCAAACAACATACCAAAATATCGGAATACTTTCCAGGTAACCCCCTTCATTTATTACCTGCCGTTCAGGACTTCAGGATTTCAGTAACTGTGGACAACAACATTGTTGTTCTCAGTTATTCAAATACCTGAATTTGAGCCTGCTGTTGTTATTCCATCGAAAACACACCATAAATATCAGGGGTTAAGGAAACGTTAAGTCATCACCTATCCCGGCATTGACCTGTTCATTGTCATCGCTTGAAAGCGTACTAAATCGATTTATTCATACAAATCAATAATTTACTATCTAGTGTTCAATAATCATAATATTATCTATTTTAAACGTGTAACATTCGTTTATCGTGCATGACATAAACGTCAAGAACTCAGAAGATCATTTCTAAGCTTTCTAATTATTGTTATCAAAAATTACATAAATCCTTGTAGATGTCAAGTCAGAGCTGTCTTATGGTACTAGCAACTTGGGCCTCAATTCTTACATTGTGTTACTAGGGCAGTAAGCTGGCGTCTGCGACGAGTTTGCGAAATTAACATTTTTACAATTTTGTTACGGAAATTATTTATACCGTTTTATTATGTCCGTAAAAATACACTTTTATTAGCTACGTAGTTATACACGTGTGGAACGCGCGTTGCCGTTCGTCGGAATGCCTCTGACCTCCCCCCATCCGCCTGAGGACCATTCACCGTGTTGGCACAATTAGTTCTCGCCAGTGCCGCTAGGCTAATACATACGCCTTGTTGTTATTGTCTATGGTTGTGGTAATTGTCTATGGTTATACGCCAGTGAACCTAAGTCGGTACTACAATAGTCATCAGCCGAACTGAAGCGCCACTGCTCTTGATGCGTGTAACAATTTGACAACTGAACACGTTTCAATATGGTTCTATTCTGATAGTAAACAAAGCCAATAAAGAATTGCGACCTGTAGAGCTCGGACTACGTATGTACGTACCGACAATTGCGATTTTCAATTATAATTTTAGGACTTCCAATGAACTCGAATTAACCTAAAACTGATTTCATTTTATAGAACAGAATCTCCTCTTTTCAAAAAGCTACAATTTGAATCGGCTTCTAGTGAAATTAACCTAGATATAGTTACTGGTACGTGTATGAGCGAAACTCAGTTCTGGCGCGCAAAGCGATAATAGAGCAGGCTGGAGATGTGCTTTTAAAATAAAACGCATTTTTTATTTACAGTATAAAATGAGCATTTATTTCGATCTATTTTTTATATAAATACAGTTGTTTTGACACTTTATAATATGCTTATGACGATTTAATAAGTATTGGAATAGGACATACCAAATATTATATTATTTAACCATTTTAATGTTCCCAAACTGCTTACTTAGCTACCGTTTGTTTTTAAATTTTTTAAGGTCGCCAGCAGCTAGGATTATTTGAGTTTAACACCAATGAGCCATTTTCCTGAGAGTAGTTCCTTCAATTATTTACGAGATGCAGCACTTGTGGTAGGTACAAACATTATTTATTCCACATTAGTGTCGTGTCATTTTAGTGGTATAATTTAATTATTAAATTATTATTATTATGAAATTAATTAAATAATTAAGTTATACCACTAAAACAACACGACACAAATGAGGAATAATTAATGTTTGTACCTACCAGAAGTGTTGCCTCTCGTGGATAATTGAAGGAACTACTCTCAGGAAAATGGCTCATTCATACTACTAATACTATAATTACTAAAACTAGGTTTGACGCTAATGACCTCAGTTGTCGAGCGTCTATAATTTATAATTCATTCAAGACTAGGTTTGTGCGAAAAAGGAACTGTTAAATTTTACAAAACCTTTTTAGACAATTCGCGATTAAAGTGGACCGTGTCGCCGCGTTGCGAATTTTGATTGAAGTAACACAAGAGATTGACAGATTATTTCCTTGTTTTGTTTACATCATAAATTCATAGCACCCGGGCGGATTCGGACCGGACAGCTAGTATATTTACATAATATATTGTCGAGCGTCTATAATTTACAATTCATTCATTCAATACATAATATATATTATAATATGTACAACACATTAACAAGCGCCGTGGAGATCTAGTAGCGTCGACAGTACACACACACATCCATACGTCAAGAGCGTAAAGGAGTGGGGGTATCGACAGGTTTTATAGTTAGCGTGTTTCGTTACAACAATTCACTGTATCGTTTACCGTACGTAAAGAAGTTTCACTTCAAAAATGTCATTTGAGTTGCCAGCAGGCGCGGATCCAGCCCTTAAAAAAGGTTGTGGTCACGGCCACCCGAAAATCAGGCAAGTGCGAGTCGAACTACGGACTCGCTCACGAAACGTCAAACAGAACAAACTACTAGACTAGTAGCCAAAATAAAAAAGTCACTAGCGTTCTTACCCGCACGGTTCGTTTTTTTTTTTTTAATTTTATTAAGGCATTGCAGATATAACATTAGCCTATCGACCTCAATTAGGGTTGTGGGCATGCCCACCGTGCCCACAACGGTGGATCCGCGCTTGGTTGCCAGTTACACTTGCTAAGCTTCAGGTTGTAACAAATTAGATTGGTGGCAATCGCTAAACAGGTTAATTCGAATGAACTTTCTGATGTTTCTTCATATTATTCGAACAGTTGAATCCTTTCCCACAAACCGGACATTTATACGGGGTTTCCCCGGAATGAATCCGCAAATGAACGGTCAGCGTCGACTTGATTGAGAACCGTTTCCCGCAGAATCTACACGAGTAGGGTTTCTCCCCCGTATGCGTCCTCATATGATACGTCAGATGATTCTTAAGAGCGAAAGGCTTGTCGCACAATTTACATCTGTGTGGTTTCTCACCGGTATGCACAAGTCCGTGCGACTTCAACGCCGAAGGTTGCGAAAATGTTTTTCCACACGTCGTACAAGAATACGGTTTCAAACCCGTATGAATGTTGCTATGCGTCTGGAGCGCTTGGGTCGACCTCAATCTTTTTCCACAAACGCTGCACAAAAATCTCGCGGCGGCGTTGTTTTTCTTCGCAGCAATACTCTTTTTTTTCGCCACCAACGTCTTCCGATCGGTTTCGTGCGATTGTCGCACATGTACTCGCAACACAGCAGCCGAACAGTACGACTTATCGCAAAGTTGACACGCAAAAGGAGTTTCATTGGTGTGAACAGCCAGGTGATAGGCGAGCGAAGGTCCTTGAGAGAAGGTTTTAAAACAAATATGGCACACGTGTGGACGTTCACCGCTGTGTAACTTCCCGTGACGATTCAAACTTCCGGACGTCGAGAACTTTTGACCGCATTTATCGCATTCGTACGGTTTGATACCGCTGTGAAGTTTAGTGTGCTTTTGAAGCAAAGATAAAAACTTAAAACATTTACCGCACTGGTCACACTGATGGTACTTCTCGCCGTGCTGCGACAATCTGTGCATTAAATAATCCGACTTCTTTATAAAAATTTCGTCGCACTTATCGCACTTTCGTTGTTTTTCGTGATGGACGTAGTGTTGTCGTGCCGTCATTTCGGTTGGGAATCCCCTTTTGCACAGTTCGCAGATGTATAAATTGAGATCGGAATCGTATGAAAATTTTTTCGTATCATTTTTCGGATGCATTTGAACGATATGCGATTGAAGTGATTTTTTCGTACGATAATTTCGGCCGCAATGTTCGCAAGAATACGCCGCGTCTTCGGAATGAACGAAGCGATGACGGGTTAACGAAGCACGTAAACGGAACGTTTTTAAGCAGATGTCGCATTTATGTGGCTTTTCACCTGTATGAATTAAAACGTGTTCTCTGAAGAGCCAACGTTCTGTGAAATTGACACCACAAGTTGGACAGGCAAAGGAACGTTCGGAACGATTACCATTATGCTTTGCCGTATGAATGTCGAGGACATATTTACGGGCGAAACATTTGCCACATTTGCCGCACTGATAAAGTTTTCTCCTGTGTTCGGAAGATTGGTGTTGATAATAGTCTTGATTTGACGTAAAAGTTTTTTGACATTTCTTACACTCTTCCCAAGGACGTTTCTTTTTAGAACCAGCTGCCTTCGGTTTCCTAGTTTTGCGGTTCACATTTTCGCCGCTTTCAATGTTTTCGTCTTTATCGATTTCTGGCTCGTCTGCATCGAGAAAATCGTTATCCGAATCGTCTTCTTTTTCTTCTAATTTATTTGCAGAATTGAACGATTCGGCATTTTCCGTTAATGGTGCCGCATCCGATTCGAACAAATTATCCGAATCGTTCGTTAACTCTTGTTTAATGGCTGTAGTTTCGGTTTTGACAATCAAAGTTTCTTCTTTGACGTCACAAGAACGTAAAATTAAATCGACATCTTTGCACTGTTTTCTGAATAAATACGTTTGTTTCAGCTGATCCACACATTCCTTACATACTTTGTTCGGTAAATGATCATTCTTGACAATCTACAACAAATTCACATGTCGTTAATTAGTGCTAGAGCGCATACATTGAGTTAAAATCATTTACCTGGACGGGAGTACATTCCGTTATCATATCACAAAACGATAGTTTGTTGTTTGCCATCTCGATTTCTTCAAAGATTGATTGAAGTTTTTCGTCTGACAAACAAGTACGACATGTTTTGTCTTTCGAAAATTCCATCGATTGATTATTATGTGTCATATACTTTCGGAGAATCAATACCCATTAAAAAGTGACAGTCACAATATGTAGTACACACTACACAGACCACAAGTGACAGGAGAATCTGAACGTGTGGTAAATAATTTTTAACGGTATTTTTATTTACAATTGAAACTCATTGAACTGTGTTTCTTCTATTTGAAATAGATTTAAGATCCGTGAATTGAATCAATACACATAAACAACATAGTAACGGGACATCTGTCTGTAATTTCGTTTTCTTGCGGCTGCGGGTTTTGCGGTATATCTAGACGAGAAAACATGTTTCTAGAATTTTTGTCTTTATCACCTGTTGTCTTGACAGTATAATGATGAATAATCAAATCTGGTACTTTTTAGGTTGCGCTTCAACAAGTAGTAAGTAGGTACCTAATTTAAATTTTCTAACCAACATCATTTGTTAATCGCAAAATTAACCGGGCTTGAGAATGGCCGAGCGTGTAGCAATGTTGTTTACATGGCTACAAGTCCTCAGTTCCCGGGTTCTAGCCCAAGAGCTGGTAAAAGTGTCAATTGGATTTTCAATTTATTATTAAAAAAAAATTCTGAAATGAAAATATGAGTTGGTGCTAAGCCCAAATAACCTTAGCTGTTGGTGGTCTTTAAAACACACGCAAAATTAACCAATAAAATATACACGATGTAAGATGTTTTTAATTTTTATTACCCTTAATATCCAAAAAAATATGCCAATTAAATTTAAAATAAAGTAATTAAAATATAGATACTTGTGAGGTTGCGTCAACAAAGAATAATTTAAACCTTCGTAAAAACTTATTTGATAATCATAAAAATAACCAATAAAATATTATGATGTTTTAGATTTTTATCGACCGTAATACCCAAATTATTGAATTAATAAAGCAGTAAAATTATTTTTATTGGGTTTTCTCAGTGAAGAAAAGTCCAAACCTTCAAATGCCCCACATTGGAATGTGGTTGCTATCGCAAATTACATTCCAATGTTCTTTGGGAATTAGCGCTCCCTGGACCCGAGTTCGTACCAGTCGGTTTGTGTATGCCGGCTGGCGGATTCTAATACACAAATGGATTATTTGTTGTGTTGAAGACGTTAATGACCTGAGTTGTCGACGCGTCTATAATCTACAATTAATTAATTAATCAAATAAACCTTTGTTTTTAATAAGTAAGAGATTCGTTTCCAGGAAAATCTCTAAAACTACGTAATACCTATAGAATTCTGAGAAAAATAGGTCTGAGATCCTTAAGAAAAGCCCTTCTAAATGATACCCCACATGACCGATTATAAAAATATTATTTTAGGGTGTCAAAATTTACTCGTCACCAGGCCCGGATTTTTGCCTAGGCCAACAAGGCACCGGCCTAGAGGCCCAGTCGCCAAGGGAAATTAAAGGAAAAAAAAGCCCAAAAATTTTGTAAGATAACCCAATTGGCGACTTTTTTTGCTAAATTTCCATCCAATTCCATTTCCCCCCCTTTTTTTGGGTTTGGGGGGCCCAACTGTCAAGTGCCTAGGGGCCCTGGGGCTTTAAGTCCGGGCCTGCCCGTCACCCAATCTAAGGGGATTTTTTAGGGTCTGACTATTCGAATGTCTTAAGCTTTGTAACTATGCCAAATGTCAGCTTGATACGTTTATTTAATCTAAAGAGATTCGACTTTGACGAAGACCGTTTCTTTCCTACAGAGGTATGGAACCCTAAAAACCGTTATTCAAAACAGAAAAGCAAACATTTCTAAATTTTAAACCGTAAGCAACTGATAATAGCTAAGAGCTAGTGACAATTTTTTGGTGTTATTTATTCAAGGCCTTATTTTTGTGAAGATGTTGAGGGAGGCATTTTAAAGTGCCCTGAGTAAGGGATTTTGCTAGATAACGGTATGGGAGGAATACAGACCGCTCCGAACATGTAACAAAAAAAATGGTCACAATTATTATTGCTTCAAGGCTCAAATTGTTTGTATAGCTTGTCGGTGACCCGATGAATGCCATTATAATATTTGCAGATCGATTGGTCAGTATTAAAGGGGTGGCAGATCACCCTAAACGTGTCATGTACCCGACGAAATTTATATTATTGGTTCAGGATTTAAATTTTAATATGTTGTTACGGCGACTGTTTTAAGCATATCTATATTTCAATTTGCAGAACAAAACTAACATCCGCGTTTTTTATAGGACACTATAACTAAAATCACGCTAATTAAATTAAAATAAATAGTTAATAGCCTTGTTAATTCTAATAATATAAAAGAAATCTATAAAAGAAATTCAATTAGAAGTATATTTTAACAACTTTTTAACGCTCAACTGATTCTTCTAAAAAATGCATATATTATTTACCTTCAAATATAAACACTTAATTTAACGGTATCGTTAAATTATTCACTTCAACAAACATTCCAAGCACTGAACTAAAAAAAAAAAGTATTTCACTCTTCCAAGAACAGCAACAACAACAAAAAAAACAACTCTTTCCTTAGTAGCCACTTTATTAAAAATTTCTCGAAGACATTGTTCCACTTAAATAACACTTGAATTCCGCAAACACATAACCAATTTTTTTTTTGATTTCCAGCAATAGTCCTGTCAATTGTTAAGAGGAGAAAAATTATTTTATTTAATTAGTCCTTTCCATTAATTAATGATCACGTCTTCGCGTATTTCGATTAACTGTTTGATCGAGTGATGTTGAGTTACGAGTCTTCGTTAACTTCTTAACCAGATTGTTATGATTGAGTGTATAAAGGTAAGTGTGAGACCGCGAAACTACGGTCGAATGTGCGCGCTCGACTCTGTCAGATTACAGTGGCGTACGTGTAAAATTGCTCAGCAGTATGACAAGTCCAGTGGATCAAATATGATTATCAGGATGAATGTTTTAGCAACTCTGCCAGAACACTAACAGGATCACAGATTTAGAATTGATAGCAGGGACTCAGCAAGATTCATTTAACTGACTAATAACTAGAATGATGATTTAGAGATGCAGGATGAAATGCTTAGCCCCTGTGACAGGACGAATGATTGTTAGCAGGAACGCAGCAGGATAAATTTTATTGACTATTAACTGGGTTAATGATGAGATGCAGGATGAAATGCTTAGCCCCTGTGACAGAACGAATATTGGATTGTTAGCAGTAACTCAGCAGAATGAATTTAATTGACTATTAACTGGGTTAATGATTAGAAATGCAGGATGAAATGCTTATCAGCTGTGACAAAACGAATATTTGATTGTTCGCAGGATGGAATTAACGGATCGAAAAAGAGGGATAGAATAAAATTGATGCGTTCTGTACTTTAGTAAGATGAATTGCTTAGCAGCTGTACGGTTTTGTTTACATGATTTTTGCAGGATGATGTGATGAACATAGCGAAAGATAGGTATTAGCAGGATGACGCAGTTAACGGAATGAAAGATATTACTAGAGTAATCAATAAAGATTTTCTGAATTGCAGCAGGATGAAATGTTTCTCTATTCTGATAGAAAACAGGTGAATTGTTAGCAGGAACTTAGCGGGATGAAATTAATGGATGGAAGTTGATAACCAGATTAGAGATAAGAAATTTTAAAATTTAAAATACTTCAACGATTTAACTCGACAAGAAATTCAAAAAGTTTACAGGAAATCAGCGGAATGATCAAGTTTTTTGATAAAAGATACCCCATGTTTTGCAGAAATATTTAAAATATAAATAATTTAATTGAATTAATAAAAAATGACCAAATTGACAGACATAAATTAATAGATATAATAAAAAATTATTATTACACACACGAAAAATCATTTACTATAAATAATGTAAGTTACAATCGATAAAAAATGATTGATTTATAATTATGATTCAGTCGATGCCCCCTGATGCGCGGCACTGTTAGAGAGATCAGTGCCCCGCCTCAAGCGAACAGGTAGAAGGTGCACGTTGCGCTATGTTGCTTATAAATATGTAGAATTTGTTTAAATGTTTATAGATCACGATTTACACAAAAATCAAGAGTGAATTTATCTGAGAAAGAATAAGTAGCAGGCATCTAAAATTAACAGCGCAGGTTGACTTCTTCATCTCTATCAGTTTGAGAACTCTAGACATCAAAAACTATTCATGAGAACAGCCGAGCATATAGCGATGGCGTTGTTTGTATGGCTGCTCTATTACAAGCCCCCAGTTCCTATCAGATTCTAATCTGTGAACTTGTAAGAGTATCAATAGAATTTGTAATTTACTGTAACTTTAAAAACTGGGTGCCTATAAATCTCATGGTAAACATTTGTAACCAAGTTAACAGTAAACAGAAAGGGGTGCGTCGATCGAGTTTCCCCCTCAACGCATTCGTACCCACCCATCAGTCAATCGGTTCCGGTTCCCCGCTAACAACTCATTTCCCCACGTCTTTTTTCATTTTCGTTAGCTGTTGAACAAAATTACTCTCATCGCGTTACATTTCAATATCCTTGGCAGAGGACAGAGTGTGGTGTAACGGTTAGCGTAGCTACCTTTGGATCACACTGTCGTGGGTTCGAATCGCACCTGCGCTTATGAATGTTTTGTGTTTTAAGAGAATTGTTATTTAATGTATTTAAGACGCTAATGACTTAAGTTGTCGACGCGTCTATAATCTACAATAAATAAATAGCTTTGGCTGTTAATGGCCTTAAAAAAAACTGTACTTCTCTGTTTCCCCAACTAAATCGCACAGACAAGGTATAAACACTTTGGATTAGCTTCAATGTTACCTAAGGATTTTACAGACATCAGCTTAAGTAAGATACTAGACTATATAAATAGTCTGGGAATCCTTAAGAACTGATGGAATATTAGGGGTGCACAATAGACCTTATTGGTCGCAGTGTTTACCTCATGCCCCCTATCTTTTAATTCTAATTCTAATTCCCCAACTAAAAGAGATGCAGAAGTGGGATGCTTCAAAAAAATTTCTATTTTATTTCAATTTGCGCGTAAGAATGTTTTCCCGTTCTATATGAATCGTGCTTTAAAATACGTTATATGTGCAACTAACAAGTACAACATAATAATATGGATATAATATGTTGTGGTACCTACAATGAAGCAGTCAGCAGGTTCAAGTGCAAGAGAGACCGTGACCTACAGAGAATCGAACCGACGGCCAGTCGAATGGGGGGAACTTGTTGTTTGTCGTTTCGCCGCGTCACTATCATGAAAGTATAATCGCATTCGATCTCGCCTGTCTTTTTTATCTCTATATTAAGTATTTATTGTCTGATCAATTCATTACCTGTTGACCTACGAAAGGATATTTACTATGTCATCTAAAAACAAAATAAAATATAGTTACTTCTTAGTCATCTGTTTTGAACCCTGGAATATAAATCTCACCAAAAAATGGGAGGCTTGAGAATGGTCGAGCGTGTAGCGGTGCTGTTGTTTACATGGCGTTGCTATGGCTTCTCTATTACAAGTTCCCAGCTCCCGAGTTCTAGCCCGAGAGCTGGTAAAAGTGTCATTTGGATTTTCAATTTATTATTAAAAAAAAAAATAATGAATTGAAAATATGAATTGGTGCTAGGCCCAAATAACCTTAGCTGTTGGTGGTCTTTAAAACACAATTCAATACAATTCCAAAAAATATGTGTATGTATGTATCGCGGGTATAGACAGATGCGTGAATACCGTCAAACACAAATAATAATTGTATTCGTTGTCATGGAAAGGAATACATCATTTTTTGTTTATTTTATGAATTTAAATTGTTATCCAATACCTATATATTTTCATTGTTTAAAAAATATATTTTAAAAGCCTTAGGGATTCGCACCTGGGATTGGTGTTTGTATCTGTCGGTAGACTCGTATTTTTCCGCAATGTCCTTTAATGGCTTTAATACAGTGCCCCTTCTTTAGGATTTTTCTTGGCAAATTTGCAGTTTTATTAAGTTTTTTAGCTAGATATTAAAATTTGCCAAGAAAGAGAATATATTTATTTTCACAACGCCGCAATTGAAAAATCGATTTTCGGTCCTACCTGCGAGTTTCAACCCTAGGGATGAAAATTTTCAGTTGTCGGGTTTCTCTGTTTTTTAACGTTGTTAAGAGGAAGATAGAGCGATTGAGTCGCGCCAACTTCAATTCGCGTATAATATTCGAAAACGTCAAAATGACAGACAAAACCCCACATAGAATTAAGATAAGAATCTTTCGGGCTTATGAGTCGTGGTCTACTGGAATGGCATCTTCTTCTTCTTCCAGACGTTTCGCTACAGTGGTGTGTTCGACGTGGTCATAGTGTTCTTCTCGGTGTCCTGCTGTCTTAATTCTATTAACGCCGGCCGTGAAAGCCTACATTCTTTTATAAAACCCCACATAAATTTCACATAGATCTGACAGATCTAATATTTTTGCGACTTTTTTGCGCGCCCAAATTGCAGGTACCTCAAATCGAATTGTCAATAGAGTTGTTGCGAAAAATAATATACTATTACTCGAAACGAAACATAGTGTTTGCAACGCGTGTGATTGCTGCCCGAGGTACGAGGACAGCAAACTTCACACTGGTTGCAAACACTATGTTTCGGCCCTTGTAATGCAATATACTATTTATTTATAAAACAAATAACGATCAAAACAAAACGCGAACGAAAAATAAATATTAAAACAAATCGAATTTCCGAACTACATTTAGGCGAAATTAAGACCAGCTAATTTTTTATCTAGGAATAATATCTGTGTAATTATTTCCAGAACGTAACTGCAGAAACTAGAGCACACCCAACAATTACGCAAGCGTTGTATCTCATTAACATTAAAACAATTGTTATTGTAATAATTCTTAACGTCTGACAACAATAGCTACGTAGCGTGATATTTCCAAAAATACATAACAATATATTATATACGCCCGGGTAAATTTTGGTTTGACAGTGAAATAATGACGAGCAGCCAACGACATCTGATAAACTGCTAGTTTGAGTTGCGCGAGCCAAGCGACATTGGAAAGAGAGGGTAGATTTTTATAATTTATTCTCTATCTTTGTCAAGTTCAGTAGGGCCCAAAAATTTGGTACAAATGCAAACAAAAACAAGCCGTGAGGTGGGTCGTTTATTAGGATTAAAGTGCGACCCTTGAGGTCCACACGACGAACTTCCCAGTTTGATAAATATTTAATAATAATAATTAAATTAGATATTACACAGAAAAGTAATCATTTTAATCATTAAAACATAATTATTATTTATTTTTAACAATAATTAAAAAAAAAAAACGGCTGAACCGATTTTTATAAATTTTATGTCGGATCAAAATGACGTTAACACGCCTCGATTGACATCCTTACGATGTCTATATAATTTTTTATTCGCGAGATATTGTGGAAAATCTACTTTTTGGAGTCTATTTGGTTAAGAAAAAAGAACGGCTGAACCCATTTTGAAAAAATTTTTTTCAGATCATATTTACGTTAATACGCGTCCATTGGCACCCTAACGTAGTCGATATCATTTTTCATTCTCGAGATTTCGTCTTAGAAAGAAATGGACACATAACGTACGTACATACGTACACACACACACACACACACACACAGCCATCTTTCTAAAAATAGGTTAAAGTCCCAATCACATCTGCCACCACCGAGATACGAATTCTTCGAACGTGGGTCAAATACTCTTACTATAGGGCTACTCACTCGGTAAAATAATTTCATAAATCAATTAGGTTTTAATTGCATCATTCGCAAATAAAAACGAAATCTTATTGCTGTTATTAATTTAATGACACGCCATGTTTCATGATCTTGTGGACACATTGTATAATAATTTATATTACGACAACTATGTCCTACCAGGAACTGAACAAAACAAAACAATGTCTTTTATTATTTATATATTTATTTATTGTAATAATAATGCGTGTCCATTTTCAATTGATTATTTCTTAAGAGATTCCCACATAACAAATACAAGAAACAAACTACAATCATGTCTTTTTTTCATTCATGTGAAGTTATTTTGTTTAGATTTTCTTTTTTCCTCTGTATTTTAATAATACTTGTGTATTTGAATGGTCAAACAGTGTTCATTTGTTAACAATAAACAAAAGCACTGTTAATGATTACGAAACCTTTCTCTGAATATTCATTAATCATTGTGGTGATAGATATAATTTTTTAACCCTTTAACTTGCGGTTGACAATAACATAAACCTTTTTGGAAGAAAACGACTCAAAAATGGCTTAAGGATCCAATTAAGAAGCAAATACTGTTTTATTGCATTTATTCGCTGACATTAAAATCAAAATTGCGTTTCACATAATCAAAAAAACCCATGTTAATATGAAGAGAAAGATGTCGTCAATTAGCCAGAATATTATAGATGATAAGAATCTGTTTTTGTATGAAAAAACAGAATATGTGGTGATCCTTAAGCCATTTTTGAGTCGTTTTCTTCCAATTTCATCAGGATCACCACATATTCTGTTTTTTCATACAAAAACAGATTCTTATCATCTATAAACCTTTTTGTCCGACTACGATAAAAGGAAGGGTTATGAATCCAGCAGTGTATGCATGTTTGTAAGTCCGTTAACTCGTAGGGTCATTCGACCTTGGGCTTGGCGTATGTAGCTCTTTGTAGCCGGCGCTCTAACCAATTCGGTTACAACGAATTTGAGTACCTAGCCATTAAACTGATATACAATGTGAAGTTTGTCTCCACTTCATAATAAATTGTTTAACGATGTTCTCTACAGGCTAAAGTTGCAAAAGATACTTTTGTCCCGACCCCAGGGAAGTCCCGGGATCCCAGAACTAGATGCCCTACTAATAAACATAATTGATAAATAAATGAATGCATAATGACTGCATCAGTATAATATATGAAACACTCATTTTGACAATGACGTAACATAATGCTGTAGTCAGGAAAAATTCATTATTTCAAATCTGTGCTACCATAGGGATTCTAACCCTAAACTTTCCACTATCGCGGCGGACTGAGTTGATACTATTATTTAAAATTATTTCAAACCTGTGTCACCGTAGGGATTCTAACCTTAAACTTTCCACTATCGCGGCGGACTGAGTTGACACTATTATTTCAAATTATTTCAAACCTGTCACCGTAGGGATTCTAACCCTAAACTTTCCACTATCGCGGCGAACTGAGTTGACACTATTATTTCAAACCTGTGTCACCGTGGGGATTCTAACCCTAAACTTTCCAATATCGCGGCGAACTGAGTTGACACTATTATTTCAAACCTGTGTCACCGTAGGGATACTAACCCTAAACTTTCCACTATCGCGGCGGATTGAGTTGACACTATTATTTCAAATTATTTCAAACCTGTATCACCGTGGGGATTCTAACCCTAAACTTTCCACTATCGCGGCGGACTGAGTTGACACTATTATTTCAAACCTGTGTCACCGTAGGGATTCTAACCCTAAACTTTCCACTATCGCGGCGGACTGAGTTGACACTGTGTGAGTAATTGTCAACTCAGACCGCCGCGGTAGTGGAAAGTTTAGGGTTAGAATCCCTATGGTGACACAGGTTTGAAATAATGAATTTTTCCTGACTAAAGCATTATGTTAAGTCATTGTCAAAATGGGTGTTTTATATATACTGATGCATTCATTTAATTGTGTATTTAGTCACAATTTATTTTATTTATTGTAGATTATAGACGCGTCGACATCTAAGGTCATTAGCGTCTTTCAGCTACACTAAATAACAACTAACTTAAAACTAAATAACATCACAAAACATCCATGAGCGCAGGTGGGATTCGAACCCACGGCAGTCCAGTCTAGAGGTTGCGGCGCCAAGCACGCTAACATCTAGGCTATACTGCCCTATTTAGTCACAACGCCTCGTGTTAAACTTGTATATAATTGATAATATTCGTGTCCATCATTACATTAATAACTTAACTGATTCGTAGGAAGCAGGATAATGATTGACAAAAGGTGGCATAAAAATGTCGTAAAAGAGAAATGGCAGAAATGTTGACACGTTCTTCGTGACCTGAGTCGACCTTCGATCTAAAACACACATTATTTGTGTAGGTATATCAGATGTGAATTAAATGAATACAATAAGCTGTGCATTATTTCGCCATGTCATCTGCGCTTGGCGTATCCCAGATGTCACGCTCGTGCGCTTCTACGTTCAGTACTCATTGAAAGTACTGCCTACAAAGTATCTCATAATGTTAAGCCGGGGTCCCACGGCGTGTGACTTGGCAAATCTCGAGTGGACCCGAACATTTCCAGACGCTCTTTCCAATATAGTTTAAAACTCAGGGCCGCGCTGACCCCCCACAGCGCCTGTGTGCGAAACCTATGAAGCGCCTCTTTTTTTCACGAATCTTAATGTTTCAACTTATTTTTATTTCTTATTTGTTAATTTTGACCGAAATAAATGTTCTCTAGTTTTATATAATTAGATAACTCATGGCGGCTCTTTTGATTTAAACGCTGAGCTCGTAATTATTGTAAACTAAAACCCAAAGCGTAAAATTAAACCACAAACGTGAATATTATCTTGGGAGACTTGTACAATAAGCGCAATATTATGTTTTGTTGTTTACGAGGCATTTGTTGCGCCTATTATACCTACTTACTTATCGATACTCCACTACAAAGAAATATGTTGTTGTGTAAGTGTAACAAAAATAATTTCGATAGCGGCGCCCCTATTGTCTTGGCGCCTGTGTGCGCCGCACATTTCGCACACATGGGCGGCGCGGCCCTGTTAAAACTGTAAAAAATGTAAAAACTACACTTTGACAACAGACTGTGGGAATAGTGCACGAGCCGTAGCGAGGTCTGTCATCCGTCGATTCACAAGCCTGAGTATTTGCCGTCATTTCACGGAAAAGGTCGAGCCACTCCAAAATTCAATATGTAGTTTTTTTGATTTTGATGATTCAGATCCTTTTAGGCCCGTATTCACCGAGCCTAGTTAGTTATTTATTTCCTTGATTTATTCCCCTGGTAAATATTACTCGGAATAAATAGCGATAATTCAATTCATCAAACGTAGTTAAGTTTACTGCAGGTATAAATCGTAAGAATAATTATTCTGTCCAATTTCAAGGGTATAAATATTTATTCGCCTAGTAACATAGGGTGTGCACGAAATGCACAAATTATTTTATGGCCTGGCGACTTTTCAGGTAAATATTAATTTCATATCTTTCAGGTAAAGGCTTTTGTCAGTAAAATATGTCAATATTCACAATTTTACATTTTCGATCGATGCGCCATCGGTCGGATCTTTGGTAAACGTGCTTTAAAATCAAAATATTTGACAAAATCTCCAAGGTGTATGGTATAAAGTAAATTTTTTACCTGAAGTTACTATTCTATCGAATGAATTGCTTGGTGAATTGAAAGTTAATTTTATTCAAGGAATAAATTTATTCTAAGATTAGTAATTTCTATCTTTAACAGTGTTCGGTAAATACGGGCCTTAGTGAAGGACTTTCATTAAACTTGCTTTTGATACTTCAAATAAAATGAAACATTCTGGCGCTATAGAAGTAAATAGCAATAAATTGGCACGGAAGAATTACAAGGTAGATCATTAACTTCAATGACTCAAATATTTGATTGATGTTTACAGTTCAATAATGAATGAATTGTAGATTATAGACGCTCGACAACAGAGGTCATTAGCGTCTTACAGTTCAGTAGAATCATAGACGATAAAGAAGATGTGTTCTTTAATAATTTATAACACCGATATAACAAATTGTTTTAATTACAATAATATAAAAAAAGATTCTAGTATAACATGAATAGAAGCGTTGAAGCAATTAGTCATTTAATGTCAGAGAAACGTATTTTCTCTATCATAAGTATTATTTAGGTACTAATAAATAATAATCAATATTCAATTGTACAATCAGTGACTGGAAACATTACCTATTAGCATTTGGCTGTGAATTTGGAAAACAGATGAAACTTATTGGGAAAAAAGTTGACGTGCAATTTAAATTTTTTTGAAGCATCCCACTTCTGCATCTCTTTTAGTTGGGGAAACAGAGAAGTACAGTTTTTTTGAAGGCCATATTAACAGCCAAGGCTATTTATTTTATTTATTGTAGATTATAGACGCGTCGACAGCTTAGGTCATTAGCGTCTTAAATTAGATTAAATAACAACTAACTTAAAACGAAATAACATCACAAAACATCCATGAACGCATGTGGGATTCGAATCCACAACAGTCTAGTCTAGAGGCTGGTACCAAGTACGCTATCCACTAGGCTACACTGCCGTCAATTCAAGTTATGGTCGCTAAGATGGTAATTCTTATTTTCAAGCACAATAATCTGGAAATTTCATAACGTTTTTGTGTGATTCTATTTTATAGTTAAGATATTAGGAGATTATGCATTCAGAAGGTATTTCTAAATATCAAAATATATCAGCAGAACATCTATATAGGAGGTATCGCTGAATCTATAGGCTCATCGTTGTCCATTGAGTTTTTGTGTGATTCTATTTTATAATTAAGATATTAGGAGATTATGCATACAGGAGGTATTTCTAAATATCAAAACATAATATCAGCAGAACATCTATATAGGAGGTATCGCTGAATCTATAGGCTCATCGTTGTCCATTGAGTTTTTGTGTGATTCTATTTTATAGTTAAGATATCAGGAGATTATGCATATAGAAGGTATTTCTAAATATCAAAACATAATATCAGCAGAACATCTATATAGGAGGTATCGCTGAATCTATAATGAATTTTTATTAACATTAACAATAATAATTATTTAAAGTTACTTATAACACAGGTTCATTAATCTTAAGGCTAACAATTTCGAATCTTCTAATTCACTGTCACATTCAATAGATTAATAACCATGCTTTATCAATTGTAATTAATCTTTAAAAATAGGTCATTATAATGTATTAATTTTTGATTGACATCAAAGAAGAGATTCTCAATAGTTTTTAAACGACTTCCTTTTTTGGAACTCAATTCAATTGATTCAACGCCGCACTTTCTATTTCTTTATTATGAATGAATACAATGCGCACTTTTTTAAATTGAGTGTTTTAAAGACCACACCAACAGCTAAGGTTATTTGGGCCTAGCACCAATTCCTATTTTCAATTCACTGTGTGAGTAAGTGGCAACTCAACCAGCCGGAAACTGGGAATTTCGGGTTCAAGTCCCGACAGTGGCTTCTGATTTTTTTCTTATATATCTTATAACAATCGTTTGACGTTTAACAATCATGATGGCATAATATGCTGAGTGATATGTTAAGAAATACTATTCACTACCTAGTGGATGCCTTGTGGATTAAATTCATTGTTGAATTAATTAATAATTATTATATTGTTGTCCACAATTACCGAACTCATATAGGTATTGTTATTTAAATAACAAATTACTCAAGTCTTTCACTCGGTCCTCTACAAATGTAATCGTCCGTGCCTCTTTTACTGATTTAAGTATTTCAGTCTCCGAACAATTTTTGGATCAAAATCAGATAATGTCCTTTATGTATTAATCTTGCTGTGGGGCTTGAGAAGAGTCGAGCGTGTAGCAATGCTGTTGTTCACATGGCGTTGCTATGGTTCCTCTATTACAAGTCCCCAGTTCCCGGGTTCTAGCCCGAGAGCTGGTAAAAGTGTCAATTGGATTTTCAATTTATTATTAAAAAAAAAAAATGAATTGGTGCTAGGCCCAAATAACCTTAGCTGTTGGTGGTCTTTAAAACACAATTTAATTTTTTTAATCTTGTTGTATTTCTGTACAATAATGATTAATAGAAAAAATTCTCTTTTGATTACAGTTAAATCCGTTAGCAACTGTCAAGATTTGTTCGCTTCCTACTTCCGTATTACGATGTCAACATCCGGTTGAGCTTAACCTCATTTATGCACGGGTCCATGAAGAGAGTGACTGCCAGCCGTCAATAAAAGTGAGCTGGGTTCTTATAAAGATATTATATTTAATTAATAATAGCATCGTACATTTCACATTCACTGACTGTAATAATTGCCTGTACAGTAGCACACTCCGTGAATAAGATGTGACTGCAATTATACATTGTATCCTACATTTATAAAACAACTATTTAATTCGGTAAAATTCTACAGAATGGACAAACGATTTTTAGTAATTTTTTTGACGAATCTTCGCGCACTGTAAGAAATGAGAAGGCCGATTACATAGATTATCGATGGTCCATTTGTAGCCAGCGATTAATCTGGTAATTGGCACACAAAGAGACAATGGCGTCGCAAACAGGTTTCGCCTGCACATCGCGTGGATTCTATAAAAACACG
This sequence comes from Mongoloraphidia duomilia, assembly GCA_039654895.1. NCBI lineage: Eukaryota > Metazoa > Arthropoda > Insecta > Raphidioptera > Raphidiidae > Mongoloraphidia > Mongoloraphidia duomilia. The sequence continues at coordinate 24,313,365 of CM077526.1, read as the reverse complement.
TTGCGCATGCGTGGTTACTAATTTTACATTAATTTGTTTTGTATTCATCCATTTTATATATGTAACTATACATTTTATTTTGTAATTTTTACACACTTTAATGGAATATTACACAAATTATGTAATTTTAATTTACTTTATGTAAAAATCACAAATTGTTTAACTTTACAGTAAAAGTCCAAGTTTTTATGAAGTTTTCTGTGTAAAAATAAATAATAATGTAAAATCACTTAGAAAATCGAGCGAATTCTATCTTAACTTTCAAAGTATTTTTACGTCCATTTTTTACATTGAGGGGTGTTGTTGATGCAGTGACGTTTTTCAGGGGTGGAGTTCCCCATAAAACGTTCGTAGGGGAGAATAGAATATCGTATGTACCCAATCTGTAGAATGTTTCCAGGGGCGGACTGGACCTAGCGGCTGGGTGGCTACAATAAGTTTTTAGCTCTCAAAAAGGGCCCACAAACTCAGTGTTCCCAGGGGTCACTTCATGATTTAATAATAATAATGTGTTGAACATCCGTTTCTCGACATTATGTCATAAGAGACGCCATTCGCACCATTACTATTTTCCATTTTTACCACTTCCCGTTTTATACATTTTTATACTTCAACTTAATTATAATAGCAATATGCGAATGGAGGAATTATAGGACAGTAGGATAAGGTAGGCAATTTTGTGAGAACAGGAGTTTGACAGGTAATCGACCATGGCCTTGAATAAGAAACCATCTCGATATTCCAAGTCTTCATGGTTTCCGGGCTTGTAGGCCGTGGTCCGGTGGTATTTCTACCTGACGTTTCGTCTACAACTGCGGTAGACATTCTCAAAGGCGATGTGGCAGCGATCGAAGTGTCCTCCTTGGCGGCTCACAGGTAGTGTTGCCAGGTCCAGTTTGCCAAATTTCGGGACAGAAGGTTAAAAAAATCGGGATTTTGGTTCTGAAATCGGGACAACTAAAAAAAAACAAGGTGTCTATAAATCAACGTTTATTTTTATTATTAAGTGGTGAAAATATTGTTATCATAATCTTTGGATCTTACGCGTCGGCAGAAAAGAACGGGACAACATGATAAATCTATCGCGCTATTCGCAGTCACAAAATAATGCGTGCGAAGTTTGAACCTTTTATAACTACCAATTGGCCCTAAATCGGGACATTCGGCGTCCCGATCAAGGGTGAATCGGGGCGTGTCCACAGACCCCTGAAAATCGGGACGTCCCGCGCAAATCGGGACACCTGGCAACACTACTCACAGGTCAGTGACTGGTGTCCTCCCTTCGTCAGGTAGAAATACCACCGGACCACGGCCTACAAGCCCGGAAACCATGAAGACTTGGAACAATGCCGGCCGTGAAAGCTTGCACACCTGGATAAAACATCTCGATATTCATCTGGAATTATTGAGGGAAACCATGGAAAACCTCAAACAAGACGGCCGGTACAGGAATTACCGTTTCTCGGCGTGAGGCAGTAGGAAAAAGTCCTAGCCTCATCTGCCCCCGCCGGGATTCGAACCCAGTACCTTCCCAAGGCGAGTCTAGTGCTGTACCACTAAGCTACATCGCTGGGTCACTACATGATTTAAGACGGCTCTATTTATTCATAAAGAATCTAATATCTATTCTAAAACGTGGCGTTATGAAGCGGCAGTCAACAATGAAACACTACAACAATGGCGCGACAGTAATGATAGTGTTCATTTGTTGACAAATGACAGACGGAAACAGTTGCTACGCGTGCATACGGAATGCGACCGACTGACAGGTTGTGCGTTGATCAATCTGTTGAGATCACCTCAACACAAGTATCACACAGTGACGTAGTAGATCCCATACGCTGAGATGTTGATTGTTGACCTCGTTCTCGAAAACAACAGATGCTCTTGTGTTAAATTGTACGCTATGTCCAGGAATGTTTGACGTTCTGAATCGATCTGTTACTTTTCAAAAGATAATAAAGTATCAAATCTAGTTCAGAAATGGTGGGCTCGTTTGTGAATCGCACGGGTAGCTTTGGAGTGTCGAGTGCGTGTTTTAAAGACCACCAACAGCTAAGGTTATTTGGGCCTAGCACCAACTAATATTTTCAATTCATTATGTTTTTTATTTTAATAAATTGAAAATCCAATTTGATACTTTCACCAGCTCTCGGGCTAGAACCCGGGAACTGGGGACTTGTAATAGAGGAACCATAGCAACTCCATGTGAACAACAGCTTTGCTACACGCTCGGCCATTCTAAAGCCCTTGGAGTGTCGAATTGACTCGCCTGCTTCCACTCTAATAGCACCTTTTTAACAAGCTTATATTAACTTTAAATTTGCATAAATGTTGTATGTTATATGTAAAAAAATCTTACAACTCCATTTTCACCCTCTTCCAAATGTCCGGTTGACGTGAAACTTCGCAATCGTTTGTAGTTTTGATGACAATACAATATTTTGATATTTTGACTATAATAATATTTATATAACAAGTTCAAAACCGTAGAGATATTAGAATAGAGTACGCAAGAGCCCTGATTTCGCGATAGAAGCAACGAGAGAGATAGAGGCAGAGTTTTCTAATACATAGAAAAGAGATATATACATCTATTTCTCTAATATATTCATATCCATAGAGATCACTCGGCATCTATCTCTCTCTTTGCCTCTATCGCTTCCACTTACAGGCAGCTGTATCCTTAGCGTACTGTAGTCTAATATCTCTTTGTAAAAAACGGAAATAAAGCAAATTGTGGGAGTGACGGTGCTGATGGTGGGAGTGACGGTATTGAAGCAAATGTTGGGAGTGACGGTGCTGATGGTGGGAGTGACGGTATTGAAGCAAATGGTGGGAGTGCCGGTATTGATGGTGGGAGTGACGGTATTGAAGCGAATGGTAGGAGTGACGGTATTGATGGTGGGAGACGTGTCTCCAGTAGTTTAAAATTAAAAATAATTTTCATATAACGTAGTGTGATTCTTGATCCTTCATTTGACGTTTACCCGAATTCTTTAGCTTTAAAAATAGTGTCGGGAGAGCGGTAGCCGTTTTCAGGCGAGGGGAAAGGATTTGAGATGAAGAGTACAGGGGGTAACTTCCGGTATCGAGTACTCTTAAGGGATTGTTTATAAAACAATAGTAATTTATTAAAAATATTAAATATTTAATAATTATTTTATTATCAGATAAATATACAAATTATAATAGATTACATATACTTACAGGTTTTCCCATCATATTTTTGTATAGTACATTACGTTTAAATTGTATTATATGCAATAATAGACGCTAGTGACCTCTGTTGTCGAGCGTCTATAATTTACAATGCAATAACAGAGTTGTATTTTTTATATATAGTATAAAATTAACAACAAAAATAATAATATTTTAAAAATTTATTATTGAATTATTACTACTTAAAACTGTAATATTTTTCTTAATAAAGACTAGAAAATTCTTTTTGTAATACTATTTAATATTATCGGTAAAATATTTTCATTTATTTTTTTACATACGAGGGGTGCTCGGCGTAAATGTCAAAGCTTTGAAGTGGAACTTCTTTACGCATGGCCGGCCCGTCCATATAGGCGAATAAGACGACGGCCTAGGGCGCTCAAATTTAAGGGGCCGGCGAGCCCACGGTTGCGGCGACTCAAGTGCGATGCGATCGAAAAACAAACCCACCCAAATATGTGTATACACGCTGAATCTGGCCGAACTGTGCCGGCCCAAATATGTGTAAAGCAAAAATTGTGTTAAATTGTGTTTTAAAGATCACCAACAGCTAAGGTTATTTGGGCCTAGCACCAATTCATATTTTCAATTCATTATTTTTTTTTTAATAATAAATTGAAAATCCAATTGACACTTTTACCTACTAGCTCTCGGGTTAGAACCCGGGAACTGGGGACTTGTAATAAAGAAACCATAGCAACGCCATGTAAACAATAGCACCGCTACACTCTCGGCTATTCTCAAGCCCCTATGTGTAAAGCAAGCATCCCTTATGGTATATGTGACGCGGCTCGTTCTGTCTATGATCGGGGCGCTTTATTTTATTTTGTTGCGAAAATTTTTATTTAAAGGGGCGCCATTAAAATCATTCGCCTAGGGCGCCAAGTTTGCTTGGGCAGGCGCTGTCTTTACGTACGGTAGAGTTAAGGTCGATTTATATTATCCGGTCAGACACGGCGCGGGAACGTAGCGTTTCCGGGCAAACATTTTTACATACAATTCAAATACGAATATTTATACTTAGCGGATCCCGTCCGTTCAGACACGTATCAATAATGTATTTGAAATGCATGTAAAAATGTTTGTCTTGTCGGAAACGCTACGTTCCCGCGCCGTGTCTGACCGCATAATATAAATCGAGCTTTAATTGGAGTCAAGTCTACCATGAAGACTTGGAACAATGCCGGCCGTGAAAGCTTGCACACCTTTAATTGGATTAATTTTCAAGCCGTAACGAAAAGCTGCAACAGTGTAACCATAGCAACGAAAAACAAATCATAATACATATTATAATATCATAATAGTAGATTGTAATATCTAGATGTGTAATGGACTATATTACGACGCGAGTGATGACAGTATATTTAAAACGAGCGATAGCGAGTTTTTACAGTCACACGAGTCGCAATACCATTACGCACGAGATATATACGGTATTTTTTACCATACCGACTACAAAATACCTACTGTTCACTTATTACTAACAAAATTTTCAATCGAGTAAAGGAATTATTTTTGAAGTTTTGAGATCGTTAACAAAAAGGTCATATGCAGGCGCCGAACACAGAACCCCGTATATTTCTCAGTACGATTTTTTTTTAATCTAAATAAATACTGTTTTTTTTATCTAAAAATAAAATACACACCCTGATTTTGAGAAATAATAAAAATAATTTAATTATTTGAAAATAATTATGTAAGAAAGACATTTTTCATCTCTTTTTTCTTTTTCTTGCTTTGTTCGTCTTGGCAGAGTAGTTTAGTGTAAAAATGGTTCAACATCTTTAGGATAGCCAAATTAATTGCCTCGGACGCAATTTCCCCTTCGAACTGCCCTGATTCATTATTACAATAATAGCTCATAAATATTTTCTTTTTATAAATAAGGTAAGATGAGGCAAGTGCATTTTCGAGGCAAATGCAGTTTCTGCCATTATATTTCACATACTTGCACAGTCATCTGTGAATTAGACATCTAACTAACATATTTATCCCAAGCCTTCATGGTTTCCGGGCTTGTAGGTCGTGGTCCGGTGGTATTTCTACCTGACGTTTCGTCTACAACTGCGGTAGACATTCTCAAAGGCGATGTGGCAGCGATCGAAGTGTCCTTCTTGGCCTGTGACCTGTGAGCCGCCAAGGAGGACACTTCGACCGCTGTCACATCGCCTTTGAGAATGTCTACCGCAGTTGTAGACGAAACGTCAGGTAGAAATACCACCGGACCACGGCCTACAAGCCCGGAAACCATGAAGACTTGGAACAATGTCGGTCGTGAAAGCTTGCACACTTAGATAACATATTTATTTACTGGTGATGCTCAACTGCATTATTATTGGATCGCACTTGCCCCATCTTACCTTAGTACTTACTTAGGTACCTACTGATATTTTGGGTTGGTACTTTTAAAGTTTGCTAACTAATTTTATCAGTTTTTCTAAAAAAAAATGCGACAATTTGAGTTGTCCTGACCTTGAAATACAATAAATAAGTTTCAAAACCCATGTTTACTTACTTTATAAAGCCAACTTTACACGACAAAACTTTCATCACTTTGCATCGTGTAAACTTGTCTTAATATTAATACTTGCAACACTTTAGAGCCAAAACGTTTTTTCATAAACATAACCTACAATTTTTTTCAAATATCGCATTCAAATTCGGAAATTCTACTTTTAACTGTGCAATAATTTCCCCGGCTATTTGCGTTCGTGATTTCGTAAATATTCGAATCGGCTGCGAAGCTTTCAAGGTCAACGTAGCTGTAGTCTATCGAGTTATTCTCGAGTAATCGGGCCAATTCGTGTCTCAGTTCGCTGAATCTCGGTCTTTGATTCGGATCGGCCGACCAAGTTCGTGCCATCACTCGATAAAGTTCGGGTTTACAGTGACTCGGTCTTTCCAGTCGATAGCCATCGCACACGAGACGCATGACCTCACGACCCGACATTGTTGCATATGGAGTAGCACCTGGAAATAAACAAAAAATAAATAAAATCGAAAATTTGTAAAGTTTTTATTGAATTTCGACTTGATTCTTATGCTCCGACCCTAGCTTGCCAAGTTGGGTGAGAAATGTCAGAACATTTTATAAATTACTGTTTTTCAAAAATGTATTACTGAAGGAATAAATAAATATAAACAAATAAATAAATAAATGTACAGTTTATAGCAGCGATCGCGCTTTTACTAAAGGAGGATGAGCAGTAGCAAAAAAAACCCGGACAAGTGTGCACCGAGAGTTCCGGACAATCAACCGTATTATTTGATTTTGAATTTCGAAAACATTGTAATAGTTTTCCTGTAAAGTATAAGTATACGTCCAGACGCGGAAATCCCGTCGCGAAAAACACGCCGCAAAATCGAAATCAAAATGTATAACAAATTTTTATGTTTCAAGGTCACTGCACTATTTTACACTATTTTTAGAAAGTTGTGTGTGTGTGTGTACGTATGTGTCCATTTCTTTCTAAGACGAAATCTCGAGAATTTAAAATGATATCGACTACGTTAGGGTGCCAATCGACGCGTATTAACGTAAATATGATCTGAAAGAAATTTTTTCAAAATCGATTCAGCCGTTCTTTTTTCTTAACCAAATAAACTCCAAAAAAGTAGATTTTATACAATATCTCGCGAATAAAAAATTATATCGACTTCGTAAGGATGTCAATCGAGGCGTGTTAACGTCATTTTGATCCGACATAAATTTTATAAAAATCGGTTCAGCCGTTTTTTTTTTTTAATTATTGTTAAAAATAAATAATAATTATGTTTTAATGATTAAAATGATTACTTTTCTGTGTAATATCTAATTTAATTATTATTATTAAATATTTATCAAACTGGGAAGTTCGTCGTGTGGACCTCAAGGGTCGCACTTTAGTCCTAATAAACGACTTGTTTTTATTTTGAGGTGCGAAAACCTAAAAAGCGACATTACGCGAGCGAATCCGCAAATGAAAGCCAGATGCAAATATGTTCATATCGCGATAGTGAATAATCTTATATTACTAATAACTGATACTGTCATGTAGGAAATTATCAATAGTACGTAAAATGACAATTTAGATAACGTAGATATTTTGAGAAATCAGCGAAATATTCAATTTTATCTTAGTATCGTGTAAAATATTATTCTACTTAAGTCGTCAGTGAAACACAAAAAATAAAAACTATTATCATTTAATGTATATCAAGGTAAGTAAGCGTGTTTATTTTATTTTTTTTGTCACATAATAATTCCACTTATAATTAGAAATTATTGGTTTTCGGATAGTTTCCTTTACTTGTGCTATGAGATCTTCTTGCGTGCCAAATTTCAAGTTTCTAGGTCAACGAGACGTATTTTAGGTCTTAATGAGTGCCAGTATCAAAATTTTACGTGATTTTTTTTTAAATCTTTTTATGCATTGAGTTTAGAAGCTTGAGTTTTTTATGGGATGAAGGGGTTGTAGTCCTTAGTATTTAATATGAATTTCAACTTGGTACCTCTAGCCGTTTCCGAGAAAATGGGGCTTGACAGACAGACATACAGACAGATAGACAGACAGACAACAAAGTGATCCTATAAGGCTTCCGTTTTTTTCATTCTGAAGTACTGAACCCTAAAAATAATTTATTTTTTCGAAAATGTTTTTATAACCTGAACACAATTATTTTTTGAAATATTCATTTGCTCTTGTGTCACATTTTTTAAAACCATATCTAATATATCTATTGATAAAATAATCTACAAATAAAAAATGATTTTTTTTAATTGTTAAGCAATAATTTAATTAATTGTACATAGATATCGATTTTTATCTTAAAAATTTAAAATATTTATTTCCATTTTTTACTAATTATTAAACATTTAAGTTTCATTTCATCCCACTTATCGGTAGTTTTAAATGTAACCCAAAATTGCTTTTTTTAAGGCCACTAACAATCAGGGTTATTTGTGGTTAACACCAATTCATATTTACTATTTTTTTAATAATAAATTTAAAATCCCTTTCATTCTTTTACCGTGTTCTCGGGTAAGAACCTAGGAGCTAGGGACTTGTAATAGAGGAACCATAGAACAAAGGCACTGCCACACGCTCTCAAGCCCCTCAAAATTGTAGTTACGGTTACAAATGCTAAAAATACGAATGATTAATTTTATAAACCGTTTCAGCAAAAATGGAAGCCGGTGTAAATCACAGCTACGAAAAAAAGCTTCGAAGTCTTATAACTTTAAAGCTATGCCAGAACGACAATCTAGATAACATCGAAATAAAGATAAATTATCCTCCGATCAAAGCATTCGAAGATATTCGATTCAGATACAAAACTATCTCGGATAACCAACGTTGCACCATCTATGCAAAGATTATCCAAGAACAAGATGAATCCACGGTGATTCCAGCCGAATCGTTTTACGACCCAAAAAGTAAGTATTGCTTGCTCCGTTTCTTCAAAGATTTCAAAAAGATTGTGGATTCGAAACCGACAAGCAAGGATCACGACATATTTATATTATACACAAATGCGGATCTGGATCCTGCGTCAGTTGTGGAACAACCTGAATCCGAACTTTTCTACCATAATCTATTGTCAACCGAAGGAAAAGTGTACCAGTTTATTTTGGGGAAGAACAGACACATTGATAAATTAATTGACGATCCGCTGAAACGTGATTTTTTCAAAAAGTTTTTGATTTTCGTGAACCAGAGCAACACTGAAGACATCGATAACGACATTCGAAAGTTGTTGATGTTGTTGTTAAACTGTGACAATTTATCAGACGATGTTGTTCCTCAATTTGTTGGGTTTGTTGATCACATTTATTCGCAAATAGATAATCTGTATAAACAACCGTTTCTGAAGAAACATATTATTTATAATATATTGTGGTTTTTTATCCAAACGTTACACGTGCCAAATGATGAAGTTAGTAGAGACTGTTTTGCAGTTGATGATTATGATTGGTTTATTAATGAATTGACCATAAAACAATTGATTGTTTTTTCGGAACATAATGATAAAGTTGTTGATACTGTTAAAAATTGCATTGAAAGGAATAGAAAGATTGAAAATTATCTGCATTTGCCACTGGATATTGTTAAAAATATCAAATATTTACCAGAAATATGGCGGACTTTTAAAGTTGATGCCATTGTGTTGGAAAGTAAAGACCCGCTTAGTTTAACAGAAAAAGAAATCATTTTAAAAATGATTGAAGTTCTAACTGAAAAAACTTATAGATTAATAATAATTTGTAAAGGCAATGATAATTTAAATCATATTTTGGATAACGAATTATGTAAAAAGATTCCAGTGTTGGTAACATTGAAAGATTTAGGAAATGAAGGACCACTCATGGATAGATCCGTAAGCTATTTTGGAAATGAGGTAGTTTTGAAGAATATTATAAAAGAAGATGAAGAATTAAAATTTTGCTTCAAATTACAGCATTTAATATTAATACGCAAGTTTTTAGAAGGACTTAAAATTAATCATTGTAATGGATTTAAAAATAATTGTTATATCAGAGACAACTTTGTCAGAGAAATTAAAATTACAGCAGTAAGTTCCAATATTCTAGAATGTGATAATTTTGACGGAAATATTTTATGTTTATCGGGGAATGTACAGGAATATTACACACTTTTAAACGAAAATAAAGGTTCATTCATTCATCTCAAAAGTGTACAGGAATACGGGATGACTGAAATAGATTGTCATAGGATTATAATAATATCAGATGATTCAACAGAACAACTGTCGAAAATACAAAATGAAATAGTACTACTAAAAAGTAAATGGCCAAGATATAAATTTTTCCACGTTCACGCTGAAAATATTGCAACTCGTCACAAATTTAGACCAATTTTAAGACTAATGACATTTCCAGAACATTCTCAGTTCTTTAATATACACAAATATATTTATGATGAATATTATCTAACGGATTTATTTAATTTCTTTATAAATACACTTGTGATCAATGAATATGATTTGGACAATTCAAACTATTTTTTGAAAGGAACCACACGAATTATAATCGGCGATGCAGGACTCGGCAAAACTCATCATTGTCGAGAAATACTTCTTCACACAACTCTACCATTTTTGGTGCTAAACAATACTCATTTTGATAATGTTCAGAATTTGTCGGATATTTTCGAAAATTTTAAGAAAGACGAGCCTGATTTAACTCGTGATATTTTCGATTGTTGCTGTCGAAAAAAATGTTTAGTGATAGTCGTAGATGGCTTTGACGAAATTTCTGTGCACCGCCAAAATACCGCTTTGGAAATTATCGAACAGATTCATTCGAATGGTTATAGTTTATTGATAACAACAAAACCTGGAAGTGTTCATTTATTGGTAGACAAACTCAAGGTTGTTCCACATCATTTAATGCCGATGGATGCGGACAAGCAAGATAAGCATATTTATAATTACTTATCTGCGGCATCACATCTTGAGGACACCAGCCGTTTAAAAATAATATCCAAGGCGTTATTAAATTCGAAACAAGGAATTAATGATACTGACCTACGGTTCACAGCCGAACCTCTTCAGTGTTTCATTATGGCACACAACTTATTACCAAAAATCGAAAAATATATATTAAACCAAGATTACTTAGAAATTATCATACCAGAAAATATCACTTTCTTAAATATGTATGAAACATTCCTAAATCAAACAATTGAAATTTGCTGTTCTTCATCGTCCAACTCCAATCAAGAAGCTTCTTTGGAACAAAAGAAACAGGAAGAACTAGATGCTTTCAAGAAATACGGAATGATGGTAATTTTCAATAGATTTACTGATTTTCATACATCTGATGATTCTATGTTATGCAGAACTAGAAGCGAGAATATTCGATTTTATAAAAGGTCTATTAACGGCGTCGATATAAATTTTCCCGATTTTATTCACAGAACTTTCGGTGAATATTGTGCAGCTTTGTATTTAGCTGAAAATTTGGAAAGTGAAACAGCTACAATCAAATTGTTCCTAAAATCACGGTGTTACGATGGTGTCCAATATTTTTTTGATTTGATTTTATCTAAGAACTGTCCTTTAATAAACAATGTTGTCAGAAACGATGTAAACCAGATTAATCAAATTATCAAAACAAATGAAAACGAATTCATAAACGTCATAGATAATGGCGGTCGAACCGCTTTGCACGTGGCAGCTTCTTGGGGAACTAGATCAACCGATAAGTATTTTGATAATATTGAAGTTTGTAAATTACTCTTAGAAAATAATATTGATATTAATATTAAAGACAAAATAAACAATTGGAATGCGATTAAATACGCAGATGCAACGCGGGCTTTACGAGTATTAAACGAATTAATCAATAAAGTCGATATTACAGACGAAATGATACCGAACTTAATAGAAGACCTCTCGACTAATTCTAACGATACGTTAGAATATTCAGTTGCGAACGGTTTAACTGAAATAATTCAGTTCTTTACCAAAACCGAGCTGGATACTTGCATGGCTTGGTTTTGCTGCTCCCGCAATAAAACAGCAAAAATCAAGGAACTTCGAAATCAGTCGGCCGATATTTTGATTCAAAATAATCCTCTGCATACTGCTACAAAACATTGTCAAACAGACATGGTCAAACTATTGTTAACAAAAGGTTTAGATGTCAACTGTCAAGACGAGAAAACACGAACGCCACTCCATATAGCCGTGGAAACCCGAAGTGACGAACTGGTTGAAATCTATATTAAAAATGGCGCAGAAATTAATCATCGAACCTCCGACGGCCGAACAGCTTTATATGAAGCTGTATTGCTGGAACACGTTCCGATAGTTCTTTTATTGATCACGAACGGCGCCGATGTCAACATTGCTGACGAAATTAAACAAACACCATTACATATTGCAGCGACGCTTGGAAACAACGAAATCGTAAAACACTTATTAGATGCTCCAGGAGTTGATATGAATAAAACGAGTGCGGCCAGTGCAACATCGTTACATTTGGCGGTCCAAAAAGGTCACGTCGAAGTCGTCCAAACGTTGATCGAACGTGGAGCTAATCAAAATGACGAGTCTTCTGGAAATACTCTTCTTCACATGGCTGTCGAAAACGGACACTTGGACGTGATCAATTATTTACTTGGTCTGCCAACTTTCAGTGTTAATTGTTTGAACGCTAACAAAGAACCGCCGTTGGTGATGGCCATCATTAGAGGTCATGATGAGATAGCGAAGCTATTGATTGATTCTGGTGCTGACATCAACATCAACAAGAATTCTCATTCCAGCACCCCGTTGCATGATGCGGCATTTTGGGGTCGCGAGGAAGTAGTGTACTATTTGCTTTCGTCTCCGAAATTGAATGATGTTGATGCAAGGAATTGGAACGGACGTACGCCACTGCATATGGCCATGGAGAGAGGTCATATGGATATTGCGAGGATGCTGGTTGATCATGGCGCTGACAGTAGTGTTGAGGACGCAACTGGGAATACGCCGTTCCAATTGGCTAAAGGACAATTCGATGAGGAACTGATGCATCGGCAGATTGATGATGAGTTTGAAGAGGTTATGGCAAGAGGTTTAGCTGCGTTGCTATTGGCTAGCTTGCTAAACGCAGAATAACATTTGGAAACTCGAGCATGGAACGGAATAGGCTATGCTACTTCTGACACATTCCCATATTATGCGTTATTATTTTGATTTTGAAACTAATAGTTGCTTTGTTTTTCTTGTTCCTGAATAAGTAGTGTTTTTCAGGAATTTGGAGTATTATTGTGTACCTACTTAGGATATATTTTTAGGCAATGAATGACCCATTTTCCTGAGAATAGTTCTTTCAATTATCTACGAGAGGCAGCACTTGTGGTAGGTACAAGCATTATTTATTCGCATTGTGTCGTGTCATTTTAGTGGTATAACTTAACTATTAAATTATTATTATTAAATTACTTAAATAATTAAGTTATACCACTAAAATGACACGACACTAATGGGGAATAAATAATGTTTGTACCTACCATAAGTGCTGTCTCTCGTGGATAATTGAAAGAACTACTCTCAGGAAAATGGCTCATTCCATGCATTATTAATATTTAGAATTATTATTGTTAATTTCGTTGTTTTAAATTTTTAGAGTCAAAATATCTGTGATTATAAATTTGATTTGTTGTATAGTACTTATTTATATAAAAAATATTAAAGCAAATAAAAATAATAACTTTTGAGTCGTACGATTTTTTAAATATAATTTTTTTTCTAGCCTGTAAGGACAATGAAACTGCTTATTAATTTTCAGATTCAGATAGACAGAAATGTTACATTATAGAGGCTCGACAACAGAGGTCTATTTCGAATTTGGAGTTATGATTAAATGTGGATAACAAAAATCGTTAAGATTTTCTAATTTGCGCTGTGCAATGTGCATCTTTTTTAAACATTCTGTAGCTATATTTAAATTAAAACAGAAGGCGATTAGAATTAACAAATGACATTATCACTGTCAATTTTTATGCATCTAAAAGTTCAGTTTTACATGAAAGTATAATATTATAGAAACGAACTCTTATAGCAATAATGAAGATTGGCACATGAGAAACGTAATATAGATGGCAGCAGATTTATGGCCACCTAATCATTGTTTTTCATAGAAAAACGCGCGAGAATCGAATTTTTTCCCTTCCGAATCCTTTGGAAACACAAAACCTCTATGATTTGAGCATTGGTAAACACAGCACATCGGCATTGTCAGTGATTTATTATTTTAAACAAACCGTGGAGGTTATATAGCTGGCCAGGCGCGGATCCAGCCCTCAAAAAAGGTTGGTCACGGTCACCCGAAAATCCGCACTTGGCCGATTTTCGGGTGACCGTGACCACAACCTTTTTTGAGGGCTGGATCCAAGCCTGGCCAGCTATATAACCTCCACGGTCGGACTACGAACTCGCTCACGGTCGATACATTGCATTCCCACAAAGGAGACGTTTATTAAGGCATAGAATATAACATCAGCCTATCAACCTCATTTAGGGTTGTGGGCATGCCCACCGTGCCCACAACGGTGAATCCGCGCTTGTAGCTGGCACCCCTAGCGGTCGAGTTTGGCAATGCCCTTCCTCGATGGGAACATGAATAAAACATTTCTTACCCAATGTAACAATCTCCCACAGGAGTATTCCGAAAGCCCAGACGTCCGTTTTTTCTGTAAAAACGGAGTACATTAGCGATTCGGCGGCCATCCATCGGACCGGCAGGGCATTTCGTGGTTGTCTTGGTTCTTTTACTTCGCCGCCAGTAGCGTGAGCGTCGCGGGACATCCCGAAATCAGCTATCTTGCACAGCTTATTATGGTCGACCAGAACATTACGAGCCGCCAGATCTCGGTGGATTATCTATAAAAACCAAGTGATGATTTTAAAAATGAATGTCAATCATTTTTGTCGGTATCATGTTTGCGGTTTCATAGCTATAGGGTCATAGAACTTACAGCTTGACCAACGAAAGAACGACGGTCAAAGGCAGGACCGAAGGGGGTTTAGGAAGGGGGGTAGATCTACAAATTACCGACTAAAGGTACGTGCAGTACGCAGCTGGAATTCTAGATGGTAGCATGTGTGGTAGATGGTGGCTGAAATTATAAGCGCTTATAGGTTTGCACAACGAAGCTTTGATACTAGCATTGATACAAGCTTAAGTCGCGTTTGAAATGTCAGATAGCGAAGACGAATATTTGTGTTCTTCTGCTACAAAGTGGTATATTTTAAATACATATTTGGGTAGGAGCTATCATGTTCACTCTATTAATAGAAAACGATCTAAACATGGCGAATTTCATCATTTATACCAAGAATTAAAATTTTACCCAAACCTATTTTTTGAATATTTACGTATGAAACCTAACACTTTTAAATACGTCTTAGAAAAAACTCAAAACAAATTAAATAAAAACTGGCAAAATTTCACTTATTAAACTAGTCACACCCATTGCGAAACTTGTAACGGCCATTTGACAGTTGTCACACGTTGATTGTAGTAGTCAGCGCGCTGGAAGAATGGTGAGATACATTCTTGAATCTAGCAGCTCTTGTAACAGCGCTTATACCTGCTACACTCACTGCTTCGTTGTGTACGCTCGCATATATAACAATGCATTAATTTAAGCAAGCCCTGCTATGATCTACGCTACCATCTAGAATCCCAGCTGCGTACTGCACGATACCTTAAGACGGTCGAAGAGGAAAGGGCGGGGTGGTGACTTGATTTTGCAGACTGATTTGGGAGAAGGGTATCACATCCCCCTCGGTCCGGCCCTGGTCAAGATTGATAATTTGAGCGTCTCTAATCTACAATCTCGCTCTGTCTTGACCGGCGTTTTTTCGTTGGTCAATCAATAAAGGAAAAGCAACTCATGGAGTTAAATTTTTTTTATTTAACGTACCCCTTTGGATGCTAGGTACTCCATGCCGCGGGCCACACAATACGCAAATACGGTTAAATCACGTGACGTAAGCACTGCAGCGTCATCGCTGAAGTTGTAGTAGTCCCTCCTGGTGCGATGGTCCCGCAGGTAGGTCAGCAACTTTCCATACATCACGTACTCCATTATTAACAGGAATGGCTCTAAAATAAGCAAAGACTGTTGTGAAATATTATATTATTAAGAGGAAATGGGGCTTGAGAATAGCCGAGAGTGTAACGATGCTGTTGTTTACATGGCGTTGCTATGGTTCCTCTATTACAAGTCCCCAGTTCCCGGGTTCTAGCCCGAGAGCTGGTAAAAGTGTCAATTGGATTTTCAATTTATTATTAAAAAAAAAATAATGTATTGAAAATATGAATTGGTGCTAGGCCCAAATAACCTTAGCTGTTGGTGGTCTTTAAAACACAAAGAGGAAATGTTTGTTTGTCCACGCGAATTTCAGAAATTACGCAAACGATCTGAAAAATTTCCGCAGTTTAAAATTCTACCTTATATTTTGTACACAGAGGGTTCAATACTTGCAGCTATTATATCACACGAGTTTCTTAACCGCTTTATCTCAAAAACTACTCAACCGATTTTGATAAAACTTATATATCGCTAGTTGTAATTGTTGAAAATGTTTTAATTTTTTACCCCCTGTACGATGAGCCACCTAATTGTCAGTCTAATTTAAAAAAAATAGTATTTGTCTCATTATTAATCACAGTTTAGGAGCTAAAAAGACGGACAAACAGACATACAGAATATTGAAAACAATAAAAACGGAAAATGGTCGATTTGTTGAGCCATTCCAAAATGTCCTTTCTTTTTATTTAAGAGAATTCTCTACCGGAAGTTACCCCCTGCACACTTCATCTCAAATCCTTCCCCTCGCCTAAAAACGGTTTCCGCACTCCCGACGCTATTTTTAAAGCTAAAGCGTTCGGGCAAACGCCAAATGAACGACCAAGAATCACAGATTCTACAGGCGAATTTTTTGAAGAAAAGTTATTGCTACGTGTGAAAAATTACATAATTTTTGAAAAGTTGTCAATTTTTCCAGGAAATAATTTTTTTTAATGTTTCGCCTGTAGGATCTGTAGTGTGATTCTCGACCCTTCATTTGGCGTTTTCCCGAACCCTTTAACTTTAAAAATAGCGTCGGGAGAGTGGTAACAGTTTTTAGGCGAGGGAAAAGGATTTGAGATGAAGAGTGCAAGGGGTAACTTCCGGTAGAGAATACTCTTAAAAATAAACGTATTGGTAATTTCTTAAACGTTATTCCACGTGTACAAAAACAAATTCACAGATTTCGCAATCCTTGCAACCATCGAGGACATTGGAAATGATAACAGGCATAGAGTGAGACATAATGAGACTGTTTACCTTGTACGGCACAACATCCGAGTCAATGCACCCGTTCGGTGAGTTCCCTCTGCTGCAGGACCTAACCCGATGAGTCTTCCGTTACTACTCCGGCGTCCACTTTGTGCTTCCGCCACCAGCGTGTAAGCCGTCTGTCCTAAATCGCGCTTCCGCTTTCCTACCGAGGACGTATGAACAGCCGTGGGTGGGCGTCAAGGACTAAGGCGACCGCAGAGCGTCGCACACTACGCTCCCAGTTGAACTAGACATGATATAAAACACATTTCGACAGAAAAGTTGCACTTGTTCAACTTTTGCATGATTGCTCCTCACTTGGTCGGCGACACCGTTGTCTTTTGGCCTTGAACGAAAACTGCGTAACCGCCTCGTGACCCCAAATACGAAGCATAAACATTTCGCGAGATGTGTAAAACACGGAGGAAGAAGAAACAAATGAACGGCTTTTAACCGAGTGCTAGAGTGAGAATTGAGATTGCTTTCAGCCTTTGTCGGTGCAACACCCGCGTCGATTGGCACCCACGTGTCGGATGACGTTCCCTCTTCTGCGATGATTCGCTAGACTCGCGATGGACAGATCTTCACGTTCCTTACTTCCGCGCACCACTCTTTGATTCGTCTTCACAGCCACCAGTCGTGTAAGTGCCGTCGTGATCACTCAAATCGTCCGCTTCCGCTTTCCATACCTGAAGGACAAAACAAAAGTATGAAATAAGTTAAAATAAGAATACAGAAAAAACTGTAATTCCCCGGTACTCCCAAGAGCTGATGTGTAAACATTTAAATTGGAATACGATGGCAGGTACATATAAAAAGAAAAAAATAACCTGGCTTATACCAGTGGGTTCGTACCTTCCTACTTAGAGCGAAGAGTGTCAGGCAAACCCTTTGGTGCAACCCAGATGATTTTTTCTTTTTAAAGGACTTTTTTGTATACTCAAACTCTCTCACAAAAATGTTGTCATATAAAAAAACCGCATCAAAGTCGGTTCACCCATTGAAGAGCTATGATGCCACAGATAGACACACTCCTTTTTTGTGGATCGAGAGTTAAAAATTAATTCACTGTATAAAAAAAAGGGTGTGGATCTCGGGACCCCCGACAGATGTGAAACATCAAAGAAAACGTTATTGAACTCGGTGGTATTCTCTATGTAGTAGTATATATTTTTTCAAAAGCAGCAACTAACAGTTATGCTGACGTAATCCTATATACTGCACTGTAACCCATGCGGTTCCCGTGTCCGAGCGCGCGGAAGCCGAGAGAGATAGAGAGAGTGCCGCAGTGGTGGGGAGAACAGCAGCGAAGGAGCGGACCAAACATTTCGTTGCATATTTCCCCTCACGCGGCTGTTCACAGCCCGACATAAGATGTTTCACATCAAAAAAATATGAACTTATAAATCTTACCTGTCCAAAATTTCCTTCTCCAAGTAGAGTTTTCAATCTCAATTTTGACCGTGGAAATTCCCACTTCGAATTCGCGTCTGCAATTATCATCGGTAACCTGGCAACTGGATTGATTGTTGTAAATCGATCTTTTTCCGGTTCTGCTAAAATGTCCGCTTCACCGTCAACTGTCTTCATTTTCTTTTGCAAAAAACTTCTCACCGCAAAAGCAAGTATTGCAGCTACTGGCAAAATACCAAGCACAGCTAAAATATATGCCGCTATATTATTATTTTCAAAAGGCGTATTGTTTCGTCTTAACAAAACAGTTTCTGGACTTGTTGCATTTTGTTTTTTATCATAATCGGTTGTTGTCGGTATTTGTTCAGTTGTTTCAATTTCTTTCAGTACAAAATCGGGAGTTTTCACTCCAACTTTCTTAGTAGTCGATGCAGTTTTTATATTTATTTTCAGGGTAGTTGTTTCGGGTACTTTTATTGTAATTTCAACAGGTTTCTTAATTTCAACAGATTTTGTTACATCTGAAATTACCGTTGTCAACTCAATCGATTGTTTTGTCGTATTCTTTTGTTCAGGAATCAATACTTTGGTTGTAGTCTCAGTCACTTGTTTCGTAGTGATCTTTTGTTCTGGAAGTGCTTTTGTTGTAACTGCAATCGGCGTGGTCGTCACTTGTTCCAGAAACACTTGTTTTGTTGTCGACTGAATTGCCATTGTCACCGTAGGTTTTACAGTTGCAACCTCCATTTTGTTAGCAACCGTTTTCTCGGGCTTGACTTCTCTGCTTTCGTTTCTGCTATTAATTTTTGGATCGGGCGTTATTACTTCTGTAGTGATTTTCGATTTTGAAGTATGAATTTCCGTTATCGGTACACTGGTTTCGGTTTTGACCGTTTCGGCGCTAGTCTTCGGTATAACTGTGGTTGAAATAAACACTTCTGGTTCGGCAACTGTTCTCACTTCCACTTTTGTTATGTTATGTTCTGTTTTATTGATTGCTGGCGTAACTATTGTCGATTCTGTAGAAACAATTCCAGTACTATTTGCATTGTTTTCTTCGGAAGAATCTTGCCCTGTCGTATCTAAATCCGGTACAATTATTTGGAACGGCGTTGTCGTTTTAATTTCGGTTACGTTCGAATTTGTCACATTTAGTGGCGGTTTCGAAGACTTAATCGAAACGGAAGTAACGACATTTGTGGACAGAATTCTTGTCGTTAATACAGAAGACATTGTTGCATTATTTCCTTCTTTATTTTCAGTTTCGGGTTCTATCTCGCTGTTCAAAGACAGTGGATTTGCTTGTGGCAAATATACTTCTTCGTTTTTATAAGAACTTAAACTGTCGCGTTCGAAACTAATGTCGAATCATCGTTAACTTTCGAAATGTTATCGGTCGAATTATTGGTAAACGATCCAGAATTACGATTCGTTCTATTCGAAGACGAAGTTTCGTATTTTGCATTGGGATAGTTCCTATCCAAATATGCGATATTAGTTCGAATATTTTCGGCATACCTCGAATTGTTTCGTGTACTAATTGGATTTCGTCTCTGAAGGATATTGTTTCGTTTTGTAGTATAAAAATTTGTTCGATTTGCGTTTTTGAATCCATTTTGTCTGATTCTCAAATGTTTATTGGTTAACTGTTCGTTAAATTGTTCAGTTGTATTTGAATCGTTTGGTTTCGAGGTGATATTCGTTTTTGATTCGTACGGCTTCGGGGTGATATTTACCGTCGATGTAGTTAAATTAAATTCAGGATTGATTTTATTTATATCCGGAGTGACCTTGCCCACTTCTAACGCATTTTTGGTAATATTTCTAGGTTTGATTACAGTAATATTTGTTGTTTGATTTAATTCACTTTTGCTAACTTCAGGTACAATTTTACTAACCTCAAGGGTATATTTTGTTACGTTTCGTGGTCTAAAATATCCCCTGATTACGTCGACGTGTCGCGTGGACATTCGAATATTGGGAACAACTTTATTTTCAACATTTTGCTTCACGACACTCAAATCCATCAAACCTGTTTCAGAATTTTCAGGGGACTTATTATTTGAATCATAAATATTTCTGGTCCTTTGATAATTTCTGGTTCTTATTGCTGGCCCACGCGTGATGTCCGTTTTTGGGGGTTTGATTTTTTGACCGAAATACAAAAACGGTTGAATTTCATCTTCAGGAACATTACTCTCTACCGGTCTGAAATGTTTATACAACGTTTCAGACATGAAAAGTGTATTATTAAGTTTATTTTTTTCAGTTGTTGTTTTAGAAGAATCGTTGATTTTCAAAATGATTTCGTCTCCTAATGGATAGCTCGTCGTTATAGAAATTGAATCGATTGGATCATCAGTATCATTTTGGATATTCCTAGGAATTTTTGTTGAATTTTGACTTCTACTTTCAAAATTTAGCAAATAGAGACCGTGGCTTGATTCCTCAACCTGAAGTAAATCATCTTGATCATTATTATCAGCAATATCCTTTTTCTGTTCAAATAATCCTAAAGTATCCCTGGATATCTGTTCTAAATCTATCGGTATCCTGGATTTAGCTTGTGTAAAAGCACTTCTTGTTGGACTTCGACTCGTAATACCTCGTATCTGCTGTCTTCTTTTAACACTAGAATTATTATATTCATCTTGCTTCTTTGTTGATATCAACTCATCTTGGATATGTCTAGTTATATGAGTATTTCTTTCCAAACTTTCTTCATCAGAAATAGGACTATAGTTATTATTATTACTTTTCCTTAACTTAAAAATATACTTTGGCATAACATTTTGAGTATTGTCTACAAATTTACCACTGACAACTTGTCCATTATTGTTTCTTTTTATCGAACTTGGATGCGCACTTTTAGACGAATTCTGGACGATCTGTGATACATTATCGCCAGAAAAATCCACATTAATTTTTGAATTATTTATCCGCGGTGTTGTTAAATTTCTAGTATTCAATGTTGACTCAACACGTTGGTTAGTACAGTTTTTTGTTTCGGTTGACTTATTTAAATGATTGGACGACGTTTGATTATTAGTAGAAGTTTGATTATGTGATGACGCTTGGCTATTGTTGCGAGCCGAATATCTTGCTGAGATAACATCGCTGGCATCGGCGATAATTTCGACGTTAGGACGCCGTATGCTTCTGACATCTACATACAGTTTCGTAACCAGTTGTGTGGTCGTTTCAACAATGTCAGCTATCGTTGATAGATGACTCTGCAGTCGCGCATGCTGGAGCATCTGTCGCCGCCTGGAGGCAAGCAGTGAAAGTAGTTGATTGTTGCTGCGTCGCTCATTGTTGCTTCCAACGGTTGGCGATGCGGGGAGCCTCCTCTGATGCCCGCCGGAACCTGCAAATTGAGAAACGAGTTTTTTAATTGTTGTACACTTTATTAAACTGATCGGGTTTAAAAATATAATGCGCTCAAATGGAAAACATATCAGTGTAAAGAACGGTTGCTCAGACGCTAATGACCTCTGTTGTCGAGCGTCTATAATCCACAATTCAATTCAATTCAAGAACGGTTGTTTCCGAAAAAATAAATAAAGAGTGTGGTTGTACGTGTCGCGATTTCAACTCGACTAAACTGTTTAGTTGTTAGGGGTGCGCATACAATCAATCAGTTGTGCCATAATAAATTAAACTTATGGGTCGCCGAACAACTATTTAGTCGAGCGTATGCTACAATTCACAACTGTGGACATAAGCTGCCGACGATAGTTGTTCGACAGAAAAGTAGAGAGACGATAGATGCGGTGTTTTGATTTTTTTGTCGTACAACTACAGTGTCGATAGTATGCGCAGTCCCTTCTGATCCCATAGTGGCTAGCGGCATAGCCTTTTGACAAACAGCTAAACAGGTGATTGATAAAAAAATTGATTGTATGCGCCAGGCCTATAAAACCACATGGTAGAAGTAATACTGTCTCACTTTCGTTCAATATGTCGTTACTGCGACTGTTTTAAGCATATATTTCAATTTGCAGAACAAAATGTCCCCTTTCTTAGAGGGAAACTTGCTCGCCTAGGTGTTTATATCGTTCTGCAAGGGGGTTAATACCGACATTTTGAACTGCAAATTGAAATATATGCTTAAAACAGTCGCAGTAACAACATATTAAAATTTGAACCTTGAACTAATAATAATAAATTTCGCCGGGTACATGACGCGTTTAGGGTGATCTGCCACCCCTTTAATACTGACCAATCGATCTGCAAATATTATAATGGCATTATTGGGTCACTGACAAACAAACAATGTCAGTCTTGAAGCAATAATAATTATAACCATTTTTTTTTGTTATATGTTGGGGGCGGTCTGCATCCCTCCCATACCGCTATCTAGCAAAATCCCTTACTCAGGGCACTTTATTATGCCTCCCTCAACATCTTCACAAAAATAAGGCCTTGAATAAATAACACCAAATAATTGTCACTAGCTCTCGGTCTATTAGCTTTACAATCAATTACAAGCCGGCGCAATTATTTCTCTACCTATATTTAATCACAATTGTATAACCAATTGTAAAACCAAGATCGTAAATTAAAGCAAGTGTGGCTTCCAAACTGCTGCCTAGTTAGGAAACCAAGTTTGGGCCGCATTAGGCTTAGAATGCCACAGGCAAGTGTGGCTTCCAAACTGCTACCTAGTTAGGAAGCCAAATTTGGCGGAGCCTCGCAACTGCGTTACTTCCCAGACGTCGGTCTGGTTTGGAAGCCTCACTTGTCGCAAGTTTGACATTCGGTATGCCTTATTTGGGCCGAATCACTGCCTCACTTAAATTTCTAGTCGGGTTGGAGAGGCTTGACAACTAATGTCAATGGCGACACATTCAGTTTGTGGCAAGCATAGTTCCGACACTGCTTGATATTACACTTTACCTTTCGTATAATAATAAATTAAGTATGTTTGAAACATTTCGAAACCGTGTTACTTTACATATAAGTACGAGTAAGCAGTGGCGGCCCGTGCCTGTTTAGACAGGTGGTGCCAAAACGAAGGTCAAAATAGAAAAGAAGTACCTATAAAACATAGAAAATAACTTACCTAGTGACTATCCACGCAAATATCTATGTTTGACTAAACAAGTACACACTGGCACAAAGTGCAACAATAGAAATCCGAAAAAAACAGTTTAATAAAGTTCAAGACCTCTACACATTTCTGGCAAACCGTCAAATAATAAAACAAAATTGTTATCAACAATAACATTTAACCGAAACAACAATGCGTATAAATTCCAACAATGACCAAACAGAATATCGCCAATAATGTGCCTGGCACACATTTCATTTAGATTTAGCATTACAGCATAGGGAAATCATGAGTCATAGTTCTATCTCTCTTGCTCACATATAAGGACCGTAAGGTATGCTTTGTTTACACTGTGCCTATTATTAAATGGCACAGGATACGTGTTACTGATCGCGTGGTGAAAATGTTTTAGGAAATTTGTGCGATTTAGGCTGAACTCTGCTGTCCGGACGATCGATAATTTTATAAATTGATTAAAAAAATATATTAATAAAAATATTAACAAAAAATATTTTTAGACAAAATTGAAAAATTAGGGGTAGTGCCATGGCACTGTGGCACTACCCCACGAGCCGCCACTGCGAGTAAGTAGTTACAGAGTTCAGCCATTACATTCAAATAAATAATGCCATTCAATGTAAATTTACTGTACAAATTACAAGCAACGCAATGGTCGTATGCCGCATAATTATGGATGTACGTTATTTAGCTCAATGCACTTTTATTATTCATCTTTACTCCCACTTTTTAATTTAAAAAATTTAAAATTAAAAATTTAAAAAAAAACGACGCAAAAAAGCAAACCTTTAAAAGTGAGAAAGTAATTTTTTATTAATCGGTTTTATTTAGCTTGACCCCGTATATTAATTTGTTTGCTACTATCTTTGTTTCAAATCTTGCGACAGCTTTTTCAACTACTTCTACTTAACCGATTCTTATGAAACTTTGCACACACATTGAGTTCCCGTGATAATACAATATTATGATAATTTCAACTTGGTAACGAGGATTTGATGATGGAATCAGGAGGTGGACAGTTGAAAGGATGAGGAGTTTGCATAATGATAGGGGCCAGAAATCAAACTAAAAAATAAAAATAGGTAAAAAACTTTTAAGTTATACGGTTTTATTTTAGATCATCAGCTGTACCAAAAACTAGAAAATAATTAGGACACAAACCAAGGGGCACTTTGTGTCGCTGCGTCAGCGGAATAAGTTATAAAAACGTGGGGCGCCTAAAAATCTGTATAACGACTGTATAATTATTAAATAAGAACGGCTTTTCTAGAAAAATGTGTTTCCAAGCCCACCAACAGAAATATTTCAAATGCACCCCACGTTTTTATTACTTATTCCGCTGACGCAGCGACACAAAGTGCCCCTTAGTTTGTGTCCTAATTATTTTCTAGTTTTTGGTACAGCTGATGATTTAAAATAAAACCGTTCAACTTAAAAAAATTTTTACCTATTTTTTTCGTAGTAGGTACCTATATTTATTTACACTCTAAATATTTGCTAATACTTATTAAAAAAAATATTAGATTTTACCAAACTGTGGCAATTTTTTTGGCACGAGGTCTTAGTCTATAGGTAAAGCGAGCTGACCAGTGGTCAAAAAACCAACATTAACTAAACTAGTAGAACCCGAGAACTGAGAAGATAGGGTTAAAGGGAACTAGGTACTGAATTGTAAATGAATGAATGAATTGTAAATTATAGACGCCCGACAACTGAGGTCATTAGA
Source organism: Mongoloraphidia duomilia (assembly GCA_039654895.1). Taxonomy (NCBI): domain Eukaryota; kingdom Metazoa; phylum Arthropoda; class Insecta; order Raphidioptera; family Raphidiidae; genus Mongoloraphidia; species Mongoloraphidia duomilia. The sequence goes on along the minus strand of CM077526.1, from coordinate 24,288,107 downwards.
GTCTAAGTACTGAATTGTAAACATATTTTTATGGGAAATGCAGAGGTTTTTATAAATCATCAAAATTATAATTTTTAATTAATATGTAGTAATTTCGTATAAAAACAAAATTTAATTACAAAATATCAATAATTTTGTTAATTAATATTTATATTAAAAATATTCGCTTGACTTGCGCTGTCTTTCAACTATGAAATAAATTCAAGTGTTTTTTTTTAGTTATATAAATAATCTATTGAAATATACATAATTAATGTTAGTTTTTAATGCAAAATAAATTAGTCATTTATTTTTTATAAATTGATGTAAATATAAAAATATTCCGTTGTTTTTTTCAGTACGTTTTAACTGATTCAAAACCGTTCCCGTATTTTGAATGACCGAACGTGTAGCAATTCCTCCAGATATCGATCCTGGTCGAAAAATAATCGATCGATTGAAACGATATTCTTTTTTTAAACTGTAAATCATGCATTTAACATAGTTTTTTGTACAATTTCTACTTAAGGTACGTGCAGTATGGAGCTGGGATTCTAGATGGTAGCGTAGATCATAGCAGGGCTTGCTTAAATTAGTGCATTGTTATATATGCGAGCGTACACAACGAAGCAGTGAGTGTAGCAGGTATAACTTATAAGCGCTGTTACAAGAGCTGGTAGATACAAGAATGTATCTCACCATTCTTTCAGCGCGCTGACTACTACAATAAACGTGTGACAACTGTCAAATGGCCGTTACAAGTTTCGCAATGAATGTGACTAGTTTAATAAGTGAAATTTTGCCAGTTTTTATTTAATTTGTTTTGAGTTTTTTCTAAGACGTATTTAAAACTGTTAGGTTCCATACGTAAATATTCAAAAAACAGGTTTGGGTAAAATTTTAATTCTTGGTATAAATGATGAAATTCGCCATGTTTAGATCGTTTTCTATTAATAGGGTGGACATGATAGCTCCTACCCAAATTTGTATTTAAAATATACCACTTTGTAGCAGAAGAACATAAATTATTCGTCTTCGCTATCTGACATTTCAAACGCGATTTAAGCTTGTATCAATGCTAGTATCAAAGCTTCGTTGTGCAAACATATAAGCGCTTATAATTTCAGCCACCATCTACCATACATGCTACCATCTAGAATCCCAGCTGCGTACTGCATGTACCTTTAGAAACAACATTTTTATACGGATTTTGATCAAAATTTAGCTTGAAATGCGATCTTTTTCTATGTAGATCAGTCTGTGAGTACAATCTAATGTTCTATACCTATAACAAACAGTTTGCCAACGACATTAGACTGTTCCTGCATACATAAAAACTGGAATAAATATGGTCACATGCTAAGGTCATTGTCAAATCAGATTTTATGACTGCAACCTAGTATATTTATATTATCCGGTCAGACACGGCGCGGGAACGTAGCGTTTCCGGACAAGACAAACAATTTTACATACATTTCAAATACGAGTATTGATACGTGTCTGAACGGACGGGATCCGCTAAGTATAAATATTCGAATTTGAAATGCATGTAAACATGCTTGTCTTGCCGGAAACGCTACGTTCCCGCTCCGTGTCTGACCGGATAATATAAATCGACCTTGAGACGTTGTCATTTTAAAAGATAAAAAATAACATATTTTGTCTTATTAATAGTATTTAAAATAAGATTCGTCGCTTGGCACTTGATAAAATATGATGTCAATAATGGTAACTAAAAAAGATAGCTAAAATAAGCTCTAAACCTCAGAACAGAGATAGCTTATAGAAGGAGCATATCACAGCTTGTAGATATGTGCGTATAATCTATAATCCGCAATGTCATTAATTCATTCATGTCATTGCACGTGCGAGGAACAAAAGCTCACATTGTGTCACATACTTTCAACTAATAAGCTCTGGAACGTTTAATGCAACATCCAGGCACATAGCACGATATGATTTTTTTCAATAGAAAATTGTATCGATTTTTAACCAGTTAGAAATCGCCATTAAAAACAAATCTCTTACAAAAAATAAAACACCGTGTATTTGGAAAAAACACGTATCTACTAAAAATTCACTAATTACGAACGTGTAATATTAAAAATTAATTGTTTATGATGAGAATTAGCAGTGTTTAGAAATTGTAATTATTTTAATTGTGAATTTTAATTGACACGGCTAATTATTTTGTTCAATTTAATGGAGATCGTTTTTTATGATACATAGTTAATAATATTTGGAAGACTGTAATAATTTTGAAAATGCCAAAAAAAATGGATATGTCTGTATCGCGGCCCGCGGGTACAGATGACAGACATGAATACCGTTAAACGCAAATAATTTGTATTCGTTGTCATGGAAAGAACTACATCCACTTTTATTTATTTTACAAAATGAAATGTTCGTAAAATATATTAAATAAAATAATTGTAATTTTATTTTTTATATTTTAAATTGTTACCCAATATCTATAGAGAGTGGGCCAATGAAAACAGTCCGGGCCAATGTTGGCCACTTAACATCAGTTTTGTGAAAGAAGCTCGCACACGTCAATTTTAGAATCAAGGCAGACATCTAAATCGATTGGTATTATTTACGTAACTTCAACCCTGAGAGCAGGGTGAATTGCACCCCAAACATGTTTAATGGAAAAGGGTGTCAAACGATTCGCAGTTCAAAAGGCCTCTCAATTCTTTTTACAACAGTCCTTTTGTTTTTCAAATCCGATCATTAATTGCGGAGAAAATGGCATTTTAATTTGTATCAAGTAGTCAACAATTGAACTACTTTTTTTTTAATATGATAGGGAAAATTCATTTATTTACGGCCACCCGCGTTTGCGGGTAGTGTGGGACTCGGCCGCAGCAATACCCCTCCCTTCCATCCTGCCAACCTGGGACCGCTTACGCACTACTTGATACAAATTAAAATGTCATTTTCTCCGCAATTAATCATCGGATTTGAAAAACAAAAAGACTGTTTTAAAAAGAATTGAGAGGCCTTTCGAACGGCGAATCGTTTGACACCCCTTCCCATTAAAACTTTTAGTAGTTCCTCTATAGCTATATGAATTTGGCTGCCTTACTTTGTGTGCACTAAGAAAACTCTATATGATCTTATAACTATCGGAGACAGAATTTGTAGTTCCTCTATAGCTATATATTTCTAGCGGGTTGCAAAGCTCGCAGAAAGGGGCGGTTGGTATTGAACCCCCTAGGGCGGTCAATACTGCTAGTCCGCTTCTAGGCACAGTTATAAAGTTTCACCGATATTGTAAAATGTTTTGAACCGCTGTTTTAAAGTAACAACAATTACTTTTATTGCACGGTGTGAATAAATAAAAACTGATCTACTTCTGGCGTGAGAAAGGAGGTCTCATCTGCATCATACATAAAAATACAAATACGTCAATAGAGCAAATCAGCTAGTAAGTACTCTCTTCAAAAGATACAATGGGAGATTTATCATCGCAATAGATCGCCCAATATGGAAACAAAATATAAGCGTCTATGTGACCTGATTTTGTTTTTATTTGAAACAAAACAATAACGACTCTTCTAAAAGTAGATTGTATATTTAGTGGCCAAGCGTAATTTTTTTTAAAGAAGTTTTTTTCATTTTAATTTTTAAATAAAAGTATTGATTAATGAAATTTCGCTATTTTGATTTTTTCCCATGATTATATGAGATTTATTTTTGATAACGGAGCGAGATTCATTTTTGGATAGTACGCAATTTTATGCTTCCAGTAAATGATAATTAATTATTAATTTCGCTTACATAATAATAGTATAATTAGATAAACAAAAAGATCATTATTCATAAAAAGTGATGCAAAACGATCTTTAACACCTGTCCAGGTGTTAATTATTAATTATTGAATGGGTCTTAAGGCAGCGGTGATTTATTAAACTTGGAGGTCCGTCTTCATATATTTTCGTTAAAACAATTAATTTTTTCACGTTCTATTAATTATTTTAAATGCCAAAGTTACGTTGATGATCGAACGATATTCTGAACTTGGCCATGTTTATTCGGAGAATGATTGAGCGTGTAGCAATGCTGTTGTTTACATGGCGTTGCTATAAACCTCCAGTTCCCGGGTTCTAACCCGAGAACTGGTAAAAGTGTCAATTGGATTTTCAATTTATTATTAAAAAAAAATAATGAATTGAAAATATGAATTGGTGCTAGGCCTAAATAACCTTAGCTGTTGGTGGTCTTTAAAACACACACACTAAATGATTCATTGCTTGAAGCCCCAATTCATATTTTTTTAATTTATTATTAAATTGAAAATCCAATGATACCTACCACCTACCAGACTTCTTTTTTACCACCTGATGGCACCACTAGCAAGTGAGTTACCTATATGTCACTTTGATGTCAATATTGCTGATATTTTCCGCAACCTGCGATGGCGCCACTAGCAAAGAAAGTATCTGTCACTCATATATTTAATCTTGCGATTCCATCCTCTATTACAAGCCTCCAGATTTCAGGGTCTAATGGTAAGAGAATCAATTGGATTTTTAATTTGTTATTTACAAAATAATAAAATGAGAATATGATTTGGTACTAGGTCCATTATATCACTCTGGCGGTGGAAAAGTTAGGTTGTAGGTGTTACAGAGCAAATTCCAAGCAATCTTTTTTCCGTTTATTGCAAAATTAGTCTTGAGACGCATTCGTAACAAAATTTTCGACATTTTTATGTTAATTCAAAATGTGCTAATGAGTTTTTTAAATCAACAATTAAACGTGTAGACACAACAATAGGTGCGTTAATATCGTTACAAAAAAAATGTAATATTCACACGTCTTTTTATTATTATCTGAGTAGCTCATAATTATTATTGTACTTTGATTGACATTTTATAGAAAAAACAAGTGACGAAATTTTATTATGTGTGATAAGTTATAAAAATAGTTGAATACTTTTCTGCCATACCCACTATAAAATAGTTGCTTTACATGTATGCATGTAAAGTGACACATCAAAAAAAAACTCGGGTCGCAGTGCCAAACCCTGCCGACAATATAGTGTATTTGCTAATACAGGCATTGTGGCATTATTATGTGAACAGTGAACTTAAGTTTGTTTTTTGACAAAATAAAAAATTTAACCCCTCAATACATCCCTTAAAATAATTAAATTTTTGTAAATTTCAATATTAGACATGGATTTTATCAGTACACCTAATTAAATACACCCTTCCATAAGTAAATCCGTATCAACAAACTATAGTGTTTTCATAAAATTTGAAAGTCCGGTCCTGTCGGGCCGATTTAATTAAAATTTTAGCAGCACATTTTAATCTTTACTAAAGAGTTAAATTTCAATTTTGAAACGATTCTGACAAATTTTTCGGTATTTTTGGGCCCAAAAACTTTTTGGAACCCCTAAATACAACCCTGAAAATGGTCCGATCGGGCCCATTTTAAATAGGCTTCTTGCGGTGATGGGTTCCAATGTGTTTACCAAATTTCGTTTCAATCGATTAAGTCTGTCGAGAGTTATCGTGTACACACACACACACACATATATATATATATATATATATATAAACATTTTCAAAAATGATGCCAAATTGTTCAGGAGGCTATGAAACGTCGAGAAATTTTGGTCCGACCCCTAGGTCCCGCCATCCGACCGACGCCAATAGTGTATGTGCCATATTATGGCAAATACACTAATAAATTCTATAGAATTATCGCTAGGCACTTGGTAGAACATGATTGAATAAAAATTAATAAACAAACACTTGAAAAATTAAAATGTGTAGAATTTTTCAAGTGTTTGTTTATTAATTTTTTTTCATCAAAAAAATAATAAAAATTGTAGACAACTGTCGCACTTGCGCTCTCTACACTACCCTTAAGCAGTTCAAATGTTTTGTGAATGTGTGTAGCCGGGCGCTGTAATCCCCCGGCTACGGGAGGATTACCTCCCCACACATGTGAGGCCGGTCACTAAATAGTGCCACATAGTGCCGTACCAACGAACCGGACACTGCCCTTAGAGCACTCGGAACACTATCCAATTCGTGAACTAACACTATCAACACTACCACCACGAATGATGTCGGGGAAATCCCGACGGTGGACCGGCGCTGCCGCAATGGCAGCGAGTAGTTGTAAACACAACGCACAGCTTTGAAGAAGTTTGCCGATGGGAAAGTCCCTTCGGTGTGGCCGTGATCTATTGTTTGTTGTCTATGGTATGTGTACACAACCGCCAGAGGTCCGGTTAGCTTTGACAGTTATTATTCCGGCATTGTTATCGGTTAAACGAGGGTTAGTTAACCTCCAAGATGAAGGAGCAAGATAGTAATGACACAGATGCCATACTCTCGGAAGAGTATTTGATCTGGTAATCCTACCTTGACACACTTTGCTTGGAAAGGGTTCAGATAGGTCATTGACCCTACACGTTTAAGACGTTAAGGGTTGAGCACTCCCTTAAGTCACCGCGGGAACTAATCGTTCTAACCAATCAGTGAGAGAGCTCAGTCTACGTTTAATCAACTCTAACTTTGTAGTATATTAACTGATCGGGACGAGAAAATACACTATGTGCGAGAGCTATCTAGTTTAATATTTAAATGACAAAGTATTATTGTGGATTAAAAATTGTAGGTTAAAATAAATGATTAAGATATAAAAATTATTCGGTTGAAATTAGCTCTCGCATGAAGTGCGGTTTATTTAAACTATCTATGTAATAATTTAAATGCATATGATAAGTCATTATATAGATTTCTTTAGTCAAATTAAAGTGTATATTAACCGTTATAAGCTATACACACTTTATTTTAACTAAAGAAATCTATATAGCGATTTATCATGTCCATTTAAATTATTACATAGATAGTTCAAATAATTTTTGAAATACTTTTCTTAACGTAATCAGTCGGCAACATGCCATCGTCAAACAATTAAGATATACAAGGAAAAAATCAAAGACCACTGTCATCAGGACTTGAACCCGAAATTCCCAGTTTCCGGCTGGTTGAGTTACCTCTTACTCACATAGTGCCCCGAGAGTGGGATCTGTTCTTTTCCTATATATCCCACTCTTGGGGCACTGTGTGAGTAAGAGGTAACTCAACCAGCCGGAAACTGGGAATTTCGGGTTCAAGTCCTGACAGTGGTCTTTGTTTTTTTCCTTGTATATCTTAATTGTTTGACGTTTAACATCACGATGGCATGTTGCCGACTGATTACGTTAAGAAAAGTATTTGCTTGTGGAATGGCTACTGTCTATTTAATAATTATTATATTATAACCACAAAAAGTCAACTCATTGTTGTATTTAATTTTTGAAATAATTAATAAATTTTGCATTGTCAACATGAATTTCACATATTTTTTATAAAGAATGTAGGCTTTCACGGCCGGCGTTAATAGAATTACGATAAGAATCTTTCGGGCTTATGAGCCCGAAAGATTCTTATCTTAATTCTCACATATTTTTTGTTTATGTCAACTTATATAAGTCAAATATCAACAAAAAAAAAGTACAAAAATAGACTAAATAATTCCTCGAAAAAAAAGAAAAAAAAAATTATACGCATCGACTTGAGAACCTTCCTCGTTTTTTTGAAGTCGCGGTTAAAAAATAAATACCTACCTATGTTAATGCTTAATATTATTATATTGTCTTTTTCCAATTTGTTCCGTTTTTTGCGCCTATAAATCCTGATTATTTTTTAATTAGAATGCTAAAATCCCGATTTGGAATGTAAGATTATTGACGCTCGACAGCGAAGGTCATCAGCGTTCATAGACGTGCCCAGGGGGGGCAGTCCCCCCCAATCTCCCTTAATGCCCCCTAATCTTGCGTTGTACATATTATGGAGTGACATAGACATTTTGGTAAAAGTAGATATCCCGCGACATTAAGTAAATCATAAATGTCCCGGGCTTGAGAATAGCCGAGCGTGTAGCAAAGCTGTCGCTATGGTTCCTCTATTACAAGTCCCCAGTTCCCGGATTCTAGCCCGAGAGCTGGTAAAAGTGTCAATTGGATTTTCAATTTATTATTAAAAAAAAAAATAATGAATTGAAAATATGAATTGGTGCTAGGCCCAAATAACCTTAGCTGTTGGTAGTAACATTTTTGAAGTAAGGTAAGTAGCATGCATTCTTATAGGTACCTACCTATTTTAAATAATATTAAAAATTCGTTTTTGAAACATCATTTTTGCATCGTAATATTATTTACTATTTATCTTCAAGTATCGGAACCTTATTCTGAAGCACCCTGTATTATAGTATTAATTGATTATGCATGCACGAAATAGTTTAAAAAAATAGCTCTCGCATGTAGTGCAATTCTCATTATGAACAGTTTATATACAACAGCGCTGATACAAACATACCGTAGGCTGATAGCTCCCAAAAGCCAGCTCGAATGGTTCGTTCCTGTGGTTTATAGGGACTTAGCAGGCCAGTAAATCGGGAACGGGCAGAACGGCCGCTCTGCTCGATCGCGGTTAAGCTTCGCATGTTTAATGCTGGTTACCCAAATGTGGGCCCTTTCATGGGCTTATCAGCTAGGTGTAAAACCAGTTTGGTACGTCCATTGATCGGGGTTGCTTTGGGGTAATCATACGTCCAACCAGTAACACTTGACGGGATGTTGGAACGTCATTGCGTTCCCCTCGAATCAGTTTAGAGCATGTCGTCACCATGCGACAGTGTGCACTCCGTAAAAAAATGATAATAGTTCAAGGACGCTTCAGGACTCATCCTGAAGTGTGAAAAATTCAAAAATGGCCTTCATTGGTCTAGCTAGGGAAGATTCGTCGCACCGACCTGTGCATAGGGAAGTGTTGTCAATATTTGTGGTACGGAGATCTTGAGTTCTTGGCGGTGATTGGGTAGTCTTGGAGCACCATAACTATTTCAGCTCCGTTAAGTTCCCTGTATCCCGGCGATCAAATATTAGACGCAAGATAAATCTTACTTAGTGACCCCAGTGGACGTCATTACACTAATTGCAAGCGCTGTGGAGCAATAACTTGCCTACATTTTTTTTTGTTGATAATATTCTTTTTTTAATTAATAAAACAACAGTAACTTTACCCAATTTTAATATATTCAATTATAATAGTAGAAGTAAATTAATTGAAAACGTTTCGACAATAAATTTTGTCATCTTCAGTTCATTGATAATTTAAAACTATTATAACATCATCATGTATAAAGTTGTTAACGAAAACATCCAAGTACATTTTTTAATAAAAGGCCCTTTTAAACTTCGATACAAATACACAAATTGAATTGAATATATTAAAATCGGGTAAGGTCTAGTTACTGTTGTTTTATTAATTATCATCACCGTTTTTTTGGATTTCTAAATTCTTTTTTTAATGTTAGTTAAAGCCTTAAATTTTCGAGGGGTTAACCGTTAACCGATAATTCGATTTGAATTATAAGGAAGATGCCAAATGGTCGTCTCATATAATTTTTACTTGAATCAGTTCAGCAGTTTTTTTCCTAGTTTAGTGACCAATAATTAATATCAAGACATGCACACTACGTAATGTATTTCAAAGCCAGAAAGAAGTATTAAACTTTTATAAATTAAAATTAAATTAAATTGTGTTTTAAAGACCACCAACAGCTAAGGTTATTTGGGCCTAGCACCAATTCATATTTTCAATTCATTATTTTTTAATAATAAATTGAAAATCCAATTGACACTTTTACCAGCTCTCGGGTTAGAACTCGAGAACTGGGGACTTGTAATAATTAATTAATTGTAGATTATAGACGCGTCGACAACTCAGGTCATTAGCGTCTTCAACATGACAAATAATCCATTTGTGTATTAGAATTCGCCAGCCGGCATACACAAACCGACTGGTACGAGCTCGGGTCCCTGGGAGCGCTAATTCCCAAAGAACATTGGAATGCAATTTGCGATAGCAACCACATTCCAATGTCCTCCCTGGAGGAGGGACTTGTAATAGAGGAACCATAGCAACGCCATGTAAACAACAGCACCGCTACACTCCCGACCATTCTCAAGCCCTTAAACTTTTTATAAAAAAAAAAAAAAAATTGAAGCGTCTTCGAAAAAAGTTAGTAAAAAGAGAAAAATAATTATATTTTGAGGTGGTGTAAGTTTTAGTAATTAAATTGACACCGATCTCAAAATTTAATAATTTTTTTCCTTTGAAAATAATATAAATATGTAGTTTTTTTTGTAAAATATTATCGAAGTAGTAAGTATGAACCAATAACCATCAAGTCTAGCTTTTGTAAAATATTATGAGATAATTAATACTCATGGCAGACTAGATGATGCAAGCCATCATTACAGAACAAGTGAATTATTTAATTTAGACGAGTTATGAAGATGATCCGATAACAGCCGTTCAGACCAGAACAGACAGTTTCCTTATATGCATTGATCTACGTTAAGACTTTACTAAAATTTGTTTTATTATGTAACGGTTATGTTTTGTTTTTTTATCAGATGCAATTAATCGTTTTACATTTGTTTCTTAAGTAATGCATTTTTTTTTAAAAGTATGGTAACTCAAGAGGAGATTGTAACAATGGGTTCATCTTAAAATGATCTCACAATCGCATTGTAAACTCTTTAATTGTTGTGGACGATCTAGCAACGAAATGTTTTTTTACGTGAAACTTTTTAGGCAAGTTCGGGGGTCGGACTGTTAAACATTTACGTTAAGGGCCAGTTTACACACGGCGGAATCTGCGCGTTTGCATCCACGCGATTTGAACCGCGGAAAATTGTGTTCAGACAGCGTGCGGATATTCAGGTGAGGGGGGAGGTTACATAACCTCATTTCAAAGATGGAACTCGAAAAAGCAATGTGTTTGTATTTGTTCAAATGTTCGAAATGCGCGGCCTTCACAAAGCAACAGAACGCCGATACAGCACGCCATAGTAATAGAACCGCAGAAGGCAGTTTAGTCTAGTGGATAGCGTACTTGGTACCGCAACTTCTAGACGAGACTGTCGTGGGTTCGAATCCCACCTGCGCTCATGGATGTTTTGTGATGTTATTTAGTTTTAAGAAAGTTGTTATTTAGTGTAGTTTGAAAGACGCTAATGACCTAAGATGTCGACGCGTCTATAATCTACAATAAATAAATAGAAGCGCGCGGTTGTTCCGCGCAGATTCCGCCGTGTTTGAACTAGCCCTTAATATTGAACGCCAACATACAGAAAAAATACAAATGTATTGTTTTATGTAATGCTTCAATGAATGACAAATAATTTCATCAATTAGTAATTACGTAACTTGGATATTGAAATAGTTTTTGAGATTACATATTTTCAACTGTTTCAGTTGTGATTTGTTTTTACTATTTGTTCAATGAAAGAACTTGCGCTCATTTTGATTTGAATTATATTATTAACTTCCCATTGGAAAAATTGTAAATTGTGTTTTAAAGACCACCAACAGCTAAGGTTATTTGGGCCTAGCACAAATTCATATTTTCAATTCATTATTTTTTTTTTAATAATAAATTGAAAATCCAATTGACACTTTACCCAGCTCTCGGGCTAGAACCCGGGAACTGGGGACTTGTAATAGAGGAACCATAGCAACGCCATAACTTCCCATTGGAAGTTGTTGTAGTGAGTCAGATTTTGTTAAAGAAAAAATTTGGACATATCTGCACGTTTTGAGGTCCCTATAGAGTCCAAATCTACTGTTTTTAGAGAGATGCCTGTCTCTCTGTGTGTACATAGTACATACGTTCGTTTGTTCGTACATTAGTGAACTTTTTTCCGCTCTCATATAATATCAAGAACCAATAATGATATCGACACCGGACTGATTTCATTCGACACATAATATTATTACATAATGAACACCTGATTTTTAATTATTTGAGTTCTTCATTTCTATAATGTGCGTGGATTTGTGTGTAAAATAAATTGTGCTTTTTTGTTTTGTGGTCAGTAGGCAATTTATTAATGTAAGTAAAGGTTATACAAGCAGCCATTTTTATATTTTGTATAGACTTGACTAACTTCTCATTCTACCTGGGCCTAGAATATTAATCGATTACTTTACTCTATAGTCTATTGATTTTCAAGATAGAGTGACATGTGTGTGTCTCGAGTTGTGATTGGTCGGTCGGTAGAAATTCAAATTTTGCAAATGTATAACTGGACCGTATTTACCTATTTAATTTGTTGTAAGCTGTAGGTAAGTGACACTGTTGGAATGTATTTTTTTGAAATTACTCTATCTTGGAAATGAATAGACTCTACACTGTAAAAAATGGATGTAAAAATACTACGCGATGTGCAGGCGATACCTGTTTGCGACGCCATTGTCTCTTTGTGTGTCTATTACCAGATTAATCGCTGGCTACAAATGGACCATCGATAATCTATGTAATCGGCCTTCTCATTTCTTACAGTGTTGAGGGATACACTATTTAAGTATGGAATTTTATGACTAGTCTATTCGCAGCTCTCAGGTTCTTATCCGGAAATTGGTTAAAGTTTGGATTTTCAGTTTATTATCCAAAACTAATAATAATATGAATGGGTACTAGATCCAGATAATCATTGCTGTTGGCGGCTTTAAACAAGTAAATATAAAGTGATATAAAATCCCGTTAATAGCAAGGACCGGGCTTGAGAATGGCCGAGCGTGTTGTTTACATGGCGTTGTTATGGTTCCTCTATTACAAGTCCCCAGTTCCCGGGTTCTAACCCGAGAGCTTGTAAAAGTGTCAATTGGATTTTCAATTTATTATTAAAAAAAATTGTGAATTGAAAATATGAATTGGTACTAGGCCCAAATAACCTTAGCTGTTGGTGGTCTTTAAAACAAAATTTTTAATTTACACTCTCAACTACTATTCTCAGGGCTACGTCAGTATAGTTTCCAAAATGTGAATACCAACATTTTTTGGTTAAAAGGCCTCTGCACGGAATGTTTAACAAAAACTTGTAGTCAATTCGTAAAATAAACATCTTACACTATGTGAATAGGATGGTTTATTTAGAAGAAGAATAAGATTCCACGGTCTTTTCTTCAAAGAATAATCAAAACTGTCATCTTTGAATTTGCAATTTAAATAAACAAATGATTGGTTGCCATGGCTACGGTTGATTAGCTGGAACAACAGAACGCTGTTTTGTGTTGCTTCGGTTTTATTATTCACCAGGCGTCTTGTTGAAGTAGCCGTCCTCTTACCGCACTTTACTCTTTCATAATAATATACCGTATGTTTTTTTAAGTGGAACGTCTTTAAAAAAATTGTGTTTTAAATACCACCAACAGCTAAGGTTATTTGGGCCTGGCACCAATTCATATTTTCAATTCATTTTTGTTTTTTAATAATAAATTGAAAATCCAATTGACACTTTTACCAGCTCTCGGGCTAGAATCCGGGAACTGGGGACTTGTAATAGAGGAACCATAGCAACGCCATGTAAAAAACAGCATTGCTACACGCTCGGCTATTCTCAAGCCCTGGAACTTCTTTAGGCGCAGTAGGTAAGGACAGTGGTCGAGTTACCAATAGCCTGTGGCCTAGAGCGACAGATTTTTAGGGGCGGCAGATTTGGGGAACTACACCACAAAATGTGGAAGCTGTAAAATAATTTGCCTGATTTTTATATAGTACTTTCCCATACATAGAAAGTATATTTTAAATACATATTTGGGTAGCAGCTATCATGTCCACCCTATTAATAGAAAACGATCTAAACATGGCGAATTTCATCATTTATACCAAGAATTAAAATTTTACCCAAACCGGTTTTTTGAATATTTACGTATGGAACCTAACACTTTTAAATACGTCTTAGAAAAAGTCAAAATAAATTAAATAAAAACTGGCAAAATTTCACTTATTAAACTAGTCACATCCATTCCGAAACTTGTAACGGCCATTTAACAGTTGTCACACGATGATTGTAGTAGTCAGCGCGCTGAAAGAATGGTGAGATACATTCTTGTATCTAGCAGCTCTTGTAACAGCGCTTATACCTGCTACACTCACTGCTTCGTTGTGTACGCTCGCATATATAACAATGCATTAATTTAAGCAAGCCCTGCTATGATCTACGCTACCATCTAGAATCCCAGCTTCGTACTGCTCGTACCTTAAGAAAGTTTTCACTTCAAAAATAAAAAAATTGAGATGATAATTTTTTTCCGGGTACATCAAGTAGAGTATTGTTGAATAGAATAGAATCAAAATGCTGCATGCATTTATAAAAGATATTTTATGGGAAATAATCCATATAGAAAAAAATACGATTACAAAATTTAATACACTCGGTATAAAAACATTCCAAAGCGTACAGCGTGATTATAACTATTCTAGCTATACTCATTTGGTAACTTCTAGGTTAACGTTCCAATGTTGGCAATCATGTTCTAAATGACGTCAATTTTTTTTGCAGATCCGAATAAATAATGTATTCCGATGGTTTGTCGAAATCGTCATCGACTTCAACAACGCTTGCGCAAAGAAATTCTGCCCTGCGGCTTGCACTTTGGGGTCAAAGCACTTTGATAGATCGTTTGCAGTTTGGTCAGGTATTGTGATTAAGTTTTCATAACTTGATAAGCGTAATAATACATTGTTGAGTAACTGAGGCAGTGCTTCAGTCTACTATAAGCAGCTAATTCAAATGTTTATACAGGGTGTCCAAGTTGACGTTGGCTAACATGGGTAACTTTGTTATTAGTGGAGATAGAAAGTCGGTTAAATGGGCAAAGTAGTGCAGAATTATGTGCTCATTAACGTCCCGTTGAAAAAGCAATTGAATTTTGACACACTATGAATTTATTTAGAAAATAGTGAAAATTGCCGTTTTTGAAAACTGGCCATAACTTTTTTATTTATGAAGATATCTGAAAATTTCTTTAACCATTTTTTGATAACTTTTTATGATTTTTTCAGTGGCGTATATATCCACTACATAATGAGATATTGACATGAACTTTGGTTTTTCTTATGGACGCCATTTTGGATTTTTAGATATTCGAATTCTGCTTATTTTTCTGATTAATTTGGTGTATCACATGACACATTTAAAAAATTTGCAATGAACGTCCCATATAAGAGACATTAAAAACAACTGACAAATCAAGTTATATAATTAAGTAGTGCGAACATTTTAAGTGTAAAATTAATAATAAATCGTAGTTTGGCAGAACTGAAATATAATTTGACTGTCAGTTGTTTTATAGTGCCTCTAATATGGGACGTTAATTGCATTTTTTTTAAATATGGCATGTGATACACCAAATTAATCAGAAAAATAACCAGAATTCGAATATCTAAAAATCCAAAATGGCGTCCATAAGAAAAACCAAAGTTCATGTCAATATCTCATTATGTAGTGAATATAAAAAAATAGACCTACGCCACTGAAAAGATCATAAAAAGTTATCAAAAAATGGTTAAAGAAATTTTCAGATATCTTCATAAATAAAAAAGTTATGGCCAGTTTTCAAAAACAGCAGTTTTCACTATTTTCTAAATAAATTCATAGTGTGTCAAAATTCAATTGTTTTTTCGACGGGACGTTAATGAGCACATAATTCTGCACTACTTTGCCCATTTAACCGACTTTCTATCTCCACTAATAACAAAGTTACACATGTTAGCCAACGACAACTTGGACAGTGGACACCCTGTATACAGACTGCCAGTTAAAAGTATCTATGTATCTAAGTATATATGTTTCTAGCTTAAAGCATTTAAATATCAATCAGTCAACTGGCAAAAAAATTCCACATTAATAAATTAAATGAAAATTTTATGAAACATAAATTCTTCAGTATTTTCATTTACAAAATAAATCAATAAAACAATTTTTTTACACTTCATTAAAACAATAAAAAATGTTAATATGTTTTTTTAATTTTTGGACAATTTTACTGTTACAATTGACGGCATTTGAGCTCTGATGATGAAAATATAATTTTCGAAACGTTAGCTAATAAATGCAATAATAACATATTTGCTTCTTATTTGGATCCTTAAGCCATTTCAAAGCCGTTTTCTTCCATTATCATCAAGATCACCACTTTTTTGTTTTTAATCAAAACAGATTCTTCACAGTTAAAAGTATCCTTTTCTGCATTATTTTTGAATGATCATTAACCAAGATAAGCGTAAATATGGGGATTTCTTAAACGGTAAGAGATAGAGATTTGGTTAAATGAGAGAAAATGAGCAGAGATTTGAAATCTTCAAAAGTGCCTTATTTTTTTGTTAACTTACTTAGTAAACGAGTTATAAACAAAAATCGAAAATGGGAGAATCTCGTTGTTTCAATTGTCTGTCGCAAGTTAAGTAAAATATGGAAAGTTTGACTGCGCAGGGTAGTAGTACTGGAGATTTTGCACATTTTTTCTCATTTAACCAAATCTCTATGGTCTATTCATTTCCAAGATAGAGTAATTTGAAAAAATACATTCCAACAGTGTCACTTACCTACATATAACACAATAAAAATAGGTAAAATTTGCATTAGGTAAAATAGCAAAATTTGAAATTATACTGACCGACCAATCACAACTCAAGAAACAAAGGGACACGAGCTAATCACGCTCACAGATCACTCTATCTTGAAAATGAATAGACTATTATCTTACCGTTTAGGAAATCCCCATGCATTTGCTTATCTTGGACACCCAGTACAGCGTCAAGAGGTAAGCTATGATTATGTAATCGCTACTTCATGGATCCTTGATTCATGACTTCTTGTGGTGTAAGAAAAAAAAGTTTGGATATAATTTCTGTATAAAAACCACACCGATGGTGTCATCTTTCAAAACAAATTTCAGGGCCAATTGAATAATATTGGGTTTCTTTTAACCCTTTAATTGTCGTTTTAGATCTTAGTTTGAACCACAATCGTGTGTTTACATTGGCGGCGTTATAGGGTGGGCCATGACTCACCTTAAACTGTCTTTGAGTAAAACTGTATTAATGTATTAATAATATTCATAAAAAAATAAAACATTTGAGATATTGAAGATAGGGGCGAATCTACCTAGGGACTTGGTCCCCAAGTGTCAAGAGTCCACATAAATTGAATTATAGTATCATAAATTTGTAATACTTTTTCATTAACAATGAATGGGCCCCACACTTTAAAAAATGGATGTAAAAATACTTTGAAAGTTAAGGTAGAATTCGCTCGATTTTCTAAGTGATTTTACATTATTATTCATTTTTACACAGAAAACTTCATAAAAACTTGGACTTTTACTGTAAAGTTAAACAAATTTGTGATTTTTACATAAAGTAAATTAAAATTACATAATTTGTGTAATAATCCAATAAAATGTGTAAAAATTACAAAATAAAATGTATAGTTACATATATAAAATGGATGAATACAAAACAAATTAATGTAAAATTAGTAACCACGCATGCGCAATGTGTTTTTATGGAATCTACGCGATGTGCAGGTGATACCTGTTTGCGACGCCATTGTCTCTTTGTGTGCCTATTACCAAATTAATCGCTGGTTACAAATGGACCATCGATAATCTATGTAATCGGCCTTCTCATTTCTTACAGTGCATCCGACGTTAATAAGCCCTAGGCCTCGAAAAACCTAGATCCGTCCCTGATTGAATAATAAAAAAAAATTTGCTAAACGTAGAGTACTATAACTTTAAAAAATGTAGATATTTATTACACAGTTTAATTAAAAAAGGCATAAAAATGAAATGTAGGTATTTCAGTTTCCATAATTTCGACGTAAACATTTGGAATCTAATGATTATGAATGTTTATTATACCATATAGGTACACGATTCAAGTAAGAGTCAAATTAATTAGCGCTTCTGGCGATTTATTCAACTTTTTTAGCTATATGCTCAAATTACATAACCTCAACTTTTTGATCGATTGAAGATGTTTTTACCTATTGCAATACTACTTTCATATCATGTGATCGGTGAACGTATCCTGTCAATTATAGAATCTAATTAAAATTTTTAGTTACACAAAAATACCTAAAATTTTAACGAACAGTTAGATAATTTTTGCAAATCGCGCCTGGCGTCAAGAAGGGAATAATGTTTTCAATTTAATATTTTTGACATTGACTATAATATGTAAAACGTCCAATTTTGAGCCCTGAGGAAGTCAGCAATGTTGACGAAACGTTGGCGATAAATAAAAAAGTTTTACATACGAATAATTGTCCATCTTTCCCATCAAATTACTAATATGAAGGGAATAAGTTTGATTGAACAGTGTTTTGATCAGTATTGCTTGAAAAGGGTCTCTTATAACAGACCGAAACGTAGTGGATACTTAATAAATATTAGTAAAAAAAACATTTTAGAGACAAGCTTTTATTTAAATGTACTAAAAAGAAAAAAATAATTTTTAATAATTTAGGTTCATAATTATAAAAGCGTGGTTCGTGAACTCTATGATAGTTTATTAGTCACGACCCAAGTTTTTATAATTATGAACCTAAATTATTAAAAATTATTTTTTCTTTTTAGTCCATTTAAATAAAAGCTTGTCTCTAAAAAGTTTTTTTTACTAATATTTATTTTATTCATTTTAGTCTTTCAAAATTGCACCCCCCTTTGACACCCGTAGGGGTTGAATTTCGAAAAATCCTTTCTTAGTGGATGCTTACGTCAGAAAAGAAACCAACTGTCCAAATTTCAAGTTTCTAGCTTCAGCGATTTGGCCTGGGCGTTGATTAGTCAAAAAAACCCTACATCCCCGTTTGAACCCCTTAGGGGTGAATTAATTTCTGAAAACGATTTATTCATGTATTGTCATCGGGATACATATGTTTACAAAATTTCAAATCGATCGGATAGGTACGTGGAAGTCGTTCAAAATTGACTTGCAAGATTTGACCTAAACAAACACACAAACCAACTAACAAGCATTGCAAGTTAAATAAAAGCTTTTTTTACTAATATTTCATTTTCAAAAAGTTTTGCAATCCTGATTGTAGTCATGCGTTCAAATTTATGTGCGGGGGCGATTGTATTACGTATCTATTTCCTAACCTCAAATTATCATACTACTAAACATATGTAATAAACACAAACATGACAAATTATTAGCATCGTTGAATTAATCATCTAATGAAGCATGCGCCATAAAAACAATAAACATTAAATGACAATGCAGCAACATTTTTTTTGTTTGTTGACTTGTGGGCGTTAACTATGACCCCAAAAAATTTCACTTTAGGGTTAGGCGGTCACATTAATATTTATACATGTGTGTGACATGTTGTGTGGCAAACCTACTGAAATACAAAAATTCTGGAACGTAATTTAACGCGCTGCTAACGAGTAAAGACACACATAGTTAATAGGGCCACCTGTCTTTGCACTGTAAGAAATGAGAAGGCCGATTACATAGATTATCGATGGTCCATTTGTAGCCAGCGATTAATCTGGTAATATGCACACAAAGAGACAATGGCGTCGCAAACAGGTATCGCCTGCACATCGCGTAGAATCCATAAAAACACATTGCGCATGCGTGGTCACTAATTTTACATTAATTTGTTTTGTATTCATCCATTTTATATATGTAACTATACATTTTATTTTGTAATTTTTACACATTTTATTGTAATATTGCACAAACTATGTAATTTTAATTTACTTTATGTAAAAATCACAAATTTGTTTAACTTTACAGTAAGTCCCAGTTTTTATGAAGTTTTCAGTGTAAAAATAAATAATAATGTAAAATCACTTAGAAAATCGAGCGAATTCTACCTTAATTTTCAAAGTATTTTTACATCCATTTTTTACAGTGTGTCGTACAGTTGAGTAAGACTGTAGTGGAACAAGGACAGGTGACTCTATTGTGTGTGTGTGTGTGTGTGTGTTTTAAAGACCACCAACAGCTAAGGTTATTTGGGCCTAGCACCAATTCATATTTTCAATTCATTATTTTGTTTTTAATAATAAATTGAAAATCCAATTGACGCTTTTACCAGCACTCGGGCTAGAACTCGGGAACTGGGGACTTGTAATAGAGGAACCATAGCAACGACATGTAAACAACAGCATTGCTACACGCTCGGTTATTCTCAAGCCCGGTGGCCCTATTAACTATAATAATATGTCTTTACCTGCTTTCCACGTACAGCAAGGTATACTCAGTAAGCTTTCCAGCATTACTTTATTTCAGTTGGAAAACCTGAGAATTGACGATGTTGCCAACCGAGAAAAAAAATTAATGAAGTTAATTTTAGCTGAAGAATTTAGTTTAATTTTTGAAGAAAATCTTTTTTGTTTTGGCTTAAGGACAAAGAAAACAGCAATAGGTACTGATGTTTTAAATTCGCATTTATTGCTTATACGTTTCGAAAGATTTACTCTCATCTTCAGATCTCAAATGCTGTCCATATTTAAGCAAAGAAGATTTTCTTCGAAAATTCACCTCAGAATCACTTTTGGGGTCGCTATTGTCTACAATAATGAGCCATTTTCCTGAGAGTAGTTCTTTCAATAATCCACGAGAGGCAGCACTTGTGGTAGGTACAAACATTATTTATTCCCCATAGCGTCGTGTCATTTTAGTGGTATAACTTAATTATTAAATTATTATAATCATTAAATTAATTAAATAGTTATACCACTAAAATGACGGGACACTAAAGGGCAATAAATAATGTTTGTACCTACCACTGCCTCTCGTGAATAATTGAAGGAACTACTCTCAGGAAATAGGCTCATTAATTGTAGAAATTCATTCAAAATGAATTTAATATTATCTCCAAGAGGGGCAACAATTTTTATAATCGCATTGATACTAGCTGTCCCTTAGTCATTTTTTATACATCATGGTATATAGGTTATGACGAAGACCTGGAGAAAGATTTATAATAAATCATAAATTCATTTCACCCGGAACCGCGTGATTAATGTACATATAACTAAATCATAAATTCGTAGCACCCGGGCGAAGCCGGACCGGGCTGCTAATTCGTATAAATATAAAATAATAAAAAAATATAAAACCGCAAAGATTTTCTCTACCTATTAAAAGGTTGGACACAGGTGACTGGTCGGAAACCAGTGCATTTACACGATGTCATAAAATTTTCCAATTAAAATTTTTTGGTGCGCCGTTACTGACTGACCTACTCTTAGATCTAAATGTACTGTGAAACTGTCCATCATCTATGTACTAAAATCTTTAAAGCAGCATTTCCCAAACTATGGGTCGCGACCCACTGGTGGGTCGCAAGCGAATATTGGGTGGGGCCTGAAAAATAGGACGATACATCGACCGACCGACAAATATGTCCTTCTCATTGAAATAGCACTCCTTGTTAACTTCCCATTGGAAGTTATTGTAATATGGGTCCGAAAATCGAAATCAAAATGTATAACAAATTTTTATGTTTCAAGGTCACTACACTATTTTTAGAAAGATGTCTGTCTGTGTGTACGTATGTGTCCATTTCTTTCTAAGACGAAATCTCGAGAATGAAAAATGATATCGACTACGTTAGGGTGCCAATCGACGCGTATTAACGTAAATATGATCTGAAAGAAATTTCTTCAAAATCGCTTCAGCCGTTCTTTTTTCTTAACCAAATAGACTCCAAAAAAGTAGATTTTACACAATATCTCGCGAATAAAAAATTATATCGACTTCGTAAGGGTGTCAATCGAGGCGTGTTAACGTCATTTTGATCCGACATAAATTTTATAAAAATCGGTTCTGCCGTTTTTTTTTTTTTTTTTAATTGTTAAAAATAAATAATAATTATGTTTTAATGATTAAAATGATTACTTTTCTGTGTAATATCTAATTTAATTATTATTATTAAATATTTATCAAACTGGGAAGTTCGTCGTGTGTACCTCAAGGGTCGCACTTTAGTCCTAATAAACGACCCACTTCACGACTTGTTTCTTATTTGAACAGTCCTTCATTCATATAGTTATGCCCCTTTTTTCTTCATGACAGCCAAGTGATGAGTTCCGAATTTAAGTTATTGTTAGGTGGGTCGCAGTCCAGTTAACTTTGGGAACCACTGCTCTAAAGTATAAATTGTCATAATTATTGCCTTACAAAAACTAATCAAGGATGGACGTTACACACATGTAGTTTTAGTATCTGTCTTATGTAACAATGTTTTGCAATACATTGTTGTAAAGTCTATAAAAATTAATAATAATTGTTGCGATACAAATTCGTACACACCTCATTGTTTCCAGTTTAGCCAACTAGTCAAGCAAACGGTTTTATGTAATTAATTAAAAATGCTTGCATTTAATTATAGTGTATGAAAAACTTTATTGAATTTACAATCCACAATTTATTTTATTTATTGTAAATTATAGACGCGTCGACCAACTTAGGTCATTAGCGTCTTGATTACATTAAATAACAACACACTGAAAACTAAATGACATTACAAAACATCCATGAGCGGAGGCGGGATTCGAACCCACGACAGTCTGATTCGGAGGCCGCGACGCTAACCACTGGATCACACTATCCTCTACAACCCACAAGCACTGTCTACTGTGCCACAAGTTTTGCTTTAACGTTCTCAAAATATTTTCGGAAATTGGGTCGAATTCTGCTCAAACGAATTTAAAGGGTTCTATACTCATACACAGGATGTCCAGGAAACCATCCGTAAGCAAATATCTTCCTAGTAAAAGTTTATTTTTTTGAAAATAATTTTATAAACTTTTAAATGTTTCACCATGCAGCGAATATTATTTTCGTCTCCGAAAAAAATCTTGTTTGAAAAAACAAATTTTAACCCAAAACTTATTAATTACTTAATAAATAATCCCTCACAAACGCAAGATTAGAAAATCGATCGATTTAATTATTTTTAATCGATGAAATAACCGAACTAAAAATAATACCATTATTATTAGATATTATTCATAATAATATAATAATAGATATTGTAGACACGAATCTAGGTGTATCTCTATAATAAATAATACATAATATAAATAACTGATTATTACACGGCGTTCATTAATTCATTAACCTCGAGTTTTGTCTAACGAAATCTGCACGAACACACATGCAAGTGTGTGGATTATGGCGGTACAGTTAAGTACCGATAAACGACACCGGGCATTACGTTCGAATATACAAATAAACAAGCCGTGAGGTGGGTCGTTTATTAGGACTAAAGTGCGACCCTTGAGGTCCACACGACGAACTTCCCAGTTTGATAAATATTTAATAATAATGATTAAATTAGATATTACACAGAAAAGTAATCATTTTAATCATTAAAACATAATTATTATTTATTTTTAACAATAATTAAAAAAAAAAACGGCTGAACCGATTTTTATAAAATTTATGTCGGATCGTTAACACGCCTCGATTGACACCCTTACGAAGTCGATATAATTTTTTATTCGCGAGATATTGTGTAAAATCTACTTTTTTGGAGTCTATTTGATTAAGAAAAAAGAACGGCTGAACCGATTTTGAAAAAATTTCTTTCAGATCATATTTACGTTAATACGCGTCGATTGGCACCCTAACGTAGTCGATATCATTTTTCATTCTCGAGATTTCGTCTTAGAAAGAAATGGTCACATACGTACACACACACACACACACAGACATCTTTCTAAAAATAGTGTAAAAATAGTGTAGTGACCTTGAAACATAAAAATTTGTTATACATTTTGATTTTGTTTTTCGGACTCATTACAATAACTTTCAATGGGAAGTTAATAAGAAGCTGAATGCGTTACTATAACAACCCGCTAGTAATAATATGTAGTAAGGGGCAAAGATATATCATTGATCCATTAAAAAAACCTAGGCAACGCGACACAGAACACGGAAAAGCTTGCTTTTTTAGCCTCACAGGTCTCATCCATCAAAAAAAATTCACAGATTTCGCAATCCTTGCAACCATCGAGGACATTGGAAATGATAACAGCATATATGAAACATAATTAACTGTTTATTATACACACAATATTTATCAATGCACTGTTTAGTTTTGTCAGGAATAACCCTATTATTCTTCTGTTATATACGCGTTCACTTTTGCTTGATTACTTAACTTTTAAATGGATTTTTCTACAGTATTTATTAACATTTGCTCAAAAATAACACCGCAGATCGTCGCAAATACCTCTCAATTAACTAGACATGATATAAAACACATTTCGAAAAAATTGCACTTGTTCAATTTTGCATGATTGCTCCTCACTTGATCGCGACACCGTTGTCTTTTGGCCTTGAACGAAAACTCGTAACTCTGCCCCCATATACGAACATAAACATTTCCAATGTTAAAATCCCATTGTATCTTCAGGTTTACCGTTTACATACTGTATCAAATAGTACAGTACCAGTTCAGTTTATAGGACTTGTGCTGTAATATTTTGTACATAGGTACATTGTACAAGCATAATAAATACTGATATTGTGTTATATCCGAATTTCACACGGCATTTGGGCTAGGTGTGGTTCATTACACGGGTATATTCGTTGATAGAGATTAGGAGAACAGCAATAATTGGGTAAAGAGTCACCGGAGGCAGTCATGCATTTACAGCTTCAACATGTCTTCGCATCGCATGTACAGATCGATAGTTTTACAGACAGATAGTTTATTTTGTATTGATTATTGTTCTGTTCAAATGAATATATTGATTGCGATAAACAGAGGATGTTCATACAGTCATAATTTAATGTAACAATTGCTGCACCTTTTATATAAAATAATTGATCGATTCGTTTGACTTTCCCTTCGAGCAAACGTTATAAGGAACAATTACATTACTTTCTGTTCTCCTGTTCCACAACTTTTGTGATCCCATGCATTCTATAAAATTACCATTCAAGATTAAAAAAAGTATGATTACTCAGCACACTTTCTGTTCCCCTAGGTATTATTTCTTAACTTTTGCGATTGGAGGAGTTTTAAAAATCTGGGTCATATTTTATTGAAAGGATCCATTAAAATAAAAAGTCGGGTGATTTCTGGGCTCCTGTTCCGTTTCTTTTGTGATCAGCATTGGATCTACAAAACTGCTATTCAAAATCAAACAAGCCGTGAGGTGGGTCGTTTATTAGGACTAAAGTGCGACCCTTGAGGTCCACACGACGAACTTCCCAGTTTGATAAATATTTAATAATAATAATTAAATTAGATATTACACAGAAAAGTAATCATTTCAATCATTAAAACATCAATAATTAAAAAAAAAAACGGCTGAACCGATTTTTATAAAATTTATGTCGGATCAAAATGACGTTAACACGCCTCGATTGACACCCTTACGAAGTCGATATAATTTTTTATTCGCGAGATATTGTGTAAAATCTACTTTTTTGGAGGTTATTTGGTTAAGAAAAAAGAACGGCTGAACCGATTTTGAAAAAATTTCTTTCAGATCATATTTACGTTAATACGCGTCGATTGGCACCCTAACGTAGTCGATATCATTTTTCGTTCTCGAGATTTCGTCTTTGAAAGAAATGTACACATACGTACGTACGTACGTACGTACGTACGTACGTACGTACACACACACACACACACACACACACACAGACATCTTTCTAAAAGTAGTGTAAAAATAGTGTAGTGACCTTGAAACATAAAAATTTTTTTTCCTTTTTGATTTCGATTTTCGGACCCATTACAATAACTTCCAGTGGGAAGTTAAAAAGATGTAGGAAATCAAAACTCAACACAATTCTGTTCTCCTGTTTCGTTTATGAACTCATGTTCCGTGACTTCTGTGATCCTAATAAGTATTGATCTACAAAATTACTATTCAAAATTTAAAAAAACACGACAGACTTTCTGTTCTTTAAAAAGTTAACATATAAACTTAGGTACTGCTCCATCATCAGGATTCCGTAGCCACTTAAGAAACTCATGTAATTACGTAACGTCCGTCCGTTTGTCAAAGCCCCATAGCTCCGTATACCGATTTTGATGAACCTTATAAAAAAATTCGACTGATGACCAGTCCTATACTTCCCACCTAGTAAATATTTGCAAAAAATAAACACTCTTTTTTTATTCTTTGAAAAAAAGCATGGCCTTCTTTTTTGTTTGGTGATCTACTGATGGCTGGTAATATTATAGCAAAAATCATGGCTACCTTGATTTACGTACAATTTTGTTTTTTTAGTAAAATATTTTTTTTCTCGAAAACTGTACTTTTTAGAGAAAAAAAATTCACATTTTTTTCATATTATAACATCTAGAATTCATTTAAATTTTTTTTTACCTATGTTAATACGTGACATTGAGAACGTTTTTTTTAATATCTCAGGATCCACTGAACCGATTTGACTCAAAATCTAATCAGATCTAAGTTAAAGTCTGATAAACACAATAGAACAATCGGCATGGCCGTATGTTGTTCCGTTTTTACGATATCGAAGGCGAAAAATTGACCACACACACACACACACATACAGACATCAGTCAGAAAATGATCTTAAACGATTGCTAGGGTCTCAAAACGTGAAGATCTGTTAAAATCTCGAAATATTTTTTTCGAACTAAATCCATTATTTCCCTACCATAGTAGAGGTGGGAAGTAAAAAAATCAAAAATACTTCTTTTAATTTTTTACCAACCTAAGTTTAGTAAAGACGTAAGACGAGACTTGTAGTGATTTCATTCTTAGATATTACAACAGTTGGCAATAGAGGTTTCCTCGTCCGGCTGAGCGTCCATACATAACATGGAACATCCATATTTGTAACCGGAAATACAGAGAAATCTATGAAATCGTAACTTATATGTTATAAATGTTATGTTACATAGTTACGTATATATACGGACATTACATGTACGGGTACCTACAGCTGCGTACTTTAACTTTTTTGATAATATCTATCGCGAGACAGGCACGTATCTAAGGGTATCAGGTCAGTTTACGGTCCTGTATGACAAATTTTTATTTTTCTAGGTCACTACACTACTTTTAGAAAGATGTCTGTGTGTGTGTGTGTGTGTACGTATGTACGTACGTATATGTGTCCATTTCTTTCTAAGACGAAATCTCGAGAACGAAAAATGATATCGACTACGTTAGGGTGCCAATCGACGCGTATTAATGTAAATATGATCTGAAAGAAATTTTTTCAAAATCGGTTCAGCCGTTCTTTTTTCTTAACCAAATAGACTCCAAAAAAGTAGATTTTACACAATATCTCGCGAATAAAAAATTATATCGGCTTCGTAAGGGTGTCAATCGAGGCGTGTTAACGTCATTTTGATCCGACATAAATTTTATAAAAATCGGTTCAGCCGTTTTTTTTTAATTATTGTTAAAAATAAATAATAATTATGTTTTAATGATTAAAATGATTACTTTTCTGTGTAATATCTAATTTAATTATTGTTATTAAATATTTATCAAACCGGGAAGTTCGTCGTGTGCACCTCAAGGGTCGCACTTTAGTCCTAATAAACGACCCACCTCACGGCTTGTTTAATACTTGTAATTTTCACTTTAATTTTAATTATTTTCCGTCATATTATATTTACAAATAACGCGATTCTCATATTAAGATTGCGTATCGGTTCTTCAAACCGCTACGCACTTTACATAGAAATTTATTTTTAACCAATTTTATAAAGTAATCAGCTCTCGCATCATGAACGGTACATAATTTATGGACATAAGAATACTTTTCAATACAAAAGCAGGTCTACTGAGTTCGCTTAGATAGACTTCACACATAGAGTGTGTTTGCATATCGACGGCTCTATTTACACATACAGGGTGTGCTTGTATATCGGTGGCCCTAGTCACATACAGAGTGTGTTGGCATATCGACGGCTCTATTTACACATACAGGGTGTGCTGGTATCTCGATGGTCCTGTTTACACATACAGGGTGTGCTTGTATATCGGCGGCCCTCTTCACATACACATTTTCCCCGAACTATGAGATTTGTATCCTAACATTCATAATAGCGATGACCGTTAATTTGCCCTGCCCGTAATAAGTTGAGTCTGTACTGCTTAGAAATAATAAAAAACACAACGTAGGAGTCCACGACCTATCCATAGACCGTTATTTGCCCATAATGTTTTGATCTGAAGGGTTGACATTTTGTACCCTTCCCAGATATTTTATGGACCATTGTATAACAGGAACGAATATCGACCGAACGTTATTGTATATAATAAAATTACCAGTGATTAATTGAATAGTTTATAATAATTAACCTTTGTATTAATTTATACCATTTTTTTTTTAATCGGCAAATTATATCAGTGATATGATTTACGAAACCTCGTATTATTTATTTATTTGAAAATTACCCACGTAACAACTTCTTGATTATATTCCAAGAATATGATTCAATATTAATTTTTTAGTTGTGACTTGTGAGGTAGGACTATGTCTATATTTCGCGGTTATACTCCATTCACTTCGACTTATACAACTTTCTTTCGAAGATTATGAATCAATTAAATTGAACTTTAACTGTTCTCATTTTGATAAAAATGTTTCGCGTCGTGACTCAAAACTTATGTTGGTAATTCTAAATAAGAAAAACAAACAAAAGACGACCTATGATCTACCGAAGCCACCGAGATTGAAGATGAGCTCTTTTTAAACCGACACATTGTATTAGGAAATCAACACTGCAGAAGAGGTAATTGGTACAGAAAGAGCTCGTGGCCAAAAATTGTAAGAAGGCTAATATTTTGTGATTAGCTATAAGTGTTTATAGGGAGTAGTTCTTTCAATTATCCACAAGAGGCAGCACTTGTGGACTGTGGTAGCTACAAACATTATTTATTCCCCATTAGTGTCGTGTCATTTTAGTGGTATAATTTAATTACTAAATTATTATTATTATTAAATTAATTAAATAATTAAGTTATACCTACCACTAAAATGATACGATACGACTGGGGAATAAATATTGTTTGTACCTACCACAAGTGCTGCCTCTCGTGGATAATTGAAAGAACTACTCTCAGGAAAATGGTTCATTGTCACGTTCAAAAAACAATTCCATTATGATAAATAATAGTTTTATACGGCTGAAATGCAATTGAAAAATGTTTTTTCGTTGGAGAGCAGCCAATTATATAATTGTTTCGAAACATATTGGAAAAAATCATTTTACCAACCAGTGGTCACAGTCAGGATTCTAACCTGAACTTTTCCACTTTCGCGGCGGAATGAGCTTACTATACTCAACCGTTGCAAGATTGCTAAATTAACATTCTCCTTATATGCAAAAAATATATTTTACAATTCCATTATTTTTCCGCATTATAAGTATTTGAATAAAAAGAAAACTGTTTCTTCATTTTGAATCAATGGCGATCCCATAAATAATTTATATTTGAAATGAATTTTGTCACAATTTCGTAACAATAAAAAATAATAATAGTATAGACGATAAAGTTCTATTTATAGAAAAATCTAATTTCGCGGTAAATCAGTGTGTTTATGTTGTGCAGAATTCAGAGCAAGATTACAGTTGGGTGTATTTTGGGTAAATCGGTGATAGAATATATTATCGCTGCAGTAAGGTAAAGGTGACCACATTCTGCTATTGAGTGGGGCACAGCCTCTCGAGACAAGAGTGTAATAGGAAGTGAAGCTTCCTCCGAGAACCTAACTCTACTGTGACCGAAGTCTCTCCAAGTTTTGGCAAGAGTGGCTCATCCGCTCGAAGCCAAAACTTGTTTTTAACTAAAAGAAGATACAACAATGAGTTAAGTTTTTGAGGTTATAATATAATAATTATTAAAAAGACAGTAGCCATTCCACAAGCAAATACTTTTCTTAACGTAATCAGTCGGCAACCTGCCATCGTGATGTTAAACGTCAAACAATTAAGATACACAAGGAAAAAAGGAGAAGCCACTGTCAGGACTTGAACTCGAAATTCCCAGTTTTCGGCTGGTTGAGTTACCACTTACTCACACAGTGCCCCGAGAGTGGGATCTGTTTTTTTCCTAAAGAACAGATACTTTTCTTAACGTAATTAGTCGGTAACCTGCCATCGTGATGTTAAACGTCAAACAATTAAGATATACAAGAAAAAAAGGAGAAGCCACTGTCAGGACTTGAACTCGAAATTCCCAGTTTCCGGCTGGTTGAGTTACTACTTACTCACACAGTGCCCCGAGAGTGGGATCTGTTCTTTAGGAAAAGAATAGATCCCACTCTCGGGGCACTGTGTGACTAGGTGGTAAATTCCCAGTTTCCGGCTGGTTGAGTTACCACTTACTCACACAATGCCCCGAGAGTGGGATCTGTTCTTTTCCTAAAGAACAGATCCCACTCTCGCGGCACTGTGTGAGTAAGCGATAACTCAACCAGCCGGAAACTGGGAATTTCAGGTTCAAGTCCTGACAGTGGCTTCTCCTTTTTTTCCTTGTATATCTTAATTGTTTGACGTTTAACATCACGATGGCAGGTTGCCGACTGATTACGTTCAGAAAAGTATTTGCTTATGGAATGGCTACTGTCTATTTAATAGGTAATTATTAAATGAAGATATCCAATTAACTGAAAACAAATAACATCTTAAATCTAGATTTAAAGCTAAAAGTTTTCAAAGTATTTTTAACACTGAATTATATCGTGGACATGAAATCCTATTAAATTAAATAACTTACCACCTACGGTGTTTGGACGTTTAGTAAAATCAATGAAAAATTGCCAATAACTAACCTGAAACAAAAAAAAAGTAGATATTATTAGGTTATAAATTATAAAAGCGCGTCATATTTTAATGATTCCGTATAAAATCCATCTTGGAAATAAGTTTCATAGGATCGGATCTCAGAACAGATCGGATGGATAATCGATAGAAAGTGAAAGAAGGTACAATTTTTGTTGAATTTAGGAGGACATAATTATGCTATTCAATAGACCTTTTCACGAGTAGTTACGCGCAAGCGCCGTCGCCATGGTTATGATCGCAGCTTTCAAAAGTTTCGTACGCTTTTTGACGCAATGACTAGCCCAGAAACGGTTTTCAATGTTAATTTACATGAAAATGTTACTGACGGTACTAAATTAGTGCACAAAACAGTAGAAGAACATACTTGTGCTAAATTGGGACGGTGGTTGAAGTGCCACGGCCGGAAAACTGGTGGAAGTAAACGAAAATTGGTTGAAAGGTTAGAATCATAAATTGTTTATCATAAAAAGTTTATCTTCAAAAGTACTCAAATATTTTTCTAGGGTGTTGTACCACTTTTTTAAATAATATTTCTTATGTAATTACTATTTACTTTTTCAAAATCAATCACTTGCTATCTGTCAATATGACAAGTCTCTGAAAAACATGGCGGAATTGGGTACATGCGCAGAAAAAAAATTGATAATGAAAAGGTCTATTTACATATCCAAATAACTAAGCTAGGTCCTTGAAGTTTAAACGTCCCCTGATCGAGAACGAGTAGGCCTTATTATATTTTTTTGAGCAGAACGACTCAAAAATAGAGGTGCTTCTTCAGACGATAGATTGTAAACTCTAGATGCTCAACAGCTGAAGTTTCTTCAGTCGACAAATAACAAAGAATTTATGCAAACTCGTGTAGCGCAACAGCGGCAATTATAAGACTAAAAAGATGTTTTGTGATAGCGGAAGAAGAAGCCATGTTTTCACAGCTGATTGTTATTTGTTGAACAGTTCATTGTTAAAAATACGATGCGAATGTTTCACTAATTGTTATCCCACATTTCTAAATGTTGCACATCTGTTTTTTGTTGTAAGATCAAACCATTACATCTGTAACAATTATCATTAAAATCATTATTAAAATATTAATGATGCTACCGAAAATCGATGCATTAGCCAGAATGGAGGAGTGTGGTCCAGTGGTTAGCGTCGCGGCCTCTGGATCGGACTGTCGTGGGTTTAAATCCCGCCTCCACTCATTGATGTTTTGTGATGTCATTTAGTTTTAAGTTAATTGTTATTTAATGTAATAAAGACGCTAATGAGTAATGACCTAAGCTGTCGACGCGTCTAAAATTTACAATAAATAAATAAATAAGCCAGAATGTCGGATTTTCGACAAAATAAGATTAATATGATTTAATAATCCCGTTCACAATTTTTTTAAATACCTAGATCCCAGTGTTGCCAACTTAGAGGTTTTCGTATTTTTACCGTTTTCTTCCCCTGTATACTCTTCAGGCTCGGCCTGGCCATAGGAAGTACCGAGAGATTTCCCGATAAAAAATTAAATAAATATTAGTAAAAAAAACTTTTTAGAGACAAGCTTTTATTTAAATGCACTAAGAAGGAAAAATAATTTTTAATAATTAAGGTTCATAATTAATTAAAGCGTGGGTCGTGAAATCTATAATAGTTTATTAGTCACGATCCACGCTTTTATAATTATGAACCTAAATTATTAAAAATTATTTTTTCCTTTTTAGTGCATTTAAATAAAAGCTTGTCTCTAAAAAGTTTTTTTTACTAATATTTACTTTGTTTATTTTAGTCTTTCAAAATTTTACCCCCTTTTGACACCCGTAGGGGTTGAATTTCGAAAAATCCTTTCTTAGTGGATGCTTACGTCAGAAAAGGAACCAACTGTCCAAATTTCAAGTTTCTAGCTTCAGCGATTTGGCCTGGGCGTTGATTAGTCAAAAAAACTCTACATCCCCGTTTAAACCCCTTAGGGGTTGAATTTATTTCTGAAAACGATTTATTCATGTATTGTCATCGGGAATACATATGTGTACAAAATTTCATATCGATCGGATACGTGGAAGTCGTTCAAAATTGACTTGCAAGATTTGCCCTAAACAAACACACAAACAAACTAACATACATTGCAAGTTAAATAAAAGCTTGTAAAAAGCGACTCTTCGTTTCATAAAAAGTCGAAGTGAGCGGCGTACAATCGCGATTCGCGAATATAGACGCAGTCCTATTTCAAAACACATCCACGCGAACGAAGCCAAATAAAAACTCGTCCGAAATATGTTTTTCATCATTATCTATATTTGGACCATGAGTAATATAGCTTCGAACAGTTTACATATGTGAAATCGAACAAAAAAATGATCGATGAATAAACGGTTTCAAAATATCATTTGACAAGTGCGATTTATATAATAATTGACAAGACACGTAAAATCTATGTGGTTAATGGACCGTAAACACGTACAGCAGAATTGACCACACCTCGCAAAAAAATTCACCTATGACTTTTCGACAGACAGACAGAAGGATGCAATGAATTTCTCTAAATGTGCGTTACAGGTTTTTTTTATTTATCTGCTAAATAAGTGCTTTATTTTTTTATCGATGCAATTCAGGGAGTGGTTGATACACATGTTTAAATATTATTAATACGTGTTTAATTAACCCGTTTATATCCACTGTTTTTACATTTCTTCGATCTCAACAAAAAATACTCTAGGAAAAGTCATCCTAGTATTGGATTTTTTGGCGAAAATTAGCGTGATTTGAGGTTCGACATTGTAATTGCGCATAAAACAATTTTTATGTACAACGCTAATGAGTCTAGTTGTGGAGCGTCTATAATTTACGATTTTTTTACGTTTTAATTTTAGAAATTCCAGTTTTGGCGTCCGCGCGATTGAAGGGTCGACATTGTGTATAAAACGACTAAATTTAGAAAAGACGTATGCTCGATTTTTTCACGTTTTATTTTTATAGTGCTCTGAAAATTCTAGTTTGTGAATATTAGCGTCCGTCCGGTTGAAGGTTCAGCAATGATTGTGCGATAAATGATGTTAGTTTTATATAAAAACTAGCGGCCCCGTCCGGCTTCGCCCGGGTGATAAGAAAGCCCGGGTGCAATACACTACTCACTCGCTTCGCTCGATTGCTTGAATATTACAAATACACTACTCACTCGCTTCGCTCGTTCCCTGTTATATATAATTTTTAGTTTCAAAAAAATTATAATTATTGTCAAAGAAAGAATATAACAAAAATAAAAAAATATATAAATAAATATCATGTAGAATTTAGAAAAAAAAGCCAAAAATTCTACGATGCCATCAGTTTCCGAACCCGGGTCCCTGTGCATAGAGTGCTGCGACGTTACCTCTACGCTATTAGTGGAATAGTTACGTACGGTCGTTTTTATGGTATAAGTATGTTGCGGATTCTTACGATCGGGTTACGAATTTAATTAATTAATTATTGATTATTATTACCTCCGCACGGCCACAACTTATCTGCACTGTAAGAAATGAGAAGGCCGATTACATAGATTATCGATGGTCCATTTGTAGCCAGCGATTAATCTAGTAATGGGCACACAAAGAGACAATGGCGTCGCAAACAGGTATCGCCTGCACATCGCGTAGATTCCATAAAAACATATTGCGCATGCATGGTTACTAATTTTACATTAATTAACTTCCCATTGGAAGTTATTGTAATGGGTCCGAAAATCGAAATCAAAAAGGAAAAAAAAATTTTATATTTCAAGGTCACTACACTATTTTTACACTACTTTTAGAAAAATGTCTGTGTGTGTGTGTGTGTGTGTGTGTGTGTGTGTGTGTGTGTGTGTGTGTGTGTACGTACGTATGTGTCCATTTCTTTCTAAGACGAAATCTCGAGAATGAAAAATGATATCGACTACGTTGAGGTGCCAATCGACGCGTATTAACGTAAATATGATCTGAAAGAAATTTTTTCAAAATCGGTTCAGCCGTTCTTTTTTCTTAAGCAAATAACCTCCAAAAAAGTAGATTTTATACAATATCTCGCGAATAAAAAATTATATCGACTTCGTAAGGGTGTCAATCGAGGCGTGTTAACGTCATTTTGATCCGACATAAATTTTATAAAAATCGGTTCAGCCGTTTTTTTTTTTTTAATTATTGTTAAAAATACATAATAATTATGTTTTAATGATTAAAATGATTACTTTTCTGTGTAATATCTAATTTAATTATTTTTATTAAATATTTATCAAACTGGGAAGTTCGTCGTGTGGACCTCAAGGGTCGCACTTTAGGCCTAATAAACGACCCACCTCACGGCTTGTTTGTTTTGTATTCATCCATTTTATATATGTAACTATACATTTTATTTTGTAATTTTTGCACACTTTATTGGAATATTACACAAATTATGTAATTTTAATTTAATTTATGTAAAAATCACAAATTTGTTTAACTTTACAGTAAAAATCCAAGTTTTTATGAAGTTTTCTGTGTAAAAATAAATAATAATGTAAAATCACTTAGAAAATCGAGCGATTTCCTACCTCTTTCAAAGTATTTTTACATCCATTTTTTACAGTGTGTATTAGGTATATGTCATCTGTGATTTAATGGGAACGAATAGGTATAAGAACATATATGTTTGTAAAAGTAAAATATTGCACATCATTTTTTTATAATATTATAATGAAAGTGAACCGTCCTTTTATTATGCGTTCACTTTTGACCATTTGCAATAAAATAAGATGAAAAATTAAACACAATAATAATTTAAATTCCGCGTTTTTATCTAGTCTTGATTTATCGCTACTGGCTAACATACCGGTGAGAAAATTGTAGTAGGTATTTCAAAGTTATAAATAGTGATAGGTTTATACAAATAATTTATTTGTGCAGGTACTGTCAAAATTAAATTAATATATTATGATGCATATCCTTTCAAAATCAATATATTAAAATATATTGTTACGTAATCTTTTTGGAATTGCAAAACCTATACAAATATACATGGGTATCGCGGGTACAGACAGATGACGTAAATACCATTAAACACAAATAATTGTATTAATAAGTACCTACATTCAGTTTTATTTATCAGTTTTATCTTATAAAATCAAATTCCCGTAAAATATTGTTACAAAACTGTTTTCTGAGTTGGCGGAATAAATATTTATTTACAATAATTAAAAATACAATAACAATAAATGCAAAAACGAAAAGTCAGTTCTAACAATCAACACAAGTAAACAATAACTAAACGGTAATTAACACTTAATTATATATACAATTGACTATACTAATATTTATTTTGTCAGGTGTATTTATATTACGAAACTATTTATATCACTGATCCACTTGATTGCACGACTCACCATTGACTGCTTCCCTGATCGCTTCACTCACTCGTTTATATACGCTGCATGGCTAAAGCCCAGTGCTTCTCGCGTTCTCTAGAAACTTCGCGTAGTTACTCGTTGGTCAGCAAGCAGACACCGCTTCTCAGAATTCTTGCCTGACGTTTATATACAGGGTGATCCGTAATAATATAATAAACTAGTTATGTTCTTATACCTATTCGTTCCCATTAAACCACAGATCACATATACCTAATACACACTGTAAAAAATGGATGTAAAAATACTTTGAAAGTTAAGGTAGGAATTCGCTCGATTTTCTAAGTGATGTTACATTATTATTTATTTTTACACAGAAAACTTCATAAAAACTTGGATTTTTACTGTAAAGTTAAACAAATTTGTGATTTTTACATAAATTAAATTAAAATTACATAATTTGTGTAATATTCCAATAAAGTGTGTAAAAATCACAAAATAAAATAGTTACATACATAAAATGGATGAATACAAAACAAATTAATGTAAAATTAATAACCACGCATGCGCAATGTGTTTTTATGGAATCTACGCGATGTGCAGGCGATACCTGTTTGCGACGCCATTGTCTCTTTGTGTGCGTATTATCAGATTAATCTCTGGCTACAAACGGACCATCGATAATCTATGTAATCGGCCTTCTCATTTCTTACAGTGCAGATAAGTTGTGGCTGTGTGGAGGTACGGAACCCTAAAAAACTAGAAAAGTAAATAATCTTTTTAGCTGCCATAGTTATCGACCCTAAAATTTATATTTTCAATGTACATAAATCATTATTTATTATAATAACAAATTCAAGGTCCAATTGATACTTTCACTAGTTCTTATATTAGAACATGGGAACTGGAGGCTTCAATAGACAAGTCATGAGTGAATGTACAATATTTTTGAACCTTCAATCGCGCGGACGCTTATTTTCGTTTAAACGAAATAGTTTAACGAGCATGTTTGCTTTTTTCTCGTTTTATTTTTATAGCGTTTTGAAAATTCCAGTTAAAGTCCATCCGATTGAAGGTTCGGCAATCATTGTACGATAAGATGTTAGTTTAATAATAATTTACAACCAGTTATTGAAACATTTTACGTTCCTATTTTTCCATAATGATTGATATGGAAAAGTAAAAACGTAAACATGTTTCAATCACTGCTAGTAAATTATTATTAAACTAACATCTCCAAGACCAAAAATTCAAGAGCCGTCGTGTTAAACAAAACTGCAAACGTGACATTTTTATCTGTCAAATTTTGAAGACGAAACAATAATGCACTTTTATACGTCGAAATTCGTGAGAAAAATTTTAACTGGCGTACGCTCTACTTTCCTGTATAATAAATTAAAAATGCAGATACGCATGCGTAATATGTACATTTACTTCTGCTGTTTTGTTTTTTCCTCAACAGATAAAATAAGTAAATTATTGTTGAGTTGCATTTTCTTTTTTTTATGTGAGAAATATGAGAAATGATTTTTATCGAAACATTCGAAACAATTTTTAACATTTTTCTCTCTCGTATAAGTATTTTGCTAATGCATATAAAACATTTGCAAGAGATTTTAATAGTTGTTAACAAGAAAGCGGTATGAACAAGTTTTAAACTTTCATAAAATGTTATTTTTTTTGTTGAATATGATTTATTTTTAGTGTTGTGATTTTATTTGTCAACATTAATATTTTTACATTGTTGTCTCAACATTATGATCGCTACGCTCTGGATAAACAATTAACCACATAAATTGATCTTTAATAAATGGATAGCGCTGGACTGCATATTGTGAAATTATGTTTTAAAGACCACCAACTGCTAAGGTAATTGGGGCCTAGCACCAATTCATATTTTCAGTTCATTATTTTTTTTTAATAATAAATTGAAAATCAATTTGACACTTTTACCAGCTCTCGAGCTAGAACTCGGGAACTGGGGACTTGTAATAGAGGAATCATAGCAACACCATGTAAACAACAGCACTGCTACACGCTCGGCCATTCTCAACCCCTGGACTGACTATTCCCTACGGTCTACATAATCCTGGCAAATAATAATTACTTAGAATTAAATAATTAACTTTAATAAATTTTAGGGTATGTCTCCGAACAATCAAAGTTTGACCTTAAGAAAAACAATGACAAAAATGACCAAAAAAATGACAATCCAGCTGAACGCTAGTAAGCGTCGTTTCAAGAAACGAATAGCCGCTTTATATAAAGTGGCTAAATTTACATTTCGACTACAACATATAGATTTCATTTTTAACTTCCCATTGGAAGTTATTGTAATGGGTCCGAAAATCGAAATCAAAATGTATAACAAATTTTTATGTTTCAAGGTCACTACACTATTTTTACACTATTTTTAGAAAGATGGCTGTGTGTGTGTATGTGTGTGTACGTATGTATGTACGTACGTACGTATGTTAGGGTGCCAATCGACGCGTATTACAGTTGTCACCCCTGGCCCCTTGGAAATTCTTAAATTATTTTCGATAATGCCATGGTATAATCAAATTTAACTAGTTATAATAAAAATATAGAAAGGCAGTTATTAGAACTTATTATTTATTAGTGAAGTATTATTATTATGAAATAATGCTGCAGCACACACAATTACGGAACCTTTCATCATTGGCCATCTACCTATCCATCATTTCGTATAATTATTGTTTTCCCATAGCCTACGTCAATCCGTTTATATACATGTAAGTATAGATATATTGTTACAATGAATAATATCTGATTATCGAAGTATTATTATTTTAATTTTTTATACGAAACAGTTGCAAAACCTTCTAGTTAATTAATTTTTATATTTTTGCGTGGCCGCTTAAAAATTCCGCATCAATTGATTGAAATTATTTAGTTTTACCATTTAGTCCAGCAGTCAGGTACTTTTTAGCTATGGAAAGTATTCCGAAGTTAATGATATTTTGGTATGTTGTTTGCGGGTACTCTGTGGAGTAGAATCTGAGTTTTCGACCTCGAGGATCCTGTGCTAACGTGGGGGGGGGGAGCCGAAAAACCACGAAATTTTACCACCTCTAGCTTTTTTCGAAATCTCTCAGAAACGGTCGACTTAATCAATTCTTCCAAATATATACTGTACTATACTATGTAATGTTTCAAAGAGGATTACATTTCCTACAATTTTCATTCCCACAACTTTTCTGTAGTATACTAATGGTAAGCGCAGCTTCTTGAAAATCACCCGCTCCGCTTTTTGTAACCTTGGTAACCAATGGTTAAAATGTAATATTCTTTTCAATAGTTTTATTTATTTTGTTCTTCATCGAACTTTAAATTGAAAATACACATTTACACATTGGTTACCAAGGTTACAAAAAGCGGAGCGGGTGATTGCAGCGCGGTTACCATTAATATCACAGAAAAGTTGTGGGATTGAAAATTGTATAGGAAATGTAATCCTGTTTAAAACATTATATAATGAGAGAATTGCTTAAGTTGACCGTTTCTGAGAGATTTCGAAAAAAGCAAAAAAGGTGGTAAAATTTCGTGGTTTTTCGGCTCCCCCCACGTTAGCACAGGGTCCTCGAGGTCGAAAACTCAGATTCTACTCCACAGAGTACCCGCAAACAACACACCAAAATATCATTAACTTCGGAATACTTTCCAGGTAACCCCCTTCATTTACCTGCCGCTTGGACAAATAAGATTTAGGGGCTCGAAAGAAGCCACCACGACCTAAAAGATCTATTGTGTTCCCCTAATTTTCTGTCAGTTGTTTAGGATGTCCAGAGTATATACAAAGTCAAGAATCCTTGTTAAACTGACGTCTTGAAAATCCTTTGGCAACAGGAGGGGTGATCCAAAGTGAATGAATGAATTGTGGAGTATAGACGCTCGACAACAGAGGTCATTAGCGCCTGATCCAAAGTGCTGTTACATCGTACAAGTGTACGCTAATGACTTCTGTTGTCGAGCGTCTATAATCCACAGTTCGTACAAGTGTAGTGCGTTATCTGTATAGCTACATTCTAGAATACAATGATACATGCAAATGTAGGAAATGTCTATTTATAAATTTTATTGGCTCTATGAGTGTTTTATGGCCTGTAATAATAACAAAACAAAGACCCAAATGGAACAATTAAAATGTCCGCTGATAAGTTTACTGAATCACGTCCGTGATTGTACATAGTAGCCACAAAGTCCCTGTTAGATTTTTAATCCTGTAACAAACTATAGTTAAAGTAATACTTTATTAGCCTCATTTTTCCACCTGTTCTGTTACGCATTATGTCGAGCGTCATGTCACGTCCAATCGAAGCGATCGACCAGACCAGTACAGATCGAAATGCAGCGACGTTATGTTCATAACTATACACTGTAAGAAATGAGAAGGCCGATTACATAGATTATCGATATGGTCCATTTGTAGCCAGCGATTAATCTGGTAATGGCACACAAAGAGAATGGCGTCCCAAACAGGTATCGCCTGCACATCGCGTAGATTCCATAAAAACACATTGCGCATGGGTGGTTACTAATTTTACATTAATTTGTTTTGTATTCATCCATTTTATATATGTAACTATACATTTTATTTTGTAATTTTTACACACTTTATTGGAATATTACACAAATTATGTAATTTTAATTTACTTTATGTAAAAATAACAAATTTGTTCAACTTTACAGTAAAAGTTCAAGTTTTTATGAAGTTTTCTGTGTAAAAATAAATAATAATGTAAAATCACTTAGAAAATCGAGCGAATTCTACCTTAACTTTCAAAGTATTTTTACATCCATTTTTTACAGTGTATTGTACGTCTATAACATAATTAATATCGTGCAAATATTCAGTCGAGCAGCACATCAAATACCCATTGACCACCAACGATAGAATCTGGATTCTTTGTGCATGCAGCCATAAAACCTAAAAATGATATGATAGGAATCGGATAGGCAAAATATATCTACGCGGTACTACAAAATGGGGATCAGCAAAAGCCAAAGAACCGACATTAACGCGAATAAAGCCGCGGGTAAAGACTAGTGGAGAATAAAACATTAACTTAATGTGCCTCTAAAATCAATTGTACGACCTTATTTTACTGAAGAACTTCCTTGTAACAACGTTAATTGCGTTGGTTCGACTGGTAACTCTACAGTGTCTAAATTGACCAAACAATTTTGTATGCTGTACAAGTAAGTACATATAATGTTATTAGCTAATAGTTTGCTTATCATTAATTTGCCCGTCGAGAGTCTATACTCTACAATATCTATCTTATGCCCGTCTTCTCAGTTTTTCAGCTATCATAATTGACTTTAAGCTGTAATAGATATTAATTTTGAATTTGGTCTACAATTATTTTCTTTATATAGGTATATGAGGTCATTAGCCTTAACTCCTGATCGCCCAACCTCGTGGCAGTGACGTACCTACAAATTTGGGTCCCCTGGCACATTTGTTTTATAACTTAATACGCATCTACTTATTGTCAGCTGCCTAGGGGATCCTACGAGGCAGAGGCCCCTAGATTTTCGTCAGTTCTGTAGTTACGCCTAGCCTACCGCCTTATTCGAAATACAAATATGTAGTTGTATATATAACGCTAATGACCTCTGTTGTCGAGCGTCTATAATCCACAATAGCTATATACGAATAACTACAATTTAATGTAGACAGGTAGCGATCCTGACGGAAATCAGATGTGAATTTCGAAGAGAAAATTTTCTTGACTTTTCCTATTCAAAATTCAATTCTGCAAACAAACCGAATATTCGACGAAGCAAAAATTTGCGGTTTGGTCATCAGATATTGCCATAGCGGATCCACAGTTTGTGATCTCTCAGATCTACATATCGTGCCACAAAATCTGTGCACAGCCAACTAACAATTTCTGTTGTTTTAGATCTCTCCTTGGAGGATCGGCGTTCCTCAAGGTTTTTGGATAAAACTTGTTAATATGTGAATGTTATTATAGGGATATAATATTTACCTACATTATAATTGACTAATAATTATGTTTTACGTGTTTTTTTATTGATTTATAATATTCATCGATTATATGGGATAATTTGTTAGTAAAACGGAAATGTGTTTTGTCTTGGGTGGTAATTATTATTACTTTAAAAATAGCATTAACCTTCAGAAAGGATTTGCATAATGCAGCGGCAATAAAATTTTTGATACAATAATAATATCAAGGAATAAAATACATTTATAGTGTATTATAAAGCCAGTTTCAGACAATATGGCAAGTGTCGACCAATGTTGACATTCGGGCAATTCCAAGTCTTCAAGGTTTCCGGGCTTATAGGTCGTGGTCCGGTGGTATTTCTACCTGACGTTTCGTCTACAACTGCGGTAGACATTCTCAAAGGCGATGTGACAGCGGTCGAAGTGTCCTCCTTGGCGACTCACAGCTTCCACACCTGGATAATTCGGGCAATTGCTATGCCGTGTGGATGATTTTCATAAAGTCAATATTTAACAAACAGTCACCAACGTTGGATTTGTAAGATATTCGTGTTGAGGGCAGTTTTTTGAACACTTACACACATCAAAGGGATTGGTTAGCGCTGGTTTAGACTTGCAAATATGATTTTGGTAGCAAGAAGATCATATCGTATTGCCAATCGCCGCTGCAGATGCCCAACGGAGCTTTGGGCGAAACGTACGGAGTAAAATCCATTAGACCACGGCTACCTAGCCGGGAAACTTGCTACCAAGATGTCTACTGGCCGTGAAAGCATGAAACTCCAAATATGATTTTGTTTTCATCCAGACGGCTGAACAGTTTCCACTACGCGGTGTTTGTCAGTGTGTGCATATTATTGTGATTTATGAGTTGCATGAAACATGTATGAAGAGCCAGGCGCGGATCCAGCCCTCAAAAAAGGTTGTGGTCACGGCTTTCCGAAAATCGGCCAAGTGCGAATCGAACTACTGACTTGCTCACGATCTATACATTGCATTCCTACAAAGGAGACGTTAATGTATGACGCCCCGGCCAAGACCTATCGACCTCAATTAGGGTTGTGGGCATGCCCATCGTGCCCACAACGGTGGATCCGCGCTTGTGAAGAGCTGGGCACAAAAAATTATTACCACTGAAGCAATTGCAATAAATGCGTCATCTTTGCTATCCATTTTTTAATGTTGGTGTATATTCGCTAAACATTGGATGTACTGAGCTTGGTCAGCGTTGGTCAAACAGAATCCTGCCGTGTGGATACTGGGACATAATCAAATGATCACACATGCTCAACCATACTCAACATTGATCACCAATTCATTTGCTAACGTTGACCATGAGAAGGATTCTTCTGCAGTTCAAATGTAATTGCATTAATTAATTACTAGCTGCTCGGCCCGGCTTCGCCCGGAGCGTAATTTAAATGACTCATGGTCATACCCTATAGAATCTTTTTTTAACCAACAACAGCAAGTGTTATTCGAGCAAAGCAACAATAATTCATATTTTCAATTTATTATTTTCCAATAGTGAATTGAAAATTCAAATGATACTTCTACCAGTTTTCAGATTATAACGTGGGAACTGGGGGCTTGTAATATAGGAGTCATGGAAACGCCATATACTCTCGACATTTGTTTGGACTTATTGGTAGAAATCATGGAAAACCTCAATCAAAAGTGCAGGTAGTGGAATTACCGTTTCTCGACGTGAGATATGCAAAAGAAATTTCGAGGAATAAAAAAGTGAAAATATTTACACATAAATATGATTGATTTAATTGATCAATGAATCCAATTGAGTATGACAGGTTTATTGTAGGCGTCATTGTAAAGACCGTCATGCCTCTATGACTTATATGACACAGAAAAAGTCAACAGACGGTGTGAGACGGTACATTGTGTTTTAAAACAGAACCATATATGATATACAATATACATAATTCAGTTGTACATCTGATGGAAGAAATTATGGTCTGTCGAATAATCAAGAAAAAGAATTCGATTTATTTGTTTAATAGTTAGATTTCTAAAGGTCCAAATCTTGTTTAAAGTAGACGCTAATAACCTGAACGGTCGACATCGAGCCCATAATCCAAGCTAATATTATAAATGCGAATTGTGTGTGTTTGTCTGTGTATTACCTCTTCACGTCTTAACCACTGAACCGATTTCAACGAAAATTGGCAAAGAGATTCCTTGAAGCTCGGCCAAGGACATAGGCTACTTTTTATTCCGGAAAACTGTTCCCGAGGGAGAATATTCAAGTCATGCATCCACACTACTGTGCAGTGTCATGCATATACATACAGTGTTGGAAAGACAAGGAGGTCATGAATTAATGATGCGATTCGCTGCGCCGCGCTCACCGCGCCCCGGACGTGGATAAAGTTAGATAGCGGGCGTAGATTGGCCGCTCCTATTTGATCCTTCTAAGCCTGGGCCTTATGGAAAGTGCGCCACTGTCCTTAAATAGTAACTTATCCTGCAGTAAAACCTTGC
The DNA here is from genome assembly GCA_039654895.1 of Mongoloraphidia duomilia. NCBI lineage: Eukaryota > Metazoa > Arthropoda > Insecta > Raphidioptera > Raphidiidae > Mongoloraphidia > Mongoloraphidia duomilia. The sequence goes on along the minus strand of CM077526.1, from coordinate 24,243,614 downwards.
AGTAACTCCATAGTAGTATAGAACAAATTTCGTTGAAGTGTCCTTCAGGACTATGGTGGCTAACAAATCTACTAAAGTCGGATCTAGTTCACAGCTTGAAATATAGTATTTTTGTGTATTGTTTACTTTTTCAACAGTACTACGTAGGCCTAAAAGTACGGGTGGTAACCCTATCTAGTGACATATGCGTCCCTGTTATTAGATGCACTTATTTTAAACTAGCTACCTCTTACCGTTTGTGAGATAGAGCCTTGTGACAGACGAAGGATGGACAGACATCATAGGCTCAGTAAAAGGGTTCCGTTCGGAGGTACGGAACCATAAAAACGAGTTATTTTTACCTAGTAGTCTAACAAATTTTATTTATTGTAAATTATAGACGCGTCGGCAACTTAGATCATTAGCGTCTTGATTACATTAAATAACAACGCACATCTATTAGCGGAGGCGGGATTCGAACCCACGGCAGGAGGCCGCGACGCTAACCACTGGACCACACTGTCCTCTGGTCTAACAAAGAGCGCATTAAATGTTTTGATTATTTTTTTGTTACTCGGATGTACCATAATATTATGATAATACAAATGCAAATGCAGTAAGCCGTACGTGTTTTACATACATTTTAATGCAACTTTCACCTTTTATAATAACATTAATAATAACGTTATAATAGCGGTATACAGGTTCGTTGTGCGTGCATGGCCTATGTTAAAAATATTATATGCTTCGTAGTTGGAGCCGATTTGAAGTAGAAAAGAAGATATTATTCATTTTGTCCGTAGATCCAATTCGTTGTCTGGTTAGACTTTCGGAGCAATTCTTACTCATCAATCGAATGAATGAACTGTAGATTATAGACGCTCGACAACAGAGGTCATTAGCGTCTATCATCAATCGAGTCGTTTTATTTTTTATTTTGGCTGGCGGTTAAGTAGAAAAGAAGATAGATAATATTCATTTTTGTCCGTGGATCCAATTACTTGTCTGGTTAGACTTTCGGAGCAATTCCTACTCATCAATCGAGTCGTTTTATTTTTTATCTTGGCTGGCGGTTGAGTAGAAAAGAATATAGATAATATTCATTTTTGTCCGTAGATCCAATTCGTTGTCTGGTTACACTTTCGGAGCAATTCCTACTCATCAATCGAGACGTTTTCTTTTTTATCTTGGCTGGCGGTTGAGTAGAAAAGAAGATAGATAATATTCATTTTTGTCCGTAGATACAATTCCTTGACTGGTTACACTTTCGGAGCAATTCCTACTCATCAATCGAGTCGTTTTATTTTTTATCTTGGCTGGCGGTTGAGTAGAAAAGAAGATAGATAATATTCTTTTTTGTCCGTAGATCCAATTCGTTGTCTGGTTAAACTTTGGAGCAATTCCTACTCATCAATCGAGACGTTTTATTTTTTATCTTGGCTGGCGGTTGAGTAGAAAAGAAGATAGATAATATTCATTTTTGTCCGTAGATACAATTCCTTGACTGGTTACACTTTCGGAGCAATTCCTACTCATCAATCGAGTCGTTGTCTTTTTTATCTTGGCTGGCGGTTGAGTAGAAAAGAAGATAGATAATATTCTTTTTTGTCCGTAGATCCAATTCGTTGTCTGGTTAAACTTTGGAGCAATTCCTACTCATCAATCGAGACGTTTTATTTTTTATCTTGGCTGGCGGTTGAGTAGAAAAGAAGATAGATAATATTCATTTTTGTCCGTAGATACAATTCCTTGACTGGTTACATTTTCGGAGCAATTCCTACTCATCAATCGAGTCGTTTTATTTTTTATCTTGGCTGGCGGTTGAGTAGAAAAGAAGATAATAGACAATTCTTTGTTTTTTCTGTAGATCCAATTCCTTGGCAGGTCAGACTTTCGGAACAATTCCTACTCATCAATTGAGTCGTTTTATCTTGAAATTGCGGTTGAGGAGAAAAGATATTAAACATTTTTCGATTTTTCTGTAGATCCAATTCCTTGGCAGGTCAGACTTTCGGAACAATTCCCATTCATCAATTGAGTCGTTTTATCTTGAAATTGGCGGTTGAGGAGAAAAGATATTAAACATGTTTCGATTTTTCTGTAGATCCAATTCCTTAACTGGTTAGACTTTCGGAACAATTCCTACTCATCAATCGAGAGTGGTTTTATCTTGGCTGGCAGTTGAGAAGAAAAGAAAATAAGATATTAGGCATTTTTCGTTTTTTCTGTAGATCCAATTCCTTGAAGTAACCATTCAAGGAATTGGATCTACAGTAAAAACAAAAAATGTCTAATATTATCTTCTTTTCTCAATTGAACAGGCAGAACTTTGATATCATTGACTGTTATGCAATATTTTTTAAGGTCAGCAACATCAGCTAGGATTACTTGAGTCCAGCACCAATTCCAAGTTAATAGGACTATTAATAATCAAATATTACAGCCCAGTAAATGAAAGGAAAAAATCACCCAATGTCGCAACTAATTTCCATTGGACTGGATTTTTCACAGATGGTAGAACACCTTTAGACATGTATTTTTACAAAAGTCCCCGGTTATCCCTCCTATGCTTCCCCCACCACCCTCTCTTGAGTATTTGCATATCACTTTTTGTTGAGCCTCTTTTGATATATCTCAGAAACGATCGACTTAAGAGATTCTTCCATTATATAATGTTTTGAAGAGGATTTTTATTGACCGGGCTATTAGTTTCTCTGGTAATTACAACATCTACTATATTTTGCACCAATAGAAAGATTCGCACAGAAGACATCTTTAACAACTTATAGCACCTGTTGCTCGTTTTTTCAATGATTGACGCACATGACATAGTTGTATTGTCATTAAAAAACAGCCGAGATAGAATGTTTCTTTTGTTATGTGACATTCATCAGCTGAACACTTGAAGTTACCGGGTTAACAGGGTCAAAAAATTTGACATCTGCCAATTCTTTTTTCGTATAAATTAATCAGAATTACTTTCCATTTAAAATATCTGTGGTCCCATTTTTTACCCGTCTGACGCGTCGTATAACGTTTTTAGGCCACCAACTGCTAGTGTTATCTGGTCCTAGTACCGGATCATAATTTCAACCCCTGTTAAAAAAATCTTTAACTTTTTCAAAGATTAAATCTCAAATCGGATTGATATTATAAGAATACATTATAGATTAGGCCCCGCTGAATCCAATGGGAACGTTCCCAGTTGGGTATCTTATTTAATTTCGGAGATACTGTTGCCGTTTTTTTCTTTTTAGAAGCTTAAAACGCTCGTATCTTCATAACTAAAAGAGATACAGATGCACGTTTGTGCACATTCGATTCGCATGTGTTTGAAAGACCACCAATAGCTAAGGTTATTTGGGCCTAGCACCAATTCATATTTTCAATTCATTATTTTTTAATAATAAATTGAAAATCCAATTGACACTTTTACCAGCTCTCGGGCTAGAACCCGAGAACTGGGGACTTGTAATAGAGGAACCATAGCAACGTCATGTAAACAACAGCATTGCTAAACGCTCGGCTATTCTCAAGCCCTCACATTCGATTCAACGTACTTTTTCCTATTACGATCTACTTAAAAGATATCTAAAAGTGTTTTTTATGATTTTATTTTCGAATTGCATAATTACTTTCCTTATGCGAAAATTCCACTTATTTCATTTGTCCTTAAACACGCCCCATTTTTATTTCAAAATAATAAAGTGAGGTTAGAAACACAGGTAAATAATTCAATATCCGTTGAAAATTCATGTTCAATACGGCATACAGTTATTATAAAATTTCCATACATCCGTAAATACAAACACGCATGCGCTGTACGTATTGTTCGATGCGAAACTCAGCCAGGGTCTAATGACTAATTAAAATAAAAATTCGTTTTGTCGTTTTGTTTGTGGATTTTTAATTACATATTGTGTTTAGAATTGCACGAATCATTTCTACCGCGGTAATTAGCAAAGGGGCGAACAGTACGGTTTCACAAAATGACAATCCGGTATGGCACTGCTCTGTGTCCAAAGCGAAGTTCGATATACAGTGAATTTCGTGAATATTCTCTACCGGAATTTACCCCCTGCACATTTCATTTCAAAGCCATTCCCCTCGCCTAAAACTGTTACCACTCTCCCGATGCTATTTTTAATGCACACATAGATTATCGATAGTCCATTTGTAGCCAGCGATTAATCTGGTAATAGGCACACAAAGAAACAATAGCGTCGCAAACAGATATCGCCACATCGCATAGATTCCATAAAAACACATTGCTCATGCGTGGGTACTAATTTTACATTAATTTGTTTTGTATTCATCCATTTTATATATGTAACTATACATTTTATTTTGTAATTTTTACACACTTTATTGGAATATTACACAAATTATGCAATTTTAATTTACTTTATTTAAAAATCACAAATTTGTTTAACTTTACAGTAAAAGTCCAAGTTTTTATGAAGTTTTCTATGTGTAAAAATAAATAATAATGTAAAATCATTTAGAAAATCGAGCGAATTCTATCTTAACTTTCAAAGTATTTTTACATCCATTGTTTACAGTGTGCAGAGTCTAAGCCAAGATAAATATTATCGGAGCTTCAAGGGTCGTGATGGGAACAATCGAATGTCTATATTGGTGTTTGTGTGTTTATAGTTTTTGGTTGTAAATTTAGTTAGTGGACCTCAAATTTTTTTTACAAAAATTAGTGGTCCGCACAATTAAAAAGGTTAACTGCTGGCCTAGGCTAATAGTCATTATAAAACATTTAATTTTATAGACGAGTAAATCAAGAAATAAATGACCTAATCAAAATACTTATCAGTCAGTTCCAGGTACTGAGGAGTAATTCTTCACACGATATAACTTTTCGCAGAAAATGCAGATTTTAAAAATATGCAATTAACTTTCAGTTACGGATGTTTACTCAGAATTATTATATTTCTAACTATAATTATATTTTGTTATAACAAATAGTATTTATAAATTAATTAATCGCTTATTAGAAATACATCATGTAATTGAATTTCCTGGTTTCGAAAAAAACCAATAAAATATTAATTAATCAATAATTCATCAGGAATTTCTCGCGCAAAAATTCCGATCTTCTCAAATAAGTTTAATTAACTATAATTAATTATTCAAAAGTATTAATTAATTAGAAATTACAGTCTACAGAGAATTGCACAGATTTTTTTATGCATCAATAATTATAATTTATTTTTACTTCCCACCTCTACTATGGTATGGAAGTAATGGATTTAGTCCGAAAAAAATATTTCGAGATTTTAACAGATCTTCACGTTTTGAGACCCTGGCAATCGTTTAAAACCATTTTCTGACTGATGTCTGTATGTATGTGTGTGTGTGTGTGTGTATGTGGTCAATTTTTCGCCTTCGATATCGTAAAAACGGAACAACATACGGCCATTCCGATTGTTCTATTGTGTTTATCAGCCTTTAACTTAGATCTGATTAGATTTTGAGTCAAACCGGTTCAGTGGATCCTGAGATATTAAAAAAAACGTTCTCAATGTCACGTATTAACATAGATAAAAATAATATAAATGAATTCTAGATGTTATAATATGAAAAAAATGTAAATATTTTTTTTCTCTAAAATGTATAGTTTTCGAGAAAAAAATATTTTACTAAAAAAAATAAAAATTATACGTAAATCAAGGTAACCATGATTTTTGCTATATTAAGCTAGCCATCAGTAGATCACCAAACAAAAAAAAGGGCCATGCTTTTTTCAAAGAATAAATATTAAATTGTGTTTTAAAGACCACCAACAGCTAAGGTTATTTGGGCCTAGTCAAAGAATAAAAAAAAAAGAGTGTTTATTTTTTGCAAATATTTACTAGGTGGGAAGTATAGGACTGGTCATCAGTCGAATTTTTTTTAAAGGGCAATGTAATACTTGTTGCAAAGACGCTACTGAAATTCATTTGTGAGCAGAAATGCCGCTACTATCTTCTCTAAACGGTATATTTAATAGGATCATTGATTCAACTTCACAGAACATGATCTATTAGAAATATTAATTGTTACATGGGGGTTCCTTGAATAATGATGATTGAAAAAAAATATTATTTATGACAACATCCTATTATTTATTGAAACATTAAATAATTACCGAAATTTCTATTATTGCTAATGGTATAACTTTCAAATATATATTGCAATTATGATTTCCTAATTTTCTTCAATCAAATGTATAATTTTTCAATTATTTCGATAAAAACAGAAGAAGATATTATATTACAATCAATATTTATGGTGTACTAAGATATTAAAAAAATACATATATCGATAATGACATTATTATGTATTTTTATGTTAGGTACTAAAATCTGGCATCCGCAAAAATGTTGCAATTGAATATAACTTATAAGTAATAATTTTTGCCAAAATGAAAGTTTCCATGTAATGGATGTCAATTTGTTTGACCTTATTTACAGGATATGGGTACTATTATTAGTTATTACCGCCATGTTGAATTCTATATTATAGACAACTGAGCAGCGGATAAGAAACAGGTGTTTAAATGGTTGATTGTTTTAACTAATTATGTCTGCCTCGCGGTTGATTGAACTTTAGGTCATTCGCGTTAAAGAAATAAAACACTTATTTACTTCTGAATTTGCGACGCATCGAAAGCATTAAATCACTTTTTGCTGGAAGAAAACATTCTTTTGAATTTTGAAAGAATGTTTGTAAATTAGAAAATTAACAAGCCGTGAGGTGGGTCGTTTATTAGGACTAAAGTGCGACCCTTGAGGTCCACACGACAAACTTCCCAGTTTGATAAATATTTAATAATACTTAATAATTAAATTAGATATTACACAGAAAAGTAATCATTTTAATCATTAAAACATAATTATTATTTATTTTTAACAATAATTAAAAAAAAAAAACGGCTGAACCGATTTTTATAAAATTTATGTCGGATCGTTAACACGCCTCGATTGACACCCTTACGAAGTCGATATAATTTTTATTCGCGAGATATTGTGTAAAATCTACTTTTTTGGAGTCTGTTTGGTTAAGAAAAAAGAACGGCTGAACCGATTTTGAAAAAAAATCTTTCAGATCATATTTACGTTAATACGCGTCGATTGGCACCCTAACGTAGTCGATATTATGTTTCATTCTCGAGATTTCGTCTTAGAAAGAAATGGACACATACGTACGTACGTACGTACACACACACACACACACACACATACACAAACACAGACATCTTTCTAAAAATAGTGTAAAAATAGTGTAGTAACCTTGAAACATAAAAATTTGTTATACATTTTGATTTCGATTTTCGGACCCATTACAATAACTTCCAAAGGGAAGTTAAAAAAAGCTGGGTATATCGATTTTCTTAAAACACCTTGTTTAAAAAAAATACTAAGACCACTGCGGTTGGTAACTAGAAAAAACAACAATTTAGTTACTTCTTAAATAAAGTCGAATTTGGTATATCGCCACTTTACTGCCCTTGGAACACAATGCATTATTACAAATATTGTTTCCTTTCATACAGACCAATTTTAGATGTAGGAATGGGAAGACATCTAAATTTCGACTAAATTTATTTTCAAAATTTTTGTCTGTATGTTAGTGTTAAAGTTAGTCTAAAAATTAATTTAGCATTGACAGTCGTACCAGAAACCGAGCGTCGGTAATGCAAAAGTATCTTTTTAATAATACCGAAATCAATAATACTATTGATTTCGGTATTATTAAAATTGTCAGCGAACTTATTTACTTAAATTGATAGGTAATTTTTTTCTAATTTTAAATTTATTAATTAAGATAATCTAAGTTGATAATTTTCGGAAGATAAATTTTCGACAAGGAATCGCACTTATGTAGCGATTGCATTTGTAACATTGTGTTTTAAAGACCACCAACAACTAAGGTTATTTGGGCCTAGCACCAATTCATATTTTCAATTCATTATTTTTTTTTTAATAATAAATTGAAAATCCAATTGACACTTTTACCAGCTCTCGGGCTAGAACCCGGGACTTGTAATAGAGGAACCATAGCAATGCCATGTAAACAACAGCATTGCTACACGCTCGGCTATTCTCAAGCCCGAGTGCAGTTGTAGATACACTATAATTTTAAGTAAAGAGTTTGTTTAATGCCATTTTAATTAAGACTGTTGAGCGATGTCTAAGTGAAGGTAAAAAGTTCGCCGGAATAATGTGACCAACTTTAAATCCTCGACGGTAATAATTCTAACCTCCACCGCGGAGAAATCAGCTTCCTCACAAATAAACACTATATTTACTCTAATCGAATATAAAGATCGTAAAATCTTTACTATTAAATATTTAATTAGTACTTTAGTTTATAGATTATTAATTAGTGCATCTAAGATATAATACACTCCTAATCAAAATTAACTCACCACTCGGTTTTTTAATTGTATTTTTAATATTGAAGGAATTATTGGACTTGAAGCACATTTTGTTTTCTAATGAAGTCACACTGTAAAAAATGGATGTAAAAATACTTTGAAAGTTAAGGTAGAATTCGCTCGATTTTCTAAGTGATTTTACATTATTATTTATTTTTACACAGAAAACTTCGTAAAAACTTCTCAGTCGGAAATTTAAACTTTTTTCAGTCATAATTTTCATTATAACTGCATTCAAGTACAAAACGCCACCCCATAACAAATTTCTTTAATTATTAACGACGACGTGTTTAAAAAAAACGAAGTTATGTCAGTAGAATGAATGAAATTTGACAGTTGTGTCGTCAATGGGTGAACGTACGTTTAACGCAGATTCTAGTTAGAAGGAGACAGTTGCGACTCCGTTACGCTTTCCTTTCCTAATCTATTATTCCTTTAACACTAAAAATTCAGGAAAAAACCAAGCGATGCGTTAATTTAGACTATATTAGAAACTTATTCTATTTCGAATAAATAATTTACAGTATTTTTCTTTTCCTTTCAGTATCGGAGTTTTATCTGCAAGAACATGGCGTGCAGACTTGATGTGTCGTATAGCGATTCTATCACCGCAAAACATCTAGCCTTTACAATTTAAATGCAATCACAAAAGGTAATCTCAACTTGCTTTTCTATTTCTTATTTATTATGTAAATCTGCGCATTTGACTCATTGCCTCAGTCAACTTCAGAAACGCTTAAATACTAAAGGTACGTGCAGTACGCAGGTGGGATTTTAGATAGCAGCGTAGATCATAGCAGGGCTTGCTTAAATTAATGCATTGTTATATATGCGAGCGTACACAACGAAACAGTGAGTGTAGCAGGTACAAGCGCTGTTACAAGAGCTGCTAAATTCAAGAATGTATCTCACCATTCTTTCAGCGCGCTGACTATTACAATCAACGTGTGACAACTGTCAAATGGCCGTTACAAGTTTCGCAATGGATGTGACTAGTTTAATAAGTGAAATTTTGCCAGTTTTTATTTAATTTTTTTTGAGTTTATTCTAAGACGTATTTAAAAGTGTTAGGTTCCATACGTAAATATTCAAAAAACCGGTTTGGGTAAAATTTTAATTCTTGGTATAAATGATGAAATTCGCCATGTTTAGATCGTTTTCTATTAACAGGGTGGACATGATAGCTCCTACCCAAATTTGTATTTAAAATATACCACTTTGTAGCAGAAGAACACAAATATTCGTCTTCGCTATCTGACATTTCAAACGCGATTTAAGCTTGTATCAATGCTAGTATGAAAGCTTCGTTGTGCAAACCTATAAGCGCTTATACTTTCAGCCACCATCTACCATACATGCTACCATCTAGAATCTCAGCTGCGTAACTGCACGTACCTTAACACGTTAAGTCCTATTTTATCTAATATTTCTAAAATGCTACCCCAGAATGAGACATTAGACATTATTCATGTCAAAATTTAAATGCCACTGCCGAAACTCGAACCCGAAACTCCCAGATTCGCGTTGGTTGAGTTATCAGTTTACTCCACAGTGCCCGTATGTTAGAGTGCCCACGGTGAGAGATGAAGCCAGGCACGTCATCAGTAATATGCTAGTGAACGCCTGCTTGCCCGCAGACAGTGCCGTGTACACAAAACTGCACATTGGGTTTTATGGCGTTAGGTACAATTTTGGCAAACTGCTCATGGATCTACAAAACAGCCAATAGCAAGCTATAGAAGGCAGGCGTAATGCATTCACGTTACTATGACGCGGTGGCTTCATCTTTTGCCGCGCGAGGTCTAAATCACTATATGAGCTGATCTGTGATTTACCACCGCTTACGGAGCTAACAAGCTATAATAAATTGTTTTAGGTAAATAAACTTAATATCAAAAATATTATATTGGCTAGTGGTAGGGCGACATGTACTTAGACTTACAAAGGGTCCCATTATGCTATTGCTATATCCTAGATACGTGAATTGTTATACCTATGTGTAGCTACAATAAAAATTGCTACGTGGTACGGTTAACTTTCACATTGCAAGTACAAAATATCCATTTTATAATGCAGAAATATAAACATAAATTTACCCCGCCTAACACTACATCGGATAGTATTATTTATCTTGGAAATACGTTTATATATATTTTGCCAATCTTTGATATTCTAAAATCTAATGGCCAATCTTCTGGAGCTCATTGGAAGATCCAGACTATTTTCTGACTAGATCCAGTAAAAAGGGGAAGCACAAACATCCTTATAGGATTTGGTGCCTTTTTTGGGTATTACATAGTTGAGGATGGATTTATCCACATGATAATCTATAGTGACCAATCTTCTGGAGCTCATAAGAAGATACAGACTATTTGCTGACTAGATCCAGTATAAAGGGGAAGCACAAAAATCCTTATAGGATTTGGTGCCTTTTTTGGGGATTACATAGTTGAGGAAGGATTTATCCACATGATAATCTAGTGACCAATCTTCTGGAGCTCATAAGAAGATCCAGACTATTTGCTGACTAGATCAAATAAAAAGAGGAAGCACAAACATCCTTATAGGATTTGGTGACTTTTTTGGGGGTTACATAGTTGAGGATGGATTTATCCACATGATAATCTAGTGACCAATCTTCTGGAGCTCATAAGAAGATACAGACTATTTGCTGACTAGATCAAGTAAAAAGGGGAAGCACAAACATCCTTGTAGAATTTGGTGTCTTTTATGGGGATACATAGTTGAGGATGGATTTATTCTGCACATGATAATCTAATGACCAATCTTCCGGAGCTCATAAGAGGATACAGACTATTTGCTGACTATATCCAGTAAAAAGGGGAAGCACAAACATCCTTATAGGATTTGGTGCCTTTTTTGGGTATTACATAGTTGAGGATGGATTTATCCACAGGATAATCTAGTGACCAATCTTCCGGAGCTCATAAGAAGATCCAGACTATTTGCTGACTAGATCCAATAAAAAGGGGAAGCACAAACATCCTTATAGGATTTGGTGTCTTTTTTGGGTATTACATAGTTGAGGATGGATTTATCCACAGGATAATCTAGTGACCAATCTTCTGGAGCTCATAAGAAGATACAGACTATTTGCTGACTAGATTCAGTAAAAAGGGGAAGCACAAACATCCTTTTAGGTAGTAGCTGCTGTATTGCATGAAGCGGCTAGCTTACTGGTAACAGCGTAAGACTGAGAAGATCGAAATGTCCCTGGTTCGTTTCCGGAACATTCTGGTGTTAAACGAGGAATGCCTGTACATAATATCCGAGTCGTCGACGAAAGTGTTTCTTGAAATGCTCCGTTGTTACATTTATTTTGTAATTCTTAAGCATTAGTGTAAATTGTAAAGGAAATGTCAAAGAACTTTTACATTATACATGCATGTGTGTTATAGATATATGACAGATAAAAAAAACTGGACTTGGAACGGACAAAGAGATATCTCTTGATCGGAAACAATTGAATATTAGTTTCACTAATGCATTTGTTTATTAATAATCTCTTAGTTATTTGTTCTCCGAAATATCCGTCATAATACCACCGCCTTGGTGTCTATTTTGCATATTATACAGCGCCCGTCAGAAATATACAGTGTGTCAACGGTAGACTCAAACATAGGGAAAATAACATTGAGAACATTTACAATTTTGTTGTAGGCTATATTAAGCATATATTTCAATTTGCAGAACAAAATGTCGGTATTAACCCCCTCTCTTAGAGGAAAACTTGCTCGCCTAGCTGTTAATATCGTTTTGCAAGGGGGTTAATACTGACATTTTGTTCTGCAAATTGAAATATATGCTTAAAACAGTCGCCGTAACAACGTATTAAAATTTGAACCTTGAACTAATAATATCAATTTCGTCGGGTTCATGACACGTTTATGGTGATCTGCCATCCCTTTATAATACTGACCTATCGATCTGCAAACATTATAATGGCATTATTGGATCACCGACAAGCTACACAAAGAATTTCAGCCTTGAAACAATAATAATAATTGTGACCATTTTTTTTGTTCCATGTTGGAGGCGGTCTGCATCCCTCCCATGCCATCTTGCAAAATCCCTTACTCAGGGCACTTTAATACGCCTCTCTCAACATCTTCACAAAAATAAGGCCTTGAATAAATAACACCAAAAAATTGGCACTAGCTCTCGGGCTATAATGTAAATATATAGTGAATTACATAGAAAGAATAGTACAGTGAATTTTTAAACAATTTTCCATATAGCAACAGTTGACTATTATAAGAGTAACTCCGAACCTGCTAAATAGAAAAAACAACAAAGCATCTACTATATATTTACATTAGATCTTATAGCCCATAGTCTACTGCAAAATTGTAAATGTTCTTAATGTTATTTGCCCTATGTTCGGTAAAACAAGATATTAAGAGTATTCTCTATTGGAAGTTACCCCCTCCACTCTTCATCTCAAAATTCCCTCGCCTAAAAATGTTTACGTCTCTCCCGGCGCTATTTTTAAAGCTAACGGGTTCAGGTGAACGTCAAATGAAGGACCAAGAATCTACAGATCCTACAAGCGAATTTTTTGGAAGAAAGTTTTGGTTATACGTGTGAAAGATTACGTAATTTTTAAATTTTGAAGAAAATGTTTTCAATTCTTCTTGGTCGACTTAATTTGGCGTTAACCCAAACTCTAGCTTTAAAAATAGCGTCGGGAGAGCTGTAACCGTTTTCGGGCGAGGGGAAAGGATTTGAGATGAATGAATTGTAAATTATAGACGTTCAACAACTGAGGTCATTAATTTGAGATGAAGAGTTATAAGTAGCTTCTGGTATAGAGCACACTCTTAATTTAAACTCTAGCTTTAAAAATAGCGTCGGGAGAGCTGTAATCGTTTTCGGGCGAGGGGAAAGGATTTGAGATTAATGAATTGTAAAGTATAGACGCTCAATAACTGAGGTCATTAATTTGAGATGAAGAGTTAGTAACTTCTGGTAGAGCACACTCTTGATTTAATTATTTCTAGATGTATTGCTTTAGTCGCCAGGTTTCCTTCGCTATAATTCGAAAGATAAAACAAACACTGTCAAAGCGTTAAAGGGTTAAGGTGACAGTCGATATTGTAAGTATGTAGAGCGTCTTTTGTTAATTGTTAAGTAGATATAGACACAATGGTTAATGGAATGTAACGTGACAATCAATTCGCTACATCGAATTAAGACGCCAAACCGAGCGTTAAAGAGGCAAGATATGAGAACATCACTCGACCGATGGATGCAGTGACATCGTTTCCCACTTGCAGACGCTTTTATCGGAGTTTAAACCACAAAAACATTTACCCTAATTTTCGTTCTAATTGCGTTCGAACATTAAACACATTATTATTGTTTCCTATAGAGCTATGGCATATTATAATTGTGTAAATAATCGAGAACCTAAGGAATGATGTTGGATAAGTCCGAGGGCAGTGTAGCCTAGTGGATAGCGTACTTGGTACCAACCTCTAGACTAGACTGTCGTGGGTTCGAATCTCACCTGTGCTCATGAATGTTTTGTGATGTTATTTAGTTTTAAGGTAGTTATTACCTTCCCAGTACATTGGGATGTTATTGTAATGGGTCCGAAAATCGAAATCAAAATGTATAACAAATTTTTATTTAGTCTAATTAAGACGCTAATGACCTAAGTTATCGACGCGTCTATAATACAATAAATAAATAAATTGAATAAGCCTTAGATATTCTCCATTTAAAAAAAATTAAGTTAGATTTTTATTGCTCATTAGTCTTAAGACTAGATTACTTTAAAGAAAATCCTGAAAAACAGTGATGATGTGTTAATTTTTCAAGAGATTTGAGAAATGAAGAGGATAAATGTCGAAGAATACAGAGCTGGTGTTGTCCTGATTCGGGTCTATAGGCCGTCGTTGGTTGGAATTGCTTCCTAACGTTTCGCTAGCACGAGTGGCGAGCTTCTTCAGAGGTCCTTCCATCTCCGATGCTGGATCGAGCATCGGAGATGGAAGGACCTCTGAAGAAGCTCGCCACTTGTGCTAGCGAAACGTTAGGAAGCAATTCCAACCAACAACGGCTTATAGACCCGAATCAGGACAACACCAGCTCATCAACTGGCCGCGAAAGCCTCAACCAATTTGTCGAAGAATACAGTTATGCCCTTTTGATAAATGCTTCTGCACTGCACTGCAACGATCACCTTGAAAGTTGAAGTACAGTTTGTGGCGTGTTTGATGCAATTAGATATTATCATGATATAGAAAGCATCATTAAGTGGATTTACTTGCAAATAGTTAAAAAACGGTCGAACTGACAGCACAAATAGCATTGCAACAATCGCTACAAGAAATCACACGCCTAACAATGAAGGTCGCGACAACCTAAAAAGTACATAGAAATGTGCACTTCGCAAAATACTAATAATTGTTGGTGCTCATCATTGTTGGATTACGGCTGACCCAAAATTCTCAATCAGTACTAATATAAGCTCTTTTAAACCCCAGGAGGACAGTGTAGTCCAGTGGTTAGCATCGCGACCTCTGGATCAGACTGTTGTGGGTTCGAATCCCACCTTCGCTCATGGATGTTTTGTGATTTTATTTAGTGTTAAGTGAGTTGTGATTTAATGTAATCAAGACGCTAATGACCTAAGTCTACAATTTACAATAAATAAATAAAAATAAATTTTAAACCACACTGGGCTGACCCCGTCGAGGAATACGACGGAGTGGAGATATTTGGAAAAGCCTACCCTAACATGCCAGACGCTCGATATAGTACATTATGCACTCTCATTCGGGTACGGACGAATACTCATACTGGAACCGTTGTTGGACATGTTAAGATGCGTTCTAAGGAAAGGCATAGAGGGCAGTATAGCCTAGTAGATAGTGTACTTGATACCGCAGCTTCTAGACTAGACTGTCGTGGGTTCGAATCCCACCTGCGCTCATGGATGTTTTGTGATGTTATTTAGTTTTAAGAAAATTGTTATTTAGTGTAGTTGAAAGACGCTAATATGACCTGAGATGTCGACGCGTTTATAATCTACAATAAATAAAGAAAGACAGACAGAAGACATGGTTACCAGAGCTATAATGCATGTCTGGAACTGCCCAAGTCTAGTTATCTCCGATTCCCATCGACTAGTTTATTCTATTTCTGCCCGAATTCACATGATTCTACTTCGTTCTTATTCTATACGGATTCAATTCTGTTTCGCAGCAATTCCAACTGAATTGAGTTCTTGAGTCGGAGCAATTCCAGCGAACATTCGAACTCCGTTCCATAGATCTATTATAGGTCAATTACTTCGTTCTTGATCTGTAGATTCAATTCCATTTCGAAGCAATTCCAACTAAATTGAGTTCTAGTGTCGGACCAATTCCAGCGAACATTCGAACTCCGTTCCAGAGACCTATTATGATCTCCATCATATACTTTAAATTATATACCACGCATTGTCCATTTACTCAATGTGCGGTGAGTGAAGTCTACAAAGAGAGCAAAAATATATCTGTGTCTCTTTTGACGAAGTAATTCCGCATTTATTCCGATGATGTCATTGGTCGATGTACGGACGTTCCATCTGAACAAAATGTTGAAATAAAGATATCTTTCATTTCGAACAAAATGTAAACAAAACGCTTGACAGCTGTTGTCATTTTAACGTAACCTAGTTTAATTTTGTTAAAAACAGTTTTTTTTACTCATATTCCTTGAAATTCATAGTGATATAAGAAGTAAACACAGATTTCGGAACTTTTTGGGCATAATAATATCACTATCAACTGAAATATTCCATGAACTGAAGTATAAACAACACTTGAAACGTAATATATAAAGACAAAGAAATATGTCATGGATGCCATTGACGTAAAACCTCAGTGCCCCAGTGGTCAATAGTATACCTGCTCTCTTTTAAAAATTCTGTCTTGGTCTATGGAAGTAGTCAATCAGGAACCTGCCAGCTGAGCCCCCATAAAAAAAGACAGAAATATATATCCGCACGTATGTTGGCTTCACGATTTTTGATCTATCAGCAGTATAGGGTAATATGTATATGATCTCCATACTCATAGACCTATTATAGGTTTCCATAGACCTATTATAGGTCTATGACTTCGTTCTTGATCTGTAGATTAAATTCCATTTCGAAGCAATTCCAACTGATTTGAGTTCCAGAGCCTTCTTAAACAGTAATTAATTCACTTAAACAGATATTAGAAGAGACAAGCATTTATAATAATGCCACTGTGTTGTTGATGATGATGATTGCTATTGTATGCATAAAGTGCTGTAATAGCAATGCCGCAGAAAACACTTGAAGCGTGTATCCGCTTTCCGGTTGACAAACCCGCGGACTTTTAAATTAAAAATCATTCATTATCATTTTTTTTTTTGTATAAAGATAGCACGCCATGTTCTGACTGTCTCTGGTTTATTTTGACACACGTCATAATAATTGTTACGTGCTGACTAATCATATTGGCCGTTAATAGTCTGGAAAAATTTAATAATTGTAATTGTTGCGTAACAACATTAATATTTACGATTTTGTTGCTGAAATGTTTGTTAGCAATGATTTAATAATGGTAGCGAATTAATGTTATAAATGGTTTTGTCATTATTTTTAGGATAAATTATATAATTGGCTGCTTTCCAACAAAAATTTTCAATTGTTTTTAGGGTACCGTACCTCCGAACGGAACCCTTTTACTGAGCCTATGATGTCCGTCCGTCTCTCCGTATGTCACAAGGCTTTATCACACAAACGGTAAGAATAAGAAGACTAGTTGTTACCAGGGCCGCAGCAAGGAAATCTTGCGCCTGGGGCCAACATTTCAATTTGCGCCTCCCCCCCCAATAAAAATCAAAAAATGCATGATACAAGATTTTTATAAGATATTCCAACACAACCAACTGAAAAACATAAAAAATGTTCACTAATCGACTCCAACAACTCGCACTTTTAGTTTCAAAGATATATAAACACCATCTGACAGATGTTTGAGTTTTTTTTAAAAATGTCAAAAGTAAGAAGACCCCCTCTTTGTACAAATTTGCGAAATTTTTGAAAAATAAATTCGACCTGATTCGTTTGATATTAAGTCAATTTATAGAAAAAATAGCGCTGAATCGACTCTAACAACTCGCACTTTTAGTTATATAATATATTTCTATAGAAATTATCGCCAAATTCGCTAGCCGTTTCTGACTCATTGAAGATCGTAAATAATTTTTTATGAGCTTCGGTTTACTGAACTATCTCTCACATGAAGTAGTGGTTACGGGAATTGTTAAAAAAATTCTATATGCTATTCCCATGCTTGAATAGCTTTCCACTAAACCCAAATCATGAATTGTTTGTAGTACTCTAAGTGTGACATTTTATTAATATTTTCATTTAATGATTCAAGCATTTGCTTTGCGCTTGCTACTTTTGTAATATTAAATACGTAATGTAAAATATACAAATTAATAATAAGTGTTATATATTTCTTTCTTTAGTCCTATTTGCAAAAGTATTATTATTTATTGTATATTTTATATTTGTCGAATTGTAATTAGCCTGGCAATAATCATTGTCGTTTTTCATGTCAAAAAATACAGCGTCTTCGGCGCCCCTTGCTTAATGCGCCCGGGGCCGTCGCCCCCTCCGCCCTACCCTTACTGCGGCCCTGGTTGTTACTTCCCACCTCTACTATGGTAGGGAAGTAATGGATTTAGTCCGAAAAAAATATTTCGAGATTTTAACAGATCTTCACGTTTTGAGACCCTAGCAATCGTTTAAGATCATTTTCTGACTGATGTCTGTATGTGTGTGTGGTCAATTTTTCGCCTTCGATATCGTAAAAACGGAACAACATACGGCCATGCCGATTGTTCTATTGTGTTTATCAACCTTTAACTTAGATCTGATTAGATTTTGAGTCAAATCGGTTTAGTGGATCCTGAAATATTAAAAAAAACGTTCTCAATGTCACGTATTAACATAGGTAAAAAAAAATATATAAATTCTAGATGTTATAATATGAAAAAAATGTAAATATTTTTTTCTCTAAAATGTATAGTTTCCGAGAAAAAAAATATTTTACTAAAAAAAGAAAATTGTACGTAAATCAAGGTAACCATGATTTTTGCTATATTACTAGCCATCAGTAGATCACCAAACAAAAAAGAGGGCCATGCTTTTTTTCAAAGAATAAAAAAAGAGTGTTTATTTTTTGCAAATATTTACTAGGTGGGAAGTATAGGACTGGTCATCAGTCGAATTTTTTATGTTTGAAGCAAGATGCACACAGAAGGGCGCTGTGTGATCTGAACTCAATTTTTTTTACATTTGACCCGCAGTATCCAAAAAGGGAACCATTCCCTTTATTTTAACACCAAAAAATCTACCCTTAGATCTAAGTTGCGATTGGGGGGTGCGTAAAGATTTTATAAATTTGAAGTAATTAATTCGCTGACCTAGAGTTATATAGGGTTAGCTATGTTACAATTTTGGTCTAATATCTCAGTTTGACCAAAATTGTAACATATAACTCTATAACTCTAGGGTCTCTAGGCCAGCGAATTATGAAATCAGATTTCTAAACGGTTTGGAAAAATATTAAGACATAATTACAGGAACTCAATGACAGGGTTTCGTATTTTGATCAACGTCAAATTATATTGCTTTTTTGATAATAAAAAAAATTGATAGTTATATAACAATAAAACACTGTCAGGTTTTTTGATAGATGTTTCCGTTATGGTAAACTGATTATGTCAAATTCCAGAAGCAAATTGACAAATGCCATCCTTGACTAATTAATAGTCTATTCATTAATGATTGACAGCATCGCGTATACATAATTGAAATTTCATTTTAAGTTTTATAAGCCATATCAATAAAAAATTATTGTACAGGCGCTAATGACATTATCACTGTCAATTTTTATGCATCTAAAAGTGCAGTTTTACGTGAAAGTATAATGTTATAGAAGCGAACTCTTATTTGCGATTAAATTCAAAGTACATGACCTTAGTAGTTCGTTGAAATTAAATATAAGCGGGATGATCCCAAAAATAAATATGGCTGCCAGAGCCTAAGACCAGGGGTCGGCAACCTGCGACTCGCGAGCCGCATGCGGCTCTTATGATGTCAAGATGCGGCTCTCCAGTTCCATGCGCAAATATTAACAATTATATTATTTTATTTTCAAAACTCATAAAAAATAATATACTGCAAAAAAAACTTTAAACAGGATAAAAACACTCAACAGAGAACAGTGAGAATAGGTGGAGTAGAGAGTATACGGACAGCTGACATTTTTTAAATATGGCAACACTGTTCTGTTTGTTTAGTTATTGTTGCACTGTGTCGTCGACGGTCGCAGTCAGAACTTTTTTTTATATACCTAATCCTAATCAAATACCATAATATTGAAATAAAAATGTTAGTGGCTCTTTAAAACCTGGGAAATTTTGTAAATTGTAACTTTTGGCTCTTCCGTCTCAAAAGGTTGCCGACCCCTGCCTTACTATACATACGCCGTTACTCACTTTTATTAAACCGACTTTCTTACGCTGTCTGATGTGTCAAAAAGTGACATTTATCTTAAAGAATCACACGCCGTTACTCACTTTTATTAAATCAGCTGAACTACTGAACCGATTGTGATGAAATGTCTATGGCACCATTCTGAAAGTATATCCTTTCAAATAAAAAATGAATTTTCCAAATCGGTTTATAAATGATGAAGTTCTGAGGTTACAAACATAAAAAAAATACAACCGAATTGAGAACTACTTCCTTTTTTTGAAGTCGGTTAAAAATAGACAGGTTGGGAGGAATAATAAAAAATAATGTCGTATAAACGTGAACATGATATACATGTTAAAGTTTACTGCTATGGGAGGATACTTTCCTGTCAAACTGACCCTTTAAACTTGTGAAGATTCGAACAGAGACCGTTACTTTTAAATGGCTACTCCGTTAACAATTGACGGTGCTTCGTCCCTTTGCCCCTCTGCCCCACAATAAATGCATCCATTATTTATTTTAATTAATTTAAACGGAGATTATGAAATATTTCCGCGAGAGCTTGCAATTAGCAACGTGTTATTTTCTATTTGTTAAACGAAATGAATTCATAAAAAAAAGATTTATATATGAATGTTGTTTTTGAGTTTTGTTTTATTACCTTTTTTTCTCATATTTCAATGCGATATCCGCTCGCTAATTGGATGAACAGAATTTCTATTTTATGACTAATCTGTTTTTTGTCTGCCTTAATATCTTTATTAAATATTATTCCCAGGCGCAAATTATTATAATTTACAACTCATCAACGCTCAAGTTTAAACAATGGAATCAGCAGTTCGAAATTCGAATGAGGCTAGCTTAGGAACAATCAAAATGTCTTAATTTTTGATTACTTTATACAGACACTGAATACAAAAAAAATCGGTCAAGGCGTGCAAGCTATACTTGCATAATTAGTGTTCCGTGTCATCGATGATCGGCCAGCCACTTGTGTGTTCTATAGCCAAATTTTAGTTCTGCAGTTATAAAGAAAAAATGTTGGTTTTGCAGTTATAAAGAAATAAACAATTAAATTGTTAATAACAATTGATCGCGCTATAGAATTGTTCAATCCAGATGATTTTTTTAAATTATTTTTAGGCTTTACAATAAAGAATAAATTAAAAAAAAAACATCCCCGCCCAACTTGGGGCTCGAACCCACGACCCTGCGATTATGAGTAACTATTATTATTTTTATTTTTTTTGATAAAAAACAACTAATTTGGTGTAAGAACAAGTTATAACTTCATTCGTGTGTTATGACATACACTCCATAATTTTTCTGTTGAAAGCGGCACTAACAATTTTGATTAAATTTTACATCCTCCTTAATAACCAGTATGAGATGACATGACAAGTTCCTCGGGGGTAGCGTGCTTAGTGCCGCAACCTCTGGAGTGGACTGCCGTGGGTTCGAATCCCACCTGCGCTCATGGATGTTTTGTGATGTTATTTAGTTTTAAGAAAGTTGTTATTTAGTGTAGTTGAAATCGACGCTAATGACCTGAGATGTCGACGCGTCTATAATCTACAATAAAATAAATTAAAGACAAGTTCCTCCTAGGGAAACTTCGTCTGAATTGTGTCGGAACTACCTTAATTTTGGTAGATAATACGAGCATTAGTTCAAATAAGCGCTAACATTAATTACGATACATTCTGTAAATTATAGACGCTCGATAACAGAGGTCATAAATGCCTATTATTAATTAGAAATGTTGATACTTTTAAATGTCTTCGTACCTCGATAATTACATCACTGGTCGACTTCTGGTCCAGTTTCAAGGACCTGCGACCCTCTCACTTATAACTAAAATCACACCTATATGATGTAGACACTAATACAATGTACCATTGTTTATTTATCATACATTATTACGCCATTACATAACGTCCTATAATTACCCACAATGATCTTACCGGCGCTGTCGGATTACCATACAAGGGGGACAGGTCATAAGGTCATCCTCCGCAACGTTCACAACGACTTGCCGTATAGTTAATCGTCAAATGGCGCCACAATGAAAATAGTGTACCGATAACGAATGTTCCGCTATCAACAACTAACAACCCCCTCAGGGGAAATATTCAATGTTTTTTCCCCAGGAGGAACATTGGAATGTAGTTGTTCTCGCAATTGCATTCCAATGTTCTTTGGGAATTAGCGTTCCCAGGAGCCCGAGCTCGTACCAGTCGGTTTGTGTATGCCGGCTGGCAGATTCTAATACACAAATGGATTATTAATTGTTGTGTTGAAGACGCTAATGACTCTGAGTTGTCGACGCGTCTATAATCTACAATAATAATCATTCGATGTTTTTTGGGAATTAGCGCTCCCAGGAACCCGAACTCGTACCAGTTGGTTTGTGTATGTCGGCTGGCAGATTTCTAATGCACATACAGACGCTGATAACTTCACCTGTTGAGCGTCTATAATCTATCTAACAACCAACAAGGAAAAGAAGGAAAATGAAAAGGCTGGCACTATCTTTTCTTCAACCAAACTAATATTATAAATGCGAAAGTATATATGTCTGTATGTTATTGTTACCTCTTCACGACTTAACCACTGAACCGATTTCGACGAAAATTGGCAAAGAGATTCCTTGAAGCCCGACAAAGGACATAGGCTACTTTTTATCCCGAAAAATTGTTCTCGAGGGAGAGCATTCAAGCCATGCATTCACACTACTGTGCATATCTATGGTGTTGGGAAGACAAGAGGTCGTGAATAATTTAATGGTGCATTCTACGTTTCCATAGTTTAACTGACAAAATAAGAATTTTTATAAATTCATAGCACCCGGGCGAAGCCGGACCGAGCAGCTAGTACCCAACCGACTGGTGCGAGTTCGAATCTCTGGGTAGTTTTAATTGACGATGCTATTTGATGTAAATAAGACGTTAATGACCTAAGTTGTCGTGCGTCTATAATCTACAATAAAAAAAAATCAGTTTGATATACAGCAAGGAATGCAATCCTTGATTAATTTTTACGACATCATTAAAAAATCGGAAACATTTTATTGGTTTTATTTATGATAAACATGGATAATAAAGTGGATAATTTATGTTGGGCGAAGAACGCGATATAGGAAGTAAATATGTGGGAGGCAGACAGCTTGGTCAGTGGGGCTTCCCTTCGTAGACTTACTGACGGGAGCCTACTTTATAGAGAAATCGATAGTGATGCCGCCTTCATCTGTTTATTTAAAACTATAACTGCCCGATCCGCCCGGGTGCAGTGCTATAATAAATATAATGCTTATTTTGACAGTTAAAAATGTAATAATCTGTTTTCCAAAATACACAGATACATGATTCGTAACCATGGAAACGTAGAACACATAATCAATTTATGACCTCAGCTGTCTTTCCAAGACCTACTATAATAGGTATTCACAGAAGCGCGGATGCATGGCTTGATTCCCCCGGGAATAGTTTTCCGTACTGATGAGCAAAAGCAAGACCACCATGATAATGTTCATCTTGCCTGCAAGACTCTTGCAGTCTTGCAATTTATAC
The DNA here is from genome assembly GCA_039654895.1 of Mongoloraphidia duomilia. Classification (NCBI taxonomy): domain Eukaryota; kingdom Metazoa; phylum Arthropoda; class Insecta; order Raphidioptera; family Raphidiidae; genus Mongoloraphidia; species Mongoloraphidia duomilia. The sequence goes on along the minus strand of CM077526.1, from coordinate 24,220,099 downwards.
ACTTTATAATAATTTGTAACTTATTGACATGTATTTAGTAGTTTTTTAAATAATCAAAAATTAGTGACTTTTGATAACTATTTACACCATGTAACAGATAAAAACAATTACTTCAAGCACTCACGTTCAATGCTTTTCCCATCTATGATCTTGGTTTTGCAAGAAGTGCAAGACCAAGGTCCAAGACTGCAAGACCACGATCCAAGACCAAATTGCTCATCACTAGTTTTCCGGGAAAAAAAGTAGCTGATGTCCTTTGTCGGGCTTCAAGGAATCTCTTTGCATATTTTCGTCGAAATCGGTTCAGTGGTTAAGCCGTAAAGAGGTAATAATAATAATTTATAATATTTGTTTGGATAAATATGCTGATATACTTATTTTGAATGCATGTTTCATTTGTACAGAAAAGGTGTCCATGGTAATAAAAACTGTTGTTGCTTTAAGCTGCCTTTCCGTAAACAAACATGAACTAGATCATTATTACCCAGTTGCATAAAACAAATAAATTAATTTAAACTACGGGAAAACACATTTCAAAATAAAAGATGTCGTTTTTTCTAGACTCTAGATGGGATCGTTTCAATCGTCCTAGTGACTTATTTTGGGTTAAATCATTCAAACTAATGTAAACCTAACCTTCGCTATAGCTTTCTTGTAATCTTTACTAGCTTCTTTATGTTCCCAGAAAATGTACGGACTTCCAGGCGCGTCAGAATTCCGCCCACACTTCGGGCAAAACAATTCTGGACATGTCTGGAAAAATCCGGACGTGTGACAACCCTATTTGCGTACTGTGATTCAATAAGCGAAGAATTTAAAAGAAAAAAAATGTTATTTATGTTGATAACAAACAACTATTTTATTCAATTATTGAAAAATGTGAGACATATTCAATGATAGCCATAAATAACAATCAAATGTACAACGACATTGAATTGAGTCAACAATGCTTGTGGGCGATTGTTTCAATCTGGGGAGTGGCGCCATTGTCTGTAAATATAACAATATAATATCGATGAAACTCTTTAACAATCAAGCTATAATAATAACCAGTCAATGAAACCAGTGGAGTTTTTAAAATATAATTATTCTACTTCAAATAAAGAATCAGAATGTTTAAAAAATAAAAAATTCGACTGATGACCAGTCCTATACTTCCCACCTAGTAAATATTTGCAAAAAATAAACACTCTTTTTTTATTCTTTGAAAAAAAGCATGGCCCTCGTTTTTTGTTTGGTGATCTACTGATGGCTAGTAATATAGCAAAAATCATGCTTACCTTGATTTACTTACAATTTTCTTTTTTTAGTAAAATATTTTTTTCTCGAAAACTATACATTTTAGAGAAAAAAAATATTTACATTTTTTTCATATTATAACATCTAGAATTCATTTATATTTTTTTTACCTATGTTAATACGTGACATTGAGAACGTTTTTTTTAATATCTAGGATCCACTGAACCAATTTGACTGAAAATCTATTCAGATCTAAGTTAAAGGCTGATAAACACAATAGAACAATCGGCATGGCCGTATGTTGTTCCGTTTTTACGATATCGAAGGCGAAAAATTGACCACATGCACACACACACACACATACATACAGACATCAGTCAGAAAATGATCTTAAACGATTGCAACGTTTACAATATTTCGCAATATTATGAAATCAGTGGGACGGTGGGGCTGCTAAGAATAGTATATACCTATGTCACTATAGGATCCAATATAACAAAATTCACATTATACCTACTATTTCACAACGTTGTGAAATCAGTGGGACTGTGGGGAATCTAAGAATAAGCAATATGACGCTAGGATCCAATATAATATACCTAACAAAATTCACATTATATTATTTCACAACATTGTGAAATCAGTGGGACGGTGGGGCTTCTAAGAATAGCAGTGACGCCAGAATCTGATATAACAAAACTCGTTTAATATTGCTATGTTGCACAACATTGCGAAATAAGTGGGGCTTTTTAAAATAGCAGTGTGACTCATATAGTGGGACCGGTATTTCATCACATTGTGCAATAATTAATTAGTGTCGCGCTATACGCATGCGCGCATCCGGCACATATAAATACCCCAGTGGGACAGTAGGACGTCGCATACATGCTAACGCATTCAGTTAAATTGTACTGTGAATTAGAAGACTCGAAGACAAGTTCGCATCGTTACAAAGATAAAATGGAATCGCAACAAACAAAAGCTAGTCCTAGCAAAGGCACGGTAAGTAAAAAGAGACAACTATTGTATTTGTGTGTAGTGATGTTTCACTCACTCATAAGTAAAACTATTCTTGAATTAATTGATATCATGTTAATATGACGTTTTATTTAAATTTTTAAAATGTACAACATGTTCGTATAAAAAATTAGTTGAAATAGTTCTTCATATGCGATAAGATGTACCATAAAATTAAAACTCCCTACTAGCTCACTTTTTTAAAAATCCTCCGATAGCTAGGGTTAATTGGGTCTAGTACCAATTATATTTTCAATTTTTTATTATTATTTTATAATAAATTGAAAATTCAATCCTGCAGTTCTCGGATTAGATCGTGGGAACTAGGGGCTTGTAATTTTCGGCTATTACCAAGCCCTAACCTAGTTTTATAAGTGACAAGTTTCGTGTGTGTACTATAGCACGATAACTCACCAAATACTCGATTTAAATGAAATTCGGTACACATGTTGGGTTCTACCACCGCTCGGAACCTATTTAAAGGGGGCGCAATCGGTTGAATTTTAGGGGTGTATTTAGGGGTTGAAATATGACCTTATAAGTTTATAGATTTATAGACAGCTGCCCAATTCGGCTTCACCCATGTTCTAATCACTATTTTCGCTAACCGTTCATCCCTCCTTTTCGCAGCCTGCGTTACTGTGATAGTATGAAATTTTTTTAAATCGATTCAGGGTTTTGAAGGAATATATAGATGTAAACTTCTTTTATTTTATACAGGGTGTCTCACAATCTATTATTAACTAACAAAATACTTTATTTTATTAAAATGTTAAAAAATATCAAAATTACATCATTTTTTAATTATTATGTTCTACTATAGTAGGGAAATGGGAGCCCAAACGGTCTTGGTCTTGCATATTCGGTCTTGGTATTGGTCTTGTTCTTGTTCATTCGGTCTTTGTCTTGTTCTTGCTAGTTTCACTGTAATATCCGTAGGCGATCGATCTGGGACATCCTATTTTTTTTTTAAGACCACCAACAACTAAGGTTATTTGGGCCTAGCAAAAATTCATATTTTCAATTCATTATTGACATCCTATAATGTATAAATTAGTATAGACATGGAAAAAGCTTAGAGAGTGTCAAATTAATATTAAATCACACTAAGAAAGTTTAAACTGTTTTGTCAGAGAACGACGTATACATCGCTGTAAAACAAGTGACTGTGCATTCCCAGCATGACGCCATGATTAAGTAGATATTTTGTATGTATTTGCACTGTCCAAAGTCTAAACAAAATAAAAGCTACCGTGTTTAATCCAATGGAATTTTTTTGCCGGTAAATAATTTGTTTTAAATTTGAGGTTATAATCATATTTCGTACTGAAGATGATGCTATTGTACTGCAAAAAATGTTAGATTTATTAAAGCGCAAATATAATGTTCTTAAAGCATCGGCCCAAATTGTTACTGCGTGTTGAGGGGATCCAGTAGATCAAAAAAGTTCCGATGAACACAATATGTCCGCGGAAGATTTCTTCTTGATTTAAAATCATCTTATAAAAACTTTCACGAAGTTTCATTCAGACAATATTGCGTTAGGAACTATGACATCACAGACTTTGTAGATTTCTTTCATGGGATAATTGTGCTTTCATTAGTGAATAAAGTCCGAAAATTTTCTCGGGAATCAGAAATTTTCTCCGGAAATCTATTTTTTATTCTGATAATCCTATATAATATACCCCAATACGCTGCAGCAATTTGACCCCCTGTTTTAAGAACACCCTGTATATATTTGTGGATATCTTTGTCAAATACGTAGATGTGCTTTTGCTATATGAGTCTTTGACAACTTTTTTTCTCTCCCTCTTATTTCGAGCAATATTATAAAGATATAAGAAATTATCCCATCCAACTTGACAAGCCAGTGCTAGGGTAGGAACACAAAGAAATTATCTCTAATCTCTTTTCTAAATAGTATAAAAAAAGTCGCTGTCTGCCTCTGTCTGTTTCTCCGCTTACTTCTTCTAATCATAATTTCATTCCACCCGGGCGAGCCGGGACGGGCCGCTAGCTATTTATAAAGTACGTTTAGCAATTATAATAGTTGCAATAAAACTATGTCGCAGACTAAACTTTTTAAATCAAAAACTTTCCTTCTGTCAATTAGTCTAACTTAAAGTGAAAATTAATTAGATACGTCACTAATTTTACCCTAGTTGACAACATTATAATAGTGCTTTGCTTGTAAAGCCCAGTTCAGAACTACATTACGTTGCCGCTACGTAAATACGTTGACTTATAGGACATCGACTGTAATGCGTTATTCTGAATCGAGAAGATAGTGGTCGTTGATTTTTAATCGATTTAAAAAAACCGGTTTTGTGAATTATATTCTCAGTATATGCAAATAATATTTTATTTTAACTACGCGCTTCTTTGAGAATGTCTAGCATTGTACTTCCTACAATAACAATAATACAAAAAATGTATGCCATTCCCTTTCGGGGTGGGCGAAACTGCAATCCATATAGTCGTTCAATTTCAATATAAATGTAAATAGTCGGTAGATTATAAAGAAATATTTGAATCTAATTTTTTTTGCAGCGAGGGCAGTGTAGCCTAGTGGATAGCGTATTTGGTACCGCAGCCTCTAGACTAGGGTTCGAATTCCATCTGCACTCATGTTATTTAGTTTTAAGAAAGTTGTTATTTAGTGTAGCTGAAAAACGCTAATGACCTAAGTTGTCGACGCGTCTATAATCTATAATAAATAAATAAAATAAATATAACTAGCAGCTCGGTCCAGCTTCGTCCGGGTGCAAATCTCTATTTTCACTCACTGATCATCCCCCATTTAATAATATATCATTCTAAAAGTAGATATGAACTATTTACAAGAATTATGTAAATCGGTTTGGTGGTTTTTGTTACTTCGTTGCCATAGTAACCATATGTCATTATAGCATCGAAAAGAGGTACATAATGGTTCATTATGTAACGGATTTTTCAAATGTTTTTTATTATGGCATCGAAAAGCGGTTCATAATGAATCATGACGTCACCAGTCAATAAACGGTCATTATAGACACGAAAAAACACTAAAAGCGTACATGTGTTGAATAAACAAATTGAAAAGGTGAATTTAATAATTAATTAATGTATCTTAGTGTTCAAATGTAGTGCGAGTGTTCAGCGAAATATGTCCTGATTTCATTTGCCATTAATACTTCCAAATTGTCGTCAACGCATTTGCTTTTATAGAGCAATACTGCAGGTAAAAAAATTTAACTTTATAAATTTATTGCGGTCAGACGTAATTTGAACTTTTAACTAATTTAAACAAGTTTGATTGTTTGATTTTTTCTAAAAGATAAACAATAAAGATTCTCACCTTTGCATCTTTTTAATAGTAAACATTGTGGGAACTTGTTTTCTGCATTAAAAAACCCGGTTCTCTAGACTTTATAAAGTCTAGATCAATGAAAATGAAACTGATATCAAATCATCGCCCACAAGCCTCGATGTATTTTTAACTAAAAATATGCTAATCGCAAACCTACACAACAATACATAAATCTACAAACATACATGCCCCAAAAAAAGTTTCGTAAACAACTCTTAAAGTATAGGTTTTAAGAAAAACCCAGGTCGAGAGGATGCCCTGAGACGTATTTGTCTCATAACGTAAAGGGTACTTGCTCAGGGCGACAGAATGGCGGCATGTCGTCGTTGCTCAAGGAGCAAATTTGACAAATACGTCTCTGGGAATGCCATAGGTCAATGTTAATTCATGGGGAAAGTGCAAAGTTGCAAAGGAGTTATGGGGTTTCAAAGGGAATACAGAGCAGTTGCAAAGAGAACACAGGATGCTCAAAAAAGTACAGACATTGAATAAGGATTTCATTTGAATGAATTGTAAATTATAGACGCTCGACAATTTCATTTGATACAGAGAATTAGGTGGAGATGCAGAGTACACGATATCTGTAAATCTATAATAATTTATACTATAGTCGGGCCGCTTAACAGATGGAGTGATCACATGAAAAGCACATGAATAACTTGCACTGCAGGCGTGGCCTTCGCATAGAGTTTCGTTCCCGAAGCAACTAATCAGGTACTTTGCATGGTGATCACGCAGTGATCTTTCTCCATCTGTTAAGCGGCCCGACTATAGCGGCTCGGTTCGGTTTCGTCGGCTGCTATGAATTTATGATTTATTAATACATTACCGCAAAGTATCACCTATCGAACAATGAAAAAAAAAATTTGAAATCGCTCTTCTGAGATTATCCCCGATTTTCACTCGAGCGAAGCCGGGCCGGTCAGTTTCAATTATACATCTAAACCAGCCTCGTGAATCAATCTATCGAATCGTGAAATTCGGAACAAAATCCGTTCAGTAGTTACAGAGAAAATCGGGCACAGACAGACGGACAGACGCCGCGGGGGACTATGTAGTGATTTATTTATTTACTAGCGGCCCCGTCCGGCTTCGCCTGGGTGCAATACGCTAATCACTCGTTTTGCTCATCCGCTATATAAAAATTATCTTCCGTGAAAAATTATCTAACTGATGGTGAAAACCGCATCAAAATCCGTTGCGTGGTTTAGGAGGAGTTAGCGGTTAAACAGACAAAAAGACGCGGAAAGCGACTTCATTTTATACTATGTAAAGATTTATTTATTTTGTTAAATCAAAGATTTAAGTTTCAGTAAACCTAAATTAGTAAAATGGGAGGGGGTTACATGAAAAAAAATGGTACACGGAAATTTTTTTATTTTCCTTTAATATTTGCACCAATTGTAGAAGTTTGCACAATTACTTGGGAGAGTCGAGAAAAAGATGAAACCTTGAAAACGCGAATGTGTTTTGTTTTCTGTGTAGCCGTCGATTCGTTTTTATTTCTTAAAACATTGAATTTTTGTTTTGATTTGAACAACGAACGTGTTTTTGCGCACAAATAAAAATCTTGGAAATTTTCAAAAATTACGTCACTGTTTTCAGTTTGCGTTGTTTTTTTTCCGATTGGAATTTTTATAAAAATTTTAGAATACTAATGAATTACTTAATTTTACATTAAATAAAACGTTTCCTTACATGATTAAAACTACATTTCTGCCATAAAAATACATACATGATTAATTAATCCATTTGAGGGCAGTATAGCCTAGTGGTTAGCATGCTTGGTGCCGCAACCTCTAGACTGGACTGCCGTGGGTTCGAATCCCACCTGCGCTCATGGATGTGTTGTGATGTTATTTAGTTTTAAGTTAGTTGTTATTTAGTGTAGTTGAAAGACGTTAATGACCTTAGATGTCGACGCGTCTATAATCTACAATAAATAAATTAATCCATTTGTTTGTTTTTTCAGGAAAGTGAGAATGGAAATAGAACTCCATCTCCAGTAGTTTCACCAGCATCTCCTGAAATAGTTGTTCTTCAGGAAATTGATAATTCAACCCCGGCTCCCGATCAAACAGACGAACAAGAAAACGCTGAAAAAACTGATAATACTGTGAAAGAAACCACTGAAAAAGCCAAGGATGATTTGCCTGTAAGGCGGGTAGCCCGTGGTTGCTGCCGAAACTGCAGAATCAAACCTCGGGAAAGAGAAGTCGAACTTCCGAACGACAAAGATGGGCAGGGAGACGAAGGTGTTTAAAATATTTAATAACTTTTTTAGCCGTTTTAAAATTTTATAAACATTCATCTTCGCTATCTGACATTTCAAACGCGACTTAAGCTTGTATCAATGCTAGTATCAAAGCTTCGTTGTGCAAACCTATAAGCTCTTTCAGCCACCATCTACCATACATGCTACCATCTAGAATCCCAGCTGCACGTACCTTTAATTCAAGTCTACTTCGAGTCTTCCCGATCGACGCCAGTTTTGAATTTATCGATTTATCGATTCCAATGTCGGAAACAAAACACCTACTTTCGAACAGAAATCCTCAAATGGCTCACAGCTCTACAAAAAATAATTCTCTCTGTCCCAGTGGGTTCGTGGGTTTGCGTCTACCATCCTGCTTAACGCAAAAGAGTGTGAAGCTCAGTATAGAAAGATACGAGCCCATTGGTAGGTACAAAACAGACTTTTGAAGTGAAACTTCGTATTCCTCGTCGATTTGAAGGATAAAGAGCTAGTTCGATGAAACAAAAAATGCGGCACGGGAAAAAATGTTTGGAATGCATCCTCTCTTTTCCTTGGGGTCTGTGTTATATAACGCCTCAGATAGACACATAACTTACCTTATAATTCAATGCTTAATACTATTATAATAATATAATAATGTTTTGTAAATCATTGAATATAATATATATTATAATACTATTGTAATTTTTTTGAGTAGGTAGTGATAATGGCCACAGAAGTCGATTCACTTTTTTGTTAAAATAAAAAAAAGATTTAATGTCGTAGAATTCGGCCCGTTATTTTGAGGTTAGCGCTTTCATAACCGAGATTGTGAATAGGAAATGTTTTTTTAATGTTCTTACTGAAAATTTTTACGAAAAATTAATTTCGAAATTTTAGCATGCTAAGAAATAATCTTCTTGGCTCACTATTAAAAAGAATGACTGGGTCCATCTTTCCATAAGTCAAAACTTGAAATTGAGGGTTTGTTTTAAGTATAGAGAACAATTTTGGTGAAGAAAAAATCAAATTGACACTACTGTTTTGGATATTTTGTGAAGTCACGGACTTGTATAATGATAAATAATTCGTAGAGTAGGTAATGATTATTCAAGATGTAGTTACTGAGCCTTGCACTTATGGAGCTCTGTTTTTTTTCTTTCTGTGGATAATCCATAAAAAATATTCACGCGAAAAGACATTCTTGAATTCGGAAATAAATACTCTGTTTATTTTTTAAGGCAAACTGTCAGGATTATAATTTGAAAAAAGAAAAGAAAATCCAAATGATACTTTTACAGTTCTGAGATTGGGTTGATGAGATTTTTTCTGGATAAAATTAACTTGCTGTCGAATGTTTGTAATCTACAATCAAATTTAATTCATCTGCTATTAGAAGAGATACCTATTTTAATTTTTATAAAAGATCTTTTGAAATACATAATCTGCCAGTATAAAATTTGGTAGGTAATGTAAATAATAAATATGGATCATATTATATTTCATTTGAAATTTTCTCACATATACTCATTCTGTTTTCTTTTTTTTTAGATCAAAACGAGCCATGCTGCAGAGGATTCCGAAAAAGCATGATGAGAAGATCTTTGCAATTTTATGGGAAAGCAAAACACTGTCACGGCAGTCGTTTTTCTCATAAAAATATGAGCGAAGCTCAAAGACCCTGTTGCAAGTCCTCTAAAGAAAAATGTGGAAATGATTTTGCCAGTGAAGAAATGGCTGGAAGATGTAAGAAGAGGGGCGGATTTAAGCGCTGTTTTGGAAGACGATTTGGAAATCATTCCGATCCTGAAGGATTAGTCGGCGAAACACGCCATGATAGCTCTTCTGATAATGAAGATACTCCACATGATGGAAGACATGGGAAGAAACATGGATTTGGAAAATGTTTCAAAAAGAGACATGGAGGTCATTCTGAAACTGAAGGATGTTTCAGTGAACAAAATAACGAAGCTAGGCAATGTCACAGAAAAAGGCGTGACATCGCTTCAGATACGGAAGGGAATGATAGAAGGCATGGAAAGTGTAAGAACCGCTTCCAAATGAGACATGGAGGACATTCTGAAACTGAAGGATTTACCAGTGAACCAGATAATGAAGCCAAGAAATGCCACAAAAAAAGACGTGACATTGCTTCAGATACTGAAGGAAATATACCTGATGGAAGACATGAAAAGAGAAATAAGTGTAGGAAGCACTTCCAAATGAGACACGGAGGACATTCTGAAACTGAAGGATTTGCCAATGAAAAAGATAATCAGGCCAGGAAATGTCAGAGAAAAAGACCTAGCAGCGCTGATGAAAGCCGCGAAAATAGAAATAAGTTTGAGAAGTATTTCCAAATGAGACATGGAGGACGTTCTGAAACTGAAGAAAGTGATCAAGATGATGACGTCAGGAATTGTTGCCATAAAGGAAAACAAACTGACGAAACTGATAATGCAGAATCCTATGATGAACACACATTTTCTGGACGACCTGATTTTCGTCAATTGTTTTGGAGTTTGATGAACAACCAAAACATGCATCACAAAGGTGGACGTTTTGGAAAAATGGGCAAATCTCATTTTGGCCACCATATGAAACATGGAAGCGGACATTTTGGGAAAATGGACAAACATCATTTTGGCCACCATATGAAACATGGAAGCGGACATTTTGGGAAAATGAACAAACATCATTTTGGCCACCATATGAAACATGGAAGCGGACTATTTGGAAAAATGAACAAATCTCATTTTGGCCACTATATGAAACATGGAAGCGGACATTTTGGGGAAATGGACAAACATCATTTTGGCCACTATATGAAACATGGAGGTGGACATTTTGAAAAAATAGGCAAACATTTTGGAGACCATATGAAACGCGGCCATCATCACGGACCGTTTCACCACAACTCCATGCTAAGTCATCATCATGGACGACATGGTTTCCAAAACAAACATGAACGTTTCGGCCACGAACAAAGCGGACATAATCAACGTGAAAATCAATCGTTCAATGGTGCCGATACTATGGTTATTGTACTCGAATAATTATCGAATAAATAATTAATAAAAATGTGTCGTCATTCCGTAATTCTAATCAAAATATTTATTTATGGAATGTACTTTAATGGTTAAGGTTTTAAATGTAGTTTTTTGTATGCTTATAGACCCTAATTAATAAAAGGGTCACTTATAAAATAAAGGTGAAATGTTACATGTTAACGAATTTGTATTAATATTTCGGCATTGTATTTTCGCGCCGAAGAAAAAAATAAATCTATATTCAAAAGAATTTAGTTTTACGTTTTATAACCTAAAATCGCTTCATCCTTAAATAAAATAGATTTTACAATTTCAAGATAGACTATAGATCTGCTGGTAAGTAATCGTGCGTGTTTTTAAAAACCACCAACAGCTAAGGTTATTTGGGCCTAGCACTAATTCATATTTTCAATTCATTTTTTTTAATAATAAATTGAAAATCCAATTGACACTTTTACCAGCTCTCGGGCTAGAACCCGGGAACTGGAAACTTGTAATAGAGGAAGCGTAGCAACGCCATGTAAAGAACAGCATTGCTACACGCTCGGTAAGTAATCAATGTTTATATGTACCTATTTTGATAAGTCTTTTAAATTGGTTGGTGTAATATCAATAATCAACAGATCATCGTGAAAGCGAAAGGCAAAATAAAATTATGTATGCATTTCTAGAAAAGATTATGTTTGATCGTTGAATTTCTTCTTAATTCGTCGTGAACTTGCCAGTATTTAAAAGTAAGGTTAGGTACTTTCTTTTTGTATCCATGTCCAGCTCTGGTCAGTAACTAAACTAGACATAAGTTTATTTAACAAGCGTCCAAAAGTTACTTAATAATTGAGGAGTATTACTTAATTAGAGGGTAAGAGAAAAGTGTGTTTATAATATAGGTATTGCTTCTTTTTATTAGGGTTCCGTACCTTCGAACGGAACCCTATTACTGAGTCTACGATGTCTGTCCGACCGTCCGTCAGTCACAAGGCTTTATCTCACAAACAAAGAGGTAGCTAGTTGGAATTTTCACAGATTGTGTGCGTTGTTATGTCATGAATCCTGGCAAATAATAATTATAATTAAATAATCAATTAACTTTAATAAATTAATGTGTTTATTGTACTACACCGACTCCAGCCGTACTTATATACTGTACTATAGACTCAATAGAGCGTCTAACATCATGGCTCAGTTGGTAGAGCGTTCGACTGTAAAGACCCCTCGGCTATACTTAAGCCTTACCAAGTTTTGGTATAACGAAAATCGGTATAATAGCCGAGATAAACAGATTTATATAGTACCCCTCTCCCCTGACAGCCGGTTGCCTTAAATATTTTTTTAACCATGAAGAAATCATCACTACCAACCCTCATAAGTTAAAATGTCATCAAATTCAAACGTCCCAGTAGCTCGCCGTGAATGTCCCGCATCAATTTGACGATCTATACAAGTTGGTTTCACTTTACATGGCGTTGCTCAGGTTCCTCTATTACAAGTTCCTGGGTTCTAGCCCGAGAGCTGGTAAAAGTGTCAATTGGATTTTCAATTTATTATTAAAAAAAATAATGAATTGAAAATATGAATTGGTGCTAGGCCCAAATAACCTTGGCTGTTGGTGGTCTTTAAAACACAATTTATTTTAAGTTGGTTTCACATAATAACCGTCATTCACAATCGATCAGTGGAGTATAAAAGTTAGTATTCTTTTTATATTAAACTGAAAAAATAGACTAGTTCTTCACCAGACAATTTCTAATAACATAAATAATAATAATATACAGGTTTGGTTATTTATTGATGCCGCGATGTTCCTTTATCACAATATTGAATCTTCGCTGCAAGGTTTTATTTATATGAAAAGTGAAATTACTATAATTTTATTACGTATGTATGTATGGCAAAATTAACCAATAAGAGTTGAACGACATGCCTATATAGAATTTCACACGAAATTTGCCATAAATCAATTAATAAGTCATATACTGTCGATTTGAACGCGCCATTCAATCGATTTTCATGCGGTTCTCGCGATTATAGTCAAGTTCCAAAATTTAAGATAGTGAGTCATGCATAGTTCGTAACAATGTTTATGGAGCGGAAAAGCAATGAAACAATGTAAACATACGCGTACCATGCCTAAAAACTATGCCACTTATATAAATAGTGATAAGTATCTTAAATTTTGGAACTTGACTATAGGTAGAGGAAATATTTGACTATTTATGTTGGTAATAAAATATAAAGAATAGTCATTTTACCAGAACTCGTGTGATTATCGCACTCGCCTTCGGCTCGAGCGGTAAACACACACTCGTTCTGGTATAAATGCAACATAACCTTAGGTTCATATCGCAAAATCGTGACTGTCATATTCATCACTTTAGACACGCGTTACATACAATATTTTTTGCAACAACTGCTTCAAAAGTTCAATTTTAAGCAAATAAAACACAATTTGGATAAATATTTTATTAATGACATTATAGCAAAGTAATCTATAAAGAACTTCATTACGCACGTGTGTTATAAAGTTACACAAAACAGTATTACTTTATAGAACGGAGTGCGTTAAAATTTACTTTAAACACTATCGTTCGAACGCATCAAAAGCTTCCATAAATTGAATCACTTTTCAAACGGTACACAGCCATCTAAAATTGTACTTTTGATGCGAGTGTTATACAAAAATAAATTTAGTTCAATTTCCTGAGATCTGTTTATTGATATCATAATTACTATGGATGAGAGACTTCATTAAATAATAAAATATTCTTTTACATAAGTAGCGTTACTAACTTTATGTATCTATGTATTATTATTATTATTATAAATAAAATAAATGTTGATAATATACTTTCAGTGATCCACCAACAGTCTTTTATGTAACCGACCATTATGCGGATCTGCTTGTACATTATTGTAGGTACATCGCATATTTGTGCTAAAATGCAATTCTGATGTTTTAACTTTTATAAGTGTGTTGCAAACACTTCCTAGTGCAATTAAATGAAATTATGGACTCCATGTCCGCGTGAAAGAACAATATGTAATTTCAATAAAAAAAGACAGACAGACATGTTTTACCAAACACAGAATCGTGTTGCCTGGAAGTTCTTCATAGAAGACAGAGAACAAATTAATGAGTGCAGCAAAGAAGACAGTGCGATAGAATGCAATGGTTTACAGGTTCATTGAGCCTGTAAATAAAAGCCGCGTTTTCTTATGACCGTCCGCCAGCGCTCCTTACTCAAGAAATTTACATTTTTAGGGGTCCGTATATCAGATGAAAAAACGGAACCTTTATAGAATCACTCTCGTGTCTTTCTGTCTGCCTGACTGTAAATTATAGACGCCCGACAACTGAGGTCATTAGCGGTCTGCCTGACTGTCCGACATCTCCCCCTTATCTCCGAAACTACTGAGCTTAAAATTTTGAAAAAATAGGGAATATAGGGCCTCACGCATAGTTTACAGGAAAACTTAAAAATCGAAGCTTTTTGTCTACATGCACTGTAAAAAATGTATGTAAAAATACATTGAAAGTTAAGGTAGAATTCGCTCGATTTTCTAAATGATTTTACATTATTATTTATTTTTACACAGAAAACTTCATAAAAACTTGGACTTTTACTGTAAAGTTAAACAAATTTGTGATTTTTACATAAAGTAAATTAAAATTACATAATTTGTGTAATATTCCAATAAAGTGTGTATAAATTACAAAATAAAATGTATAGTTACATATATAAAATGGATGAATACAAAACAAATTAATGTAAAATTAGTAACCACGCATGCGTAATGTGTTTTTATGGAATTTACGCGATGTGCAGGCGATACCTGTTTGCGACGCCATTGTCTCTTTGTGTGCCTATTACCAGATTAATCGCTGACTACAAATGGACCATCGATAATCTATGTAATCGGCCTTCTCATTTCTTACAGTGTAGGGCCTCACGCATAGTTTACAGGAAAACTTAAAAATCGAAGCTTTTTGTCTACTGCATTCTTTTTTGTAATATTATAACGAAACACTTCTGAACGTTCCTTTTTAGCATGCTTGTGTATGAATCGGGTTTCATCGGAACTGCTTGGCACTGCTCGGAGAAATCTAAAGCGAGCAACCGAACATACATGTATAGATCGGGTTTCTGCATCTAACATATACAATATTTTTTGTGGTTCTGTGCGAAAATTGAGAAACAATCGGACCGGAATGGATTAACATAAAATGTATTGTTTTTTGATACATTCTTGATTTTAAATTCGACCCAAATCCAAAGAACGATTGTCCCACAAAACAACAAACGATTTAATTCATTATTTGTTGTTGTATGATTGCATATGGTGCTGTTGTACATTATTCCACTGTATAATTCGTTATTTCTAGATTTACTGTAACGTCACGTGAAGGGGCTTGAGAATGGCCGAGAGCGTAGCAATGCTGTTGTTTACATGGCGTTGTTATGGTTCCTCTATTACAAGTCCCCAGTTCCCGGGTTCTAGCCCGAGAGCTGGTAAAAGTGTCAATTGGATTTTCAATTTATTATTAAAAAAAAAATAGTGAATTGAAAATATGAATTGGTGCTAGGCCCAAATAACCTTAGGTGTTGGTGATCTTTAAAACACACACACACGTCACGTGAAAAATGATTTCTTTTGCTATAAATGGTTCTCCTGACAATGTAAAAAAATGCATGACTCTAAACCCTGAAACAGACAGTGGCAAGTCATTCGACTTCTAGACTTCGCACAGTGTACAAGTTCTCCTAGCCTTAATTGATTTTTATATTATTCATACATAAGAAGTTTCACTTCGGTCGTGTGTAGAGTTACCATACATAAGCGGAGAGATGCCTGTCTAGGGTGCCTGGAATGCTTGATTTTTAGAATAAAAGAAGTCCTTCTTAATCAAATCCCAAACAAGACCAAAATATATTTAGTAAGTTATAAGAGGCAGTTTGGAGTTGGAGGCCCCGTACATATACAAAATATAAACGTATAGGTATAGGTTGTTTATTATAAATATTTGATTTTTTTGTCAGCCATTACATCTATAATATTCATTTTTTACGAAATTTACACTACAAATACATCAATTTCTAAGCAGAACAGGGGGCCTCATTTAGTTTTGCCGCCCCGGGCCTCCGACGGGCTTAGTCCGCAACTGGCTATTAAAAAATGTTTCAAACAAAAAATATGGTGGTCTTAACGATTTACGTCATGCACTGCAAGAAATGAGAAGGCCGATTACATAGATTATCGATGGTCCATTTGTAGCCAGCGATTAATCTGGTAATAGGCACACAAAGAGACAATGGCGTCGCAAACAGGTATCGCCACATCGCGTAGATTCCATAAAAACACATTGCGCATGCGTGGTTACTAATTTTACATTAATTTGCTTTGTATTCATCCATTTTATATATGTAACTATACATTTTATTTTGTAATTTTTACACACTTTATTGGAATATTACACAAATTATGTAATTTTAATTTACTTTTTGTAAAAACCACAAATTTGTTTAACTTTACAGTAAAAGTCCAAGTTTATATAAAGTTTTCTGTGTAAAAATAAATAATAATGTAAAATCATTTAGAAAATCGAGCGAATTCTACCTTAACTTTCAAAGTATTTTTACAGTCATTGTTTACAGTGTGGACATTCTAGAAAAAATGTTTTGTACCAATTATACCTGGCTGTATTTATAAATATTTATAATAAAAGTTAAGTAATTACGTATAGGTTTATTTGTATGTACATTTTTAACGTGTTCAAAGATGAATATCTTTTTAGTTTCTGCGTATTGTTAAAAACCAGTTTTGCGGTGGCCCTCGTCAAACTAATGTACACAGAGATTTCGACTTAAATGACGTACGCCAATGGCATTTGACTAATTCTATAGAAAATTATTATTTTCAAATATACCTAGTATTTCTACGTCATTCATTTTTAGGGTTCCGTACATCAGATGAAAACACGGAACCCTGTATGTCTGTCTGTCTGTCGGTCCGTCCGTCCATCTGTGACAGCTTATTTACTCCGAATCTACTAGATGAAATGGGCTTGAGAATGGCCGAGTGTGTAGCAATGCTGTTGTTTACATAGCATTGCTATGGTTCCTCTATTACAAGTCCCCAATTCCCGGGTTCTAGCTCGAGAGCTGGTAAAAGTGTCGCAATTGGATTTTAAATTTATTATTATTAAAAAAAAATAATGAATTGAAAATATGAATTGGTGCTAAGCCCAAATAACCTTAGCTGTTGGTGGTCTTTAAAACACAATTAAAACAATTACTAGACGAAAAAAGTTGAAATTTGGTACATAATATATAGAGTTAGATGACCCAATCACGGACGTATATGTACAGTGTGTCCACAGACTCATCCTCAACATGGGGATCTCCGTTGTTATGGGAGATAGAGATTTGGTTAAATGAGACAAAATGTGCAGAATCTTCAGTACTACTACCCTGCGTAGTCAAACTTTCCATATTTTGTTTGGTTCGCGACCGACAGTTGAAAAACGAGATTTACCCATTTTCGTTTTTTGTTTATAACTCGCTTATTAAGTAAGTTAGAAAAAAAATATTTTCACTTTCTTATGGCCCTTTTTTATGATGATTTCAAATCTATTTTCATATTTTCATTTACTTTTATAGTTTTAGAGATACTTGTATCAACTTTGTTTTTTTAAATACACGTCAAAGATGGCCATGACACCATTCGAAAGAGACTTTTTTTCTCTTTAATTTGATATGAGGGTTGATGGATTTATTTTCAAAAATAACAGAGTTATACGTAAAACACTGATTTTTAATAGTAGGCTATGCTAAATTAATTGATAAAACAACAGAAGGCTTAGCAAACAGTTGAAATTCGCGTTGGCTTAGTAAACGGCTGTTTTGTTTTAGCTGTCAAAGTGTAGTTTGTTGCTAATTTGTCAGTTTACTAAGTGATTTATTAAATTTACCTTTTGTTATCATGGAACCTTTTTGTAACAATGAAAAATAAGCGATTTTCAACAATTGATCGTAAAAACAGTAGTTTTGTCTTCTTCACTTATTCGCGTTGACTTAGTAAACGGCTTTTTAAATGATCCATAGTTTATTAAATTTCTGTAAGTTCCTGTAAATAGACGAATGAGGTTGTCTTCGTTCTGGATACTGATAGAATTACATTTCTGCAGCTCCGGTCGAATTTTTGTGACATAGAATGTAATAAGATAACATATCAAATTTTTCATTGTTACAAAATGGTTCCATGATAACAAAAGTAAATTTAATAAATCACTTAGTAAACTGACAAATTAGCAACAAACTACACTTTCACAGCTAAAACAAAACAGCCGTTTACTAATCCAACGCGAATTTCAACTGTTTGCTAAGCCTTCTGTTGTTTTATCAATTAATTTAGCATAGCCTACTATTAAAAATCAGTGTTTTACGTATAACTCTGTTATTTTTGAAAATAAATCCATCAACCCTCATATCAAATTAAAGAGAAAAAAAATCTCTTTCGAATGGTGTCATGGCCATCTTTGACGTGTATTTAAAAAAACAAAGTTGATACAAGTATCTCTAAAACTATAAAAGTAAATAAAAATATGAAAAGAGATTTGAAATCTTCATAAAAAAGGGCCTTAAGAAAGTGAAAATATTTTTTTTCTAACTTACTTAATAAGCGAGTTATAAACAAAAAACGAAAATGGGTAAATCTCGTTTTTCAACCGTCGGTCGCGAACCAAGCAAAATATGGAAAGTTTGACTACGCAGGGTAGTAGTACTGGAGATTCTGCACATTTTGTCTCATTTAACCAAATCTCTATCTCCCATAACAACGGAGATCCCCATGTTGAGGATGAGTCTGTGGACACACTGTATAGGGTTCCGTAATCGGGAAGAACGTATCCGCTATGTTGGATTTTTAATGATTTTTGATTTTTCTCGCAATTATCACCTTAAACACTATCTATGTTCCAAATTTCAATGCTCTAGCTCAATTGGAAGTATACCCTAGGTTTTATTTCGTGTCAGAATCCGCCATGTCGAATTTTTAGTCCGCCATGTTGGATTTTCGTTGATTTTTGATTTTTCCCGTAATTATCACATTAAACACTATCTATGTTCCAAATTTCAAATCTCTAGCTCGATAGGAACACACTAGATTTATGATGATCTATCAGTCAGTCAGTATTTATGATGATCTATCCCTCAGGAGTGCCATCCCTAATTTTTTTCGTATTTTCACTACACCATTGTATAGCAGTTCATAGAAGACACCTACCTTTCAAATTTCATCTAAAAAAAATTGTGTTTTAAAGACCACCAACAGCTAAGGTTATTTGGGCCTAGCACCAATTCATATTTTCAATTCATTATTTCAAATTTCATCTATATAGTGCCAATAGTCTCCGAGTAAAATGACTGTGATATACGGACAAAATTATTAGGGTTCCGTTTTTGTCATTTGGCTGCGGAACCCTATAAAAAGGCTTGAGAGCTTGTTATAAATTATAGATTAAACATCCAAACTTTCGCATTTATAATATTCTAAGATAACAATTAATAAAAAATATTCGAATTAGTACTAAGCCCAAATAACCCCGATAGTTGGTGACTTTCATACACTCGTAGTAAATTCATCTGTGATTTTGTCTTTTATCTTTGTTTTTGCAGCTAGAATTAATTTGCTGCTTTTATTTGCAACATCCGTTTTGTAATATAATAAGGTTCGTGTCTACATGGAGCATTGACATCATTCTCTGGAATAATGATGCCATTATTGGAAAAATCGTATCTACTTATTACTTATTAAGCCCCAAAATTATCCATTCCAAATGTTTTGAGGTAGTTCAACAATTCTTCTATTTCCTAGCTTGCCATAGATACTGTCAAATAAAAGCAGTGGCGGACTAAGCCCGTCGGAGGCCCGGGGCGGCAGAACTAAATGAGACCCCCAGTCTGCTTAGAAATTGATCTATTTGTAGTGTAAATTTCGTAAAAATTGAATAAGTAATATAGATGTAATGGCTGACAAAAAAAATCAAATATTTATAATAAACAACGTACCTATACGTTTATATTTTGTATATGTACGGGGCCTCCAACTCCAAACTGCCTCTTACTTACTAAACATATTTTGGCCTTGTTTGGAATTTGATTAAGAAGGACTTTTCGAGATTTAGAGGCCTCCCCAGGATCAGAGGCCCGGAGCGAGCCACCCCCCTTAGTCCGCCACTGCTGTCAAATAAAAGAGCTAATTTTGGATGAAGGGAACCTGCAAATCTATCAAAAATTGAATAGATTTCATAATCGTAAATATATTTTTTTTATCTTAAAAAAGATAATATTTAAAATGTATTGAAAAAAACTAATTTGATAGTGGGACTCACCATTTCCAGTAAGCGTAACACCCTTATCAATATCCGAATTATTCTGTAAAGATGTGATTTCTGACGATACACTATCACTATTTGCGGCACATGCTGTTATCACCAATAAAATAGTCTTCAACACAAATAATTTCATTTTGATTTAACACTTTTAAATTGATTTCTTACATTGTTCAGTACAATTATTACTGTACAATGTCTTATCATATTATTGATTAATCGATTAAATCATTCAGAGAACTTTAATTACTTAACATAACCAAACCCGAAAACATTGCGATTATTACGATAATAAAAATCACTTATCAACAAATTAAATTCACTTAGATTAAGACACGATTTCACATTTTACAAAACACACATTCAATTGTTACAGCGTTCAAACAAAACATAATCAATAAACAATCAATTGTTTATTCGCAACACAACCAAAATCCAGTTATGTTTTTCGCTAGCGTTTGTTTTTTTAATAAATATTAGAATGTCTGATAACAATTGAATACACTATACTAAAAACAAACTAGCAACGGCGCATATGAACTGCTTACAACTTTCTCGTGAACAGCATATGTAATTTGAGTTGTGATATTTACATGTGAGTGGAAAAGGCTCGTCCCCACATGAAGCAGTTTGCCCGCGGAGTGTGGTGTGGCTTTCAGTTACTAAAACACGTGTGTTGGGTACACCTTGCTACTCGAACTTACCTGTCGAATGCACAGGTATGTAAACAAAAACATCGCATCGCACGAACAGGTTACCGGCGATTGTTGTGTACTCCTTATCTGTACATACTCCGTAGTGGTTTGTTTCTTGGTGTACCTACAATAATTGAGCATCGATGATCTAATATCGCATCGATCGAACGGGCTACCAGCGACTATAGTCTATTTCTGACGGTCATCTGTTATTTCTTAGTGATTTGTTTCTTGGTAATAAGCATCGAAGAAAATTGAATAACAATAAAAATATTGCATCGATGAATGAAGTACCAGCGACTGTCGTCTGTTTCTGGCGGTTATCGGTTTGTTTCTATAATAAAAATATCGAATCGGTCGAAATGAGTACATATCCCCCTGTGGTTTGCTTCTCGGTACAGAATAATTGAACATCGACGGATAATAATAACGGTTTTACAGTTAGAAAATCATTGTTACTTACTTAGTTCATTATTATTAATAATAACAGAAACATTTGCAGCTTTTCGACTTGATTTCAGATACTCTCCTTTTGATTTTATATTTGTAGGTACTGGCTTAGCTAGTCACATCGCTCGCCTGAACCGATTTTGCCAGCAAAATCACTCGCATTAACTGTGGTTTTGATTAACTCGAATATAGCCAGATAAAAAAATACCCTACATTTTTAAGTTTGTGTACAAATGTGCCTACCTAAATTTCGTCAAAATCGATTCATCTGTTTTTAAACAGTACAAACAGACAGAAATTCATCGGCTATTGGCCATAGACAAGAGTCAGGCCAATCAACATATAAAAAAGACAGAAATTCTAGGAATGCGTTCTCCTTTAAAAGGAAACGAATTTTTTTATCTCCCTTGAGATTTGTTGACTACCTAATTCAACTGTTCGACGTTTCTGACATCTGTTACTAAATAATTGAACCTCATACCATGTAAAGAAAAGTGTATATGATAATTTATGTTTCTTAGAATTTTAGAGCCATTGAACCGATTTTGATGAAGTTTTTTTATAATATTCAGTAATATTTTAAGCTATGGACCACTGTGCTAAGCAAAATTTAAGACCAGGGCGTGTTCCCCGCCAAAAGACCTATATTTCGACTACCTAGTAAAACATATTATTAAAATAAAAATGTTTCTTTACCGATTTGAACTATAAAGCATATTATGTAGGTATTTGTTTTTCATTTGTTTCTAAAAATTTAACTGTTATTTATTTACATATTATTTAAATTTTGTTTCTAAATTTTGGCGACAGATGTCTCTAATGTGGCAAATATTTGTGCTAGTTCGACGCATCTATGGTTCGACGTAGGTCGTCGCTTCTGGCGCATGTGCAGCTGGCTTTCCTAAAGGAAGAAAAGTTAATATGGTGGGATTGTGACAGAAAAAATTAAATTAATTAAATCCCACATTGTAACTAAATAATTTTTAACATTTTCGTTTATTTTAACGAAGCACGGTAGCTATTCAATATGCCTTTATTGACAAGGAATCTAGTAAAAACGGTTGTCCAGGTAATTTTTCTGTTTTGACGAATGAAAAGTTTCTTAAAATTAGTTTTATATGGAAGATTAACAACGTATCTTTTTTTCAGGCTTCTTCGTTGAATGCAGCTTCCAGAGGAATCCATTTGTCAAGTTCAAATTCGACTGCAGCTTCTAGTATTTCTGTAAGTACTTTAATAACTACATTTATATAACACATGAAAAAATGCCTTGGAAAAATTTGACCGGCAATATTTTGGAACAATTGCTTTTTCCGTATTGGTAATTTTTTTGTTACTTCTAATGTAAATTCAAATCAACATTTAAAATTGATTACAATTAAGTATTTTACGTGATATTTTGAATCTAAACAAATGAAATGTAGCAAGTAGCTAGCAACTGTTTCTTTACGCCATTTTAACAAAACAAAAAACTGTGAAAACAACTGATTTTAATTTAATTTCTGTACTTTCTACACAAGAAATTAAATATAAATCTATCAAAAATAATAATAAAGCCAGAAATAACCATAAAGTATCCGAAGTAACTTGAAAATTATCTAAATATAGTTGCTAAATGATTTCATTTAATAATAATAATTTGTTGTGCTTCTTTTTTATGAATAATAACGTTAAAATTATTATTTTTGCTGACAATATGTGAACCAGAAAGAAGCATATAAGCCGTTTATTTTTGTAAGTACCTACACACACGAACACTTACAATAAAAATGTAGTTAAAAATATCAATTAGCCGACATACCCTTTCGTTTCTCGTAGAGACCCCACAAAAACATCATTTTGAAATTCAAGCCAAAGTAACTAATTTTTCTATGCTCAAACTATGTATACAAACGTATTTTTTTGGACAGTTCCCCATTCAAAACAATATTTTTCCAGGCACTTTATTCAAAATTTAGCTTGAAAAACAATCTTTTTCTACACAGATCAGTCATTTGTTTCTCTCTAAGTACAAACTAATGTTCTATAATCATTAAAAGTTTGATAATGACATTCGACTGTTCTTTCATATACAAAAACTGTAATTTTAATTATATTGTCACGGTCTAAGCTCGATATTGTTGAATAAGATTTTCTAACAGTGCGTTTTGCAACCAAGCATATTCTTACTATGTTCCGACTAAAATCACAGGATAAAATCAAGAAGCCATCGGAGAACCGAATTGCCTGTACTTTAATCCCAGGGGATGGCGTTGGACCTGAATTGGTCTACACCGTTCAGGAAGTATTTAAGGCAGGTGGAATACCAGTAGATTTTGAAACCTACTTCTTATCCGAAGTCAATCCAAATTTGAGTTCGCCGCTCGAAGATGTTGTTAAATCAATTAACAAAAATAGAGTGTGCATCAAAGGTACGTTCAATTTAGTTTCTTTACATTTTTTACGTAAAACTTCTTAACGCACGATAGAGTTAATTGGGTTCATACGTCTGGAACGTATAACGGACATATCTGCACCCCCACTCTTCTGCACTGTTGACGTATGGATGTGTGTGTGTGTGTCTACAGTTGACGCGACTAGATCCCCACCACACTTGTCTCAAATACCAGTATTCGTGCTTGTAACGTTTTGTGCATACAGTATATGTATATTCAACGCGACCAGAAGTTTAATTTCTCTAGTGTGTAGTGTAAACTACACCGTCCATTTTTTTTAAATCGGCGGTATAGCATATCAATATGAACAGACATCCTCTTGTAGGTAAACCTCGCGCAGCGAAAGATGAAGCCACCGCGCCATAGTAACGTGAATGCATTGCGCCCGCCTTCTAGCTTGCTATTGGCTGTTTATTGTCATGAATAGCAGTTTGCCAAAATTGTGCCTAACGTCATAAAACCCAATGTGCAGTTTTGTGTACACGGCACTGTCTGCGGACAAGCAGGCGTTCACTAGCATATTATTGATGACGTGCCTGGCTTCATCTCTCACCTCGGGTACTCTACCTACTTATTTGTAAATCAAATGACCCAAACCAATTGACACAAGACTGCATATAGAAACATCAGCAGATTCACCCAACTGTCGACATTTTGATGTTTATCAGTGACCTTGGACACAGCAGTGTTAAACGCGCGCTAAGCCCGCCCCTAATTTTAATACACAACTGACTCGATAGTGTAAATCTGAGCCTGCTAAGAACATGGCGGTGTCATGCGCGAATTAGATTTTATACTTCGAGTGATTCGACTGATATTTCTTTAAGCTGTGGCGTAATTACAGAAAGTTTTTCCTTCCCTCCACTTCATCATCGTAGTACTTTCGGACGAGGAACGTTAATATGACGTTCGTTTGTTTTACTTTCGATGCCACGACCGATTCCCATCTCGAACCTCGAAATGTATTTCCAACTGAAACAAAGTATCTTAAAACTATTCAAGATACTTTCGATGCCACGATCGATTCCCATCTCGGACCTTGAAATGTATTTCCAACCGATACAAAGTATCTTAAAACTATTCAAGATACTTTCGATGCCAAGATCGATTTCCATCTTGAGCCTCGATATATATTTTCATGCAATACAGAGAGTCTTGAAATTATTCAAGATACTTCCGATGCCATGACCCATTCAAAGCGATAGACAGTATCTTGAAACTGTTCAAGATACTTCCGATGCTAAAATCGATTCCCATCCTGACCCTCGAAATATATTTTCATGCAATACAGAGTCTTGAAACTATTCAAGATACTTCCGATGCCAAGATCAATTCCCATCTTGAGCGTCGATATATATTTCTATGCAATACAGAAAGGCTTGAAATTATTCAAGATACTTCCGATGCCATGACCGATTCAAAGCGATAGACAGTATCTTGAAACTGTTCAAGATACTTCCGATGCCAAAATCGATTCCCATCCTGACCCTCGAAATATATTTTCATGCAATACAGAGTCTTGAAACTATTCAAGATACTTCCGATGCCAAGATCAATTCCCATCTTGAGCGTCGATATATATTTCTATGCAATACAGAAAGGCTTGAAATTATTCAAGATACTTCCGATGCCATGACCGATTCAAAGCGATAGACAGTATCTTGAAACTGTTCAAGATACTTCCGATGCCAAAATCGATTCCCATCTTGAGCCTCGATATATATTTCCATGCAATACAAAGAGTCTTGAAACTATTCAAGATACTTCCGATGCCAAGATCAATTCCCATCTTAAGCTTCGATATATATTTTCATGCAATACAGAGAGTCTTGAAATTATTCAAGATACTTCCGATGCCATGACCGATTCAAAGCGATAGACAGTATCTTGAAACTGTTCAAGATACCTCCGATGCTAAAATCGATTCCCATCCTGACCCTCGAAATATATTTTCATGCAATACAAAGAGTCTTGAAGCTATTCAAGATACTTCCGATGCCAAGATCAATTCCCATCTTGAGCGTCGATATATATTTCTATGCAATACAGAGAGTCTTGAAATTATTCAAGATACTTCCGATGCCATGACCGATTCAAAGCGATAGACAGTATCTTGAAACTGTTCAAGATACTTCCGATGCTAAAATCGATTCCCATCCGGAGCCTCGATATATATTTCTATGCAATACAGAAAGGCTTGAAATTATTCAAGTTACTTCCGATGCCACTCAAAGCGATAGACAGTATCTTGAAACTATTCAAGATACTTCCGATGCCAAAATCGATTCCCATCCTGACCCTCGAAATATTTTCATGCAATACAAAGAGTCTTGAAACTATTCAAGATACTTCTGATGCCAAGATCAATTCCCATCTTGAGCGATGATATATATTTCTATGCAATACAGAAAGGCTTGAAATTATTCAAGTTACTTCCGATGCCATTCAAAGCGATAGACAGTATCTTGAAACTATTCAAGATACTCCGATGCTAAAATCGATTCCCATCCTGACCCTCGGAATATATTTCCATGCAATACAGAGTCTTGAAACTATTCAAGATACTTCCGATGCTAAAATCGATTCCCATCCTGACCCTCGAAATATATTTTCATGCAATACAAAGAGTCTTGAAACTATTCAATATACTTCAGATGCCAAGCATTGCCGATATCATGTATCTTTACCGTTGTAGGTGTGCTTGCAACGCCCGATTACAGCCATACTGGCGAGTTGGCAAGTTTAAATATGAAACTACGTAACGCGCTCGATCTGTACGCTAATGTCGTACATGTCAAGTCTTTGCCGGGGCTCAAGTCTCGGCACCAGGACGTAGATTGTACGATCATCAGAGAACAGACCGAGGGCGAATATTCTGCCCTCGAACATGAAAGTATTAAAGGTGTGGTCGAATGTCTTAAAATTGTGACCGAAGGAAAATCAAAACGTATCGCCAAATTCGCGTTCGATTATGCAACAAAAAATCAACGTAAAAAAGTTACCGCTGTTCATAAAGCCAACATCATGAAGCTTGGAGATGGCTTGTTTTTAAGATCTTGTGAATCGGTAAGTCTTTTGTTTTATTTCAGTTGTTTTTTAGGGTTCCGTACGTCCTAAGGAAAAATGGGATCGTTATAGAATTAGTCGTTTGTCTGTCCGTATGTTTGTCACAGTCGAATTTCTCTGAAATTTGTCACATTTATAAAGGTTACTAACCTATGTATATTCCAATAACCATAACCCAAAAAATATTTTCCCGTAAATTTGGGGAAGCCAAAATTTGACACCTTAGAAAAAATTGTTTTCGATCTAGTGGGGTGTGATTCGAAGGTTTAACTATATCTTAATATAACTTAGCTTATACAGTAGATTCTGATTAATTGGGAGGCAATTAAACAAAGTTCCACGGAAAGAGTTAAAAACATATGAAATAAAAGACGTCGACAAAAATAAATGAATTCTGAAACTAATGGAGCAAATCAGAGAAAAAAATGTATTTATTACTGCCATGTTCCGTAAAGAAATGGAAACAGGGTCGCAAAATCGTGTCATGCATTTTCTATGGTATATTTTGTAGATTTCAAAATTGTACCCACGAATCCAATTCGAAAAGATGATCGTAGACAATTGTACAATGCAAATGGTCTCCAAACCTCAACAGTTTGACGTAATGGTAACACCAAACCTGTACGGAAACATCGTAGATAATCTAGCTTCAGGTCTTGTCGGGGGCGCAGGAGTCGTTGCTGGAGCTTCGTACTCATCTGAGTGCGTTGTGTTTGAACCGGTAAGTTGAACCAGGAATAAGAATATTGTTTTCTTACAGTCAAAGCTTTTGGATTACCCGAATAAATACTGTTGAAACTGGATGTGAAAGATAAAGAGATTGTAGTTTATAGACGCTCGAAAACTAAGGTCATTAGCTTCAAAACCAGATGTGTTATCTCACAACGTAGAATAATAAACCAAACTGTCAGGACCTCCTAACCCTAGTACCAATTCATTTATCCAATTTATTGATATATATATTGATAAATCAAATTGACACTTTCGCCAGAGGACAATGTGGTCCAGTGGTTAGCGTCGCGGCCTCTGGATCGAACTGTCATGGGTTCGAATCTCGCCTCCGCTCATGGATGTTTTGTGATGTCATTTAGTTTTAAGTGAATTCTTATTTAATGTAATCAAGACGCTAATGACCTAAGTTGTTGACGCATCTATAATTTACAATAAAATAAAGACACTTTCTCCAGTTCTTTCAGCTTACAACTTGGAAACTGGGGGCTTGTAATAGGCGATCGATGATACCGCCATATAAAATTGGGGAGGGTACCGAGGATCAATTTTTCAAAAGCCGAGACCGGTTAATCGATCGCATTAATTAAAAAAGCCTAGTGTTGGGGACTCGAGAGAGTAGTAATTTGGAACGGTGTAGTGTCGATAGCGGTCTATATATGGTACCACTTAGAGCACTCTTGTAGGGGATTTTTATTGCTCTGTAATCTGAAACCCTGTTGCTCCAATATATGTTTGTCGTGGATCCGAATTTGGCTTTCATGTTAAAATATTTCAATTTTTTGAGGACTTTTTGAATTTATTTTATTGGGTACTTGACTGGATAATGCTAATACTCGGTCGAACAAACGAGGTAGACCTCGCGCGGCGAAAGATGAAGCCAACGCGTCATAGTAACGTGAATGCATTGCGCCCGCCTTCTAGCTTGCTATTGGCTGTTTATTGTCATGAATAGCAGTTTGCCAAAATTGTACCTAACGTCATAAAACCCAGTGTGCAGTTTTGTGTACACGGCACTGTCTGCGTTCACTAGCATATTATTGATGACGTGCCTGGTTTCATCTCTCACCGCGGTTACTCTACCAGGTAATAACCTAGTCTTCGTTGTATCCCTAAAGAAAGTGGTATCGGTTATTTTCGAGTCGTAATGGTTTTTTTTTGTTTCTTCGAAGGGTGCGCGCCACATTTACGCAAAAGGTGTTGGTAAAGGCATTGCCAATCCGACAGCCTTGTTACTCTGCGGAGCTAAGATGCTACGTCACGTGAACCTTCCGGAATACGGTGAAATGATTCGTAACGCAATAGACAAGGTCATCCAAGACGGGAAAGTGTTAACCAAAGACATGGGTGGACAGTCAAGCACAATGCAATATACACACGCCATCATCGCAAACTTGCAACCGCCAAAGAAGAAGTGAGACATAACATAGAAATTAATAATACTTACACCGGAATCTCTCAAGTGCTGCCGCGTTCTTTTGTTTTAAGTAGATTTTGACAACTCTTACATAACCTTAATAATAGTTATTGATTTTGTTTTGTTTTTTTCACGTAAAAGACTGATGATTTCTAGTTATTTATAATAGTAAGGTTGAATTGTAACGTGTACTGATTAATTTTTGTCAGTAATTTTAAATCGATTCAATTATTTTAGTTTATTATTAGCTACTTTGTCGATACATATTGTAAATACGTTTTTAAAATGCACGGATGATTTCAGTGTAAGTTTTAAACATAGATTTTGAGCAGTATTCGACATAATTTACCAGGAGAGAAGACCCACTGTGTTTTTCAAAATTATTGACCATCCTTTTTTTAATTCAATAATGACAACCTTAGGCGCTGAACACTTATAAGTAGGTACGGTTTTAGAAGTGGGCCAACCTGTAAATTATTTGAGTACTGTATCCGAACGCCGAAGTATTCGAATACTACCCAACTCTTTTATAGAAAGTGACCTTATTCGTTTTAGAAGTTCATATAACGATGTTTTAATAAATATTTCTTGTTATGGTAAATGAGGAATATTGCATTGTGCCATCGCAATAGGTAATATGTAACACGAAGATAGTATAGTTTTCGATTGAAGACATTCGATCATCTAAAATCGCGCCTGATTATTTTGAAACACTAATTTTGTTAAAAACCATGGGCCAACTCTTTTAAAATTGATTTTAGCGCAACCAGTTTATTTAATTTTTAAATAGCCTCTGTAAAATATATTAGTAAAGATTTACATGTTATTTAACAATTGACAGTACAGAATCTAAATTAATGGATTCGCTCTTATTTTTACTGTTTTTTTTTTGTGAGTTGTGTATTTATTGTATTTAATAATATAACCGATTTAATAAAAACAAACTCTTTTAAGTCAATCAGAAAAGTTTCCATATGAGAAGGATGATGAGCAGGCCCGGACTTAAAGACCGAGAGCCCCTAGACACTTGACAGTTGGGCATCCCAAGCCCGAAAAAAAGGGGGAAAATGGAATTGGATGGAAATTTAGCAAAAAAAAGCCGCCAATTGGGTTATCTTACAAAATTTTTGGGATTTTTTTTTCTTTAATTTCCATCTCCGTTCTGGCCGGGGGCCCTAGGCCGGTGCCGGTGCCTAGAGACACAATACACTATAATAATGACACCGAGACTTCATTACGCTGTCTATGGTAAAAACCATTAGAGTGCAGCATAGAGGGGAACGGTTGTCAAGTCAAGCAGCCTGTTGCTAAGTAAAGGCGGTGCTTTGCCATCGATAGGCTGTGTCATTTTAAGAGAAATCAGGCTATGTGAACTAATTCTTTGCTTGGCGCTTGGTAGAACTTCATTAAATGATGTATGAATAACAGACACTTCGAGAAGTTCTTCAACTAATTTGAAATTTACTTTACGTACGTTTTGGAATATTACTAGATCGTCGAGAGAATAAACTTGATACAGCAGAAACTCGAACTTGAAAGGAAATTGGAGTTTCATGCTTTCACGGCCGGTAGACATCTTGGTAGCAAGTGTTTCCGGCCTAGGTAGCCGTGGTTTAATGGATTTTACTCCGTACGTCACCAGCCGACCGGCAAGAAGATCAAATCGTATTGCCAATCGCTGCTGAAGATGTCCAACGGAGCTTTGGGCGAAATGTACGGAGTAAAATCCATTAGACCACGGCTACCTAGCCCGGAAACACTTGCTACCAAGTTGAAAGGAAATGCTAAAAATTTCGAGCTGTGGAGTTTTCGACTTATCGAGGATTCTATTATTTCGAGTCAGGGAGTCTAAAAGACAATAAATTTTGACTTACGGACACTGCAAAGTCACTTATTTCAAGATTTAGAATTGGCGAGACTGGAACTTCGAGTTATAGAATCAGTTTGTATTCACAGTACCTCGTAGTTAAATCATATGAGCCGTTTAATAAAACGATTAGTGTCAAGTTTATGTTCCTGATGATGGAATAGCATTCCAGAACGTACTCTGCGGCTAATTAAATTTGTTATAGACCTTCTCAGTGTACGTGTTATTCATATATCAAAATGATGTCCCCTTACTAGCGATAGGACATTCTGGATGCTGAATCGGTAACTTTCGGATTATTAAAGTAAACGGATTATTTTCAAGTATTCCGATACTCGGTTAGAATAGACAGACGGGATGGTTTACGCTCACTAAGTCCCTGACTCATTATGGTATTGTGTTCGTGGTACCGAACGGTGCATTTCATTTTGATTCCGGAATATTAAATAATCGTATGAACTTTCCGATTGTACAAATATTCCGAATACCGACATTTCGATTATTAAAAACAATCGATTATACCCATTACTAGGCTATACCATTGTTTAACATATTACTAGAAGATTTTGATCCTTATGAGCGTAAATGAGGCCACTTTTAATAGAGGCAGCTAGACGTCGCACTATTGGCCATCTGTTGACTAGCATCCTAAGTTTTATTATTTAATCTTTGAGTACAGAATAATTGTAGAGTTTACAGAAGTGAGTTGTGTTGACAATCGTTAGGCCATCTGGTGACTAGCATCTTAATTTTATTTAAGACAATCTTGCGTCATTGGTTCATATTGCATAATATTTCGCGGTGACTATTAATAGACAACCCCTAACGTTCTTTCGAAACGCCTCTTTTTTGAGATGTTTATATTCACGAGGAATATTATTATAAGTATATAGAGGCAGAACCATAAGTAAAAGATTTTTTATAAAAATTTGTTTCATGCAAGTTTATTGACAATGTTGTATCCTGTGACATCGTATTTTTATTATTATTATGATAATCTGATAAATATTTTAAATTGCAATTTAGATAATCTGGCTGCCCGGTTGTGATCAAGTTGTCTACGAAGTATGCGATATGTAAATTTATGTTGTATACAATATATCTGAAGCATATATTTTAAAATTTTTGGATAAGATGCGATGTTGACTGGTTTATACATGGTCCGTACACAATATCACAATAATTAAAAGATGATAAAATGAGCGATTCCACTAAGTATTTGTCTATGTATAATCCTAAATTTTTGCAGTAGTCTACAGAATTAGTTTGATGACCAGACAGCGTTACGGCACTTTAGCCAACTGATTCCGGCTTTCTATAGACATTATATTGAATTTAATTGGATTTAACATTAGGGCAAGACTTTTGGACCATTCTGATATTTTATTTAATTTTAAACTTAATAATGTTAATCATTATTATGTCAAACTAAAAATATTCATACATAAGAAAATTAGATAATCAAATTCATTAAAGGGGCCTACACACGATCAGTTTAACTGCGCAGTTTAACCCTTGTGGCGTCATGTCTAAGCGATAAACTGAGATAACTGCATAGTTCCGACAAATTTTAACGCAGGCTTTTGGGCTGCGCATTTGACTCTACTTTGCACCGATAAACTGCGCAGTCAGCTCAGTTAATTGAACAGTTGGCACAGTCATGTGTAGTCTTTGGGTAAGTTCGGTTTTGCGCTCAGATCAATCTGAGCGCAAAACCGAACTTCCCTTTCTAGTCGTGTCTAGCCACGCACGTCAGCTCTTCAAACTGAGAACAATTGAGGAGCAAACTGAAATAGCCCACACACCGTACAGTTCACACAACTGTGCAGTTTGACTGCACAGATAAACTGCGAAGTTAAACTGATCGTGTGTAGGCCCCTAACAATTGGAAAAATTGTGAAAGATTTATTTTAAATTCTTTTATTTAACAACAAATTTTACAATCTTAATGAATTTGATTATCTAATTCTCTTAAACTGCTTGCTTTTGTTAACTAATTAGTATAAGTTGCTATGATAGACTAAGAGCGGATAACACTTTTTCATGTGTTTTTAGAAGACTTGGAACTTTTTTTAAAAGATAACTTTTAAATATCTCTACAAGGGGTAAATAGTCTGTCATTCCAAATGCGGGGCAAAACTTTTTCTAGACTTTACTAATGATAAACACACATAAGTCTTTTTTCGCAAGAGTGAACAAAAAAATATGGGGTGGTTTTGCCCCGCGTTTGGAATGACAGACTATATACCCCTTGTAGAGATATATAAAATTCATCTTTTAAAAAAGTTCCAAGTCTTATAAAAACACATGAAAAAAGTGTTATCAGCTCTTAGCCTATGAATACATCAAAATATATTTTACGAGTGTTTGAACAATTTTTATTCAGAGACAAAGAAATATAAAATCAGATAGCGTTTACAGATAAATTATGTAACTAAACTAAGTTCACTTTATATAAGTTTTATACAGTCTCAACAAATTTCAAAACATTAAAATAATGTCAGCTGCGGCAGTGATGTAAATATCTTATATCATTATTTAGGATCAGTTAGAGGTAGCATTGACAATATCTGAGCTGTTAGTTCAACAATAATATAGGTGGAAGCACAAGTCAACATTGAGTTTGTGGGCCAGGGGAATGAAACGTAAGCGGGCAGCTATAGTATATTTTTCAGTACATGGAATCACTATCTTCCCATATAATATGTTAATCAATGGCTATACATTATATCAACGGTTTAAAATAAATTAAGCTGGCAAATTTTAAGTTCGGGTCTTACACGTGAGGCTATGTGTACAATGATAACACAACAATATCATTTACACGGAACAGATCGCAATCACATTTGCAAAACGACTCGTAAAAATCTCAAAATAAAACACCATCGGTTATTATAAGTTTCGTCTGACGTAATAGAACACTTGAAAAACGATTGGGATGTCTGATGAATTAGCTTCGTTTTAATTCGTAACTACCGGAATAAAAATTACAGATATCGGAATCGTCGGACAACGCCGGAAAACCAAATTTAGTTGATTATATCGCGTTTGGAGCTCTGCATTGCGTAGAGGGTTTATAGGATTTGTTCGATTTGGATATCGGAAAGATTCAGGTATTCAAACATTTTAACAAGTAACTATTGTAGATTCGATATTTTTTTTTATTCAAATAGTTTTTCGGTTTGATTCGATAAACCGATACGACACATTATTTTACAGAAAAAATAAATTTCGTCTAAAAAGTATGGTAACGATAACAAAAATAGAGAAGTATTCACTAAAACCAGTTTACGGGTAATTTTGAACTTCGATATTATATCGGCCAAGTCTTGTGACATAATATTTCGATTGCTTGTCGTCGAGTTCGATAAAATTTGATTTTTAAAAACGATTTATTACGACAGCTTGTTACAAAATGTTTTGTAGTTTTCGGAGAGCATGTTTAAATTCAAGCGAATGTACTTCGATTAAAAAAATTTATAACCTCAGATTTTGGGCCGTAAAATATTAATAAAAGTGTTAAAATTATTTTAGTTGGGATTTTTTATCAATATATTTCAAATTATTACGTAATTTCCAGTAGAATTATGTTAATAAGTGTTGACATTAAAGTTATTTAATTACGTAAATTAAATTTTGGGTTGGTATTGCAGTTTACAAGTCCACTTAAACAGTTGCCGGTTAACGTCTAGTTGTTTGTGTCACAGTGATTTTTCGTCCTAATTAAAATCAAAAAAATCGATTTTTTTCGTTTGTGTTTTAAACTAAATTACTTTTATAATAAAAACCGTAATTTTATACGTCTTTTGTGCTATTTTGGACATTCGTCGTTACTTATTTAATAAAATATGGGCAAAATTAGATAACTAAGAAAAGGCGGTTTGGGAAGTTATAATTTTCACTCGCGTGGGTGCGGGATTATCAAAAAAAAAAAACACGATGTGCATTTTTTTTCCGACTAGCGATTTTAACCATACAATAGACGTCAAACTTGTTGATAAGAAAATGTTTTTTAATGATTTCTAAATTTATTTTCGGTATAAATTGAAAAATTATAGTGCCTTTTCGATTATTTTAACTATCTTGCGTAATTTTGTCTGTTTTACCTAATAAAATTGTGTTAGTGATGTAACGAGCCTGCCTTGTTGGGTCAAAATATTTCCGAGGTAAGTCATTTTATTATTTTAATTTATTATGCAATGCCAAATGGATCGCGTAATGCAAGAGCATACGATTTCAACAAATAATTATTTAATTAGATTGTCAGTGGTCAAAATTTAACATCTTTATGTAAATGCATAAAAATAGTGACAAATTAAAATCCTTGTGTTAGTTTATAAATACTGATCATAAAGTCTTACATTTAATTTGGGCACGTTTTGTTAACAATATTTATTATATTTGTTTTGAAAATGGAAATTACAAATTAAGGGTCATTTATTGAAAATAATTATGTACTTATAATAATTTTATGCGAAAATATCGTATAAGTGGTATTGAAATTGAATAATATTAATATTCTGTTTGTCGTCTTTAACCTTAAAAATAAATTTTTAGAACACTAAATAGTTTTAATAAATCGTCTAAACAATAATTTAACAAAACAAAAATTCAATTTGTTAATAACAATTATTAACAATGGTGAGTGTATTTAAAGTTACTGTATAAACCAGAATTTCTCAAACATTGGCACTTGATTTATGACGATTTTTAATTACATTTATATAGTTTGGTTAAACTTTTTTTGAATAGTAAATGAAAAAAATGCAATTTACTAATAACTACAGGTGAGTTTGTTGTCCTAGAATGCTTCTAGAACTCTTCGGCCAATCCTTATAAATTAGTGTACAAGTTATTGTATAAACCAGGGATTCTCAATTTTATTTAAACCGGGGATTCTCAAACGTTGGAACTCGATTTGTCGTTTTAGTAACTTCTGATGATTCACATATTTTACGACCAAATTTTAAAAAAAATCTGTCACAATTAGCGTTTCATATTTTAAAGCTTTAAAAGTGAAATTATAAATCGATTTGAAATAGTTTTTGTACGGTCGTTGAAGTACGAAAAAATGTAGTTATGTTTCCAATTTAAAGAAACATTTTTAAGGTATTAAAATAAAAAATTGAATTGAATTGAATTGTAGATTATAGACGCTCGACAACAGAGGTCATTAGCGTCTAAAAATAAAAAAGTAAACAAAAGAAAAGTAAAAACAATAAAACCAAAACAAAATCAATACAAAATCAAAAGTTGACACACAACAAAATAAAATCATAATAGGTACAAATAAAATGTGTCATATAAATTAAATTAAAAGATAATGTAAGTCCCTACACTATATAGCAATGTTTCTCAGAGTGGAACCCAAAGGAGGGCACAGAGGGACAACGTCCTACATTAAAATGCCAATGCCCTGTCTATTGTAATTTTTCCCCCCAGGGGGGACATTGGGATGTGGTTGCTATCGTAACTTGCATTCCAATGTTCTTTGGGAATTAGCGCTCCCAGGAACCCGAGCTCGTACTAGTCGGTTTGTGTATGCCGGC
This sequence comes from Mongoloraphidia duomilia, assembly GCA_039654895.1. NCBI lineage: Eukaryota > Metazoa > Arthropoda > Insecta > Raphidioptera > Raphidiidae > Mongoloraphidia > Mongoloraphidia duomilia. The sequence continues at coordinate 24,183,609 of CM077526.1, read as the reverse complement.
TGGCGGATTCTAATACACAAATGAATTATTTGTCGTGTTGAAGACGCTAATGACCTGAGTTGTCGACGCGTCTATAATCTACAATTAATTAAATAATTTATTGTAATTTTTACCCTTTTTACCTACTTCAAATTTTTAATGCCTTACATAAAATTTGGTTCTATTCTAGTCAGGCTCCAAAATTTAAGATAGTCATGCGTTCGTAACAAGGATAATGGAGTGTTAATTAAGTGCCGCTTATATAAATAGTGAAGTAGTAGTGTATGACTCACTATATTAAATTTTAGAGTTTTACTATAGCTACGGAGGCTTTCCGAGACAAAATGAATAAGTCGACTTGAAATTCTACAAAAAATATTTTGTAAAAAATTAAAATTAAAAAAAGTAAAACTACATTCACAATTTTCAAAATAATAAATACGTATGTTTTATATTTCCACTATTCCGGAGGTGCCCCGGAACGGGAGATATCGGATTAGTGAAATTCTGTTGTGTATTGAAATTAACATATTTTACAAGTAAACTTTAAATTTAGTGTTCATAAAATACATTAAAAAGACCTTTTTTTTTTGAAAATCCTTTTAAGCCGCGACAACTTAAAATCCTTCACATACTACAGTTTGGGAGACACTGGTATTCAGAAAATTCATGGTGTGTTTTTCTTTCCAGAGATTTTTTTTCGTACTTTCCACAGCTAGAAGTTTAAAATTACAGTATTGTATAAAATTTGAGATGAAAATGTGTTTTTTAAGAAGAAAAAAAAAACGCCCAAATTGTTTTTCCATAAAAATATGACTGAATGAAATGTAGGCAACTGATTGTTCTTCTGTGTATTTTTTGGTACACTTACTTAAATTAATAAAAATTGTGTATTTGTTTCAGAATTATTAAATCCAAACTAAATACTATACTTTACTGTCAGATTTATACTTATAATAATTTGTTAAATTGCTTTTGTTAATAATTTAAATTAAAACTCGTCTAAATAATCGAAAAATATTCCGGCCATTTTAAAATCTCGAATTGCTCAGAATTTAGATAACCCATGTTTTGAGTTTATAAAACTGAACGAAAAAACAAGTATTTATGAAAATTAAATCGGCAAAGTTAGACAATTGTATCAAAACATGAAGTGAAATAATAATTATAATATTCAGAAATAACCGAAGACAACCCAGATATTTTATGTCGTTGTATAGATGGCATTGCCAATAATTCTGAGTTCTGATAGCTAGTGGAAGTATCAGTTGGATTTTCAGCTTATGTGTTATTAAAAATATTGTTATCTAGGCCTAGATAATCGTGACAGTTGATGGACCTGAATTCGTACAAATTACTGATTTTAATTTGAGGTGAACGATGGAAATTTTTTTTTTTATTTTAAAAAATATTTCTGTGAATTTGGAAGCTTTTTATTTTTTATGACATAATGATATCATATTGCTATAATGACTTAAACTTATTAATATTAATAAAAAGAAATTAATCACATACAGTAGAGTCCGTCTATTACGACTTCGTTTATAACGGCTAACCGTTTTTAGCGACGTAAATGCAAACTCAAGTTAGGTTTCATATAGACGTACTATGAAAGCGTATCCGTATAGTACGACTCCGGTTTAAGCGACCAACTGCTTTTAGCGACCTAATTTTATAATAATCGTCCGGTTAGTACGAAATTACAATACATATTGTTCCTCTGATCTGTAATACACACATATGTGCAATGTTTAATTTTCATTAAAGTTACATAATACATACATACATATGTATTTGTAAGTGTTGATATATTTTGTTTTATTTTCATAAAAATTAATCTATTGTACACTTATATGTATTATATAAAAACAAGCTTAAATTATGCAGTTGCTTTGTGCGTAGAGTGTAGTATAGCCTAGTGGTTAGCATGCTTGGCGCCGCAACGTCTAGACTGGACTGCCGTGGGTTCGAGTCCCACTTGCGCTCATGGATGTTTTGTGATGTTATTTAGTTTTAAGTTAGTTGTTATTTAGTGTAGTTGACAGACGCTAATGACCTTAGATGTCGACGCGTCTATAATCTACAATAAAAATAATGCTTTGTGCGTCGTCTGGTTAATACAACATAATGTAGCCGGTCCTTTGAAAGTCGTTCTATCCGGATTCTACTGTAGTTATATTCGAATTATTTAGTAATTAAACAAAAATATACTTTAAATTTATCTCGAACATTTCTCAGCTTAAATAAACCATGCATTTTTATAATTTCTAAACTTGTTTCAAAAAGTTAACGATAAATTTACAATAGTTTTATTTTTTATTTAATATTTAAATAAACTGTGCTACATCATTCTGATATTTCGGATTTTTATTCGTATGCGTCAGCACATGATTTTTTAAAGTCCTCGAATTACTGAAACACTTGTCACACATTTCACACTTATAAGGTTTCTCACCGGTATGTAGAAGTTTGTGCGACTTCAAATTAACCGACTGACTGAATCGCTTATTGCAAACGTCACACTCATACGGTTTCTCACCGGTATGGACACGTTTATGACTCTTCAAGTGTATCATCTGATTATAGCTCTTGTTGCAAATATCGCATTGGAACGGTTTATCACCGGTATGTAGCATCATGTGTCGCTTCAATACACCAGCCGTCGTGAAACCTTTTCCGCAAACATCACACTTAAACGGCCTCTCCCCGGAATGTTGCAGTTTATGAATCTGAAGATTGACCCGTTGGATAAAAAATTCGCTACATTCGTCACACTGGAACGGTTTTTCCCCTGTGTGCAATAAAATGTGCTTTTTCAAGTTGCTCAGCTGCGTGCAACCTTTATTACAATAATCGCATCGATACGGCGCCTCACCGGTATGGATAAGTTTATGGGTCTTTAGAGCGAGAGGTTTGGTGAAACATTTGCCGCATTCGTCACACTGGAACGGTCGATCATCGGTATGGAGAAGTTTGTGCGACCCGAGGATGTAAGACGAAGAGAAACATTTATTGCAAACGTCGCATTTGTAAGGTTTCTCACCAGTATGCGTCCGTTTATGAACTTTTAAGTGATCTTCACGACTAAAACACTTACAGCAATATTCACATTCGAAAGGTTTTTCTCCTGTATGCAGTCGTTGATGAACTTTGAGGTTATCTTTGCGACCGAAAGATTTGGTACAAACGTCACATTTATAAGGTTTATCGCCTGAATGTAGGCGTAGATGTGTTTTTAAATGGACTTCTTTAAAGAATCGCTTATTGCAAATATCGCATTCGTGTGTTTTTTCACGAGTCTGCTTTTGTTTCGACGATTTCTTCTTTTTAATACAGTCACTGTCCGATGACACTTCATCGGCGGAAATGTTTCGACGTTTCCGTTTCGACACTTTCTTCTTTTTATTATCAGTATCCGATATTTCTTCGTTTTTAACGTCCGTAGAACTTTTTTGCTGGTTTCTTTTTGAAGGTTTGCTTATCTTAGTTTCACTGGTGAGGATTTGGTTGTCTGAAGATGCTTCTTGATCTTCGATTTTTATTTCGTCAAGCTCTTCTTTAACGTCTTTCTTGGTGTCTTCAGAATTGTTGTACTGTGTTTCCTCAATGTTTTCGGGTTCGCATTTTATAACGAAGTAACCGTTCGAAGAATAAATATTACTTTGCTCTTCAGAAATTTCATCAACATCTTTCCAACTCGTGTTGCTGTCATCACCAATGGCGTCTGATAGTTCAGCGACGTCGTCATCTGTTTTCGATTGGCAATTGTTTGAATTGTCGGTTAGGTCTAGACAACTGTGTAACGTTTTTTCGGACTGTACGGCTTTTGTTTGGAAGCTGTGGAATCGTTCCAGCTCTGTACAGCATAATTTACAGATAACGTTTGGCAATTTATCTTGTTTTGATATCTGTAAAAAATAATAGTTTAATGAACCATTTTCCTGAGAGCACTCCTTTCAATTATCCACGAGAGGCAGCACTTGTGGTAGGTACAAACATTATTTATTCCCCATTAGTGTCGTGTCATTTTAGTATAACTTAATTATTTAATTAATTTAATAATAATAATAATTTAATAATTAAGTTATACCACTAAAATGACACGACACTAACGGGGAATAAAAAATGTTTGTACCTACTACAAGTGCTGCCTCTCGTGGATAACTGAAAGAAGTACTCCCCGGAAAATGGCTCATTCTGTAATAATATTTATATTTGTTTCAGTATTTCCCGGAAGTGGGTTCCGGGGAAAATTCTGGGGTTAATTTGTAATTTGATAAAACATAATTAGTGAAAAGTTGGCTTAAATAAAACTAAAATATTTACCATTTTCTTAGTTTCTAAAACATTTAAGAAGGAATATTGCCTAACTCTACTGTAGTCATAGACATGGAGCGTTCTCTTATAATAATGGTACAGAAATGAGAGAAAGAGGTAGCTATTGTAGACGACTATCATTCTCTCTTTCTAGACTTGTGATTGGTTCTTCACACTAATGTATGCGGTTGCTATGAATATTCAATTTTCAAATAACACGACACCATAAAAAGTGAAAATGAAAAACCAATCATAATTCTAGAAAAGATATTGATACTCGTCTATAATAGCTATCTCTTTCTCTTTGTGGCTATAGTAAGCAATAGTAGGATGGGGAACGCACTGTCTACTCTCCACGTCTACAGGGTGCTGAATTGCTTTGTGGGGTAATAGGGATTTAATCCGTAAAATCAAACTTTTGCGATTTCCTGCTTCCCTAATTATTTTAGGAAAAATATCTTCGAATAAAAGTTTTAGAACATAAAATTCTGCATCTAAATCATTAAACAAAATTAATTTTGCATGCTTTGTAACGGCAGAAATTTGATATGAAAATGTCAAAATTACCTCAAAAACAGATAGTGATAGCCATGGAATTTGAACAAAATGATTAGAAATTATTCTGACAGCTAAAACGTCATCATTTTGTTCAAGTTCCATGGCTATCGCTATCTGTTTTTGAGGTAATTTTGACATTTTCATATTAAATTTCTGCCGTTACAAAGCATGCAAAATTAATTTTGTTTAATGATTTGGATGCAGAATTTTATGTTCTAAAACTTTTATTCGAAGATATTTTTCCTAAAATAATTAGGGATGCAGGAAATCGCAAAAGTTTGATTTTACGGGTTGACAGTATTAATAATATTAAAAACGAAGATATTAAACCGTCAGAGTTTTGACAACGAATTTTCAAATGCAACCCAACTGTCATATTTTATACATAGTACTTGTGAAGACTGATAATGTTATTATATTATTAAAGTTAAGAATAGATTGTTGTAAAAAGCTTGCTTGTTTGCAAAATTGGTAGTTTTTTTAAATAAACTACACTAATATTATAAATCGAAAATCGTAACCTTCAACCGTATCTCCAAAAGTCTGCTCCATACGTTTTAAAATTTCGTTGTCTAAAACCATTCTACAATTTTTTATCTGCACTTAACAATTTTTTTGTTTATTATATAATTAAATGTTAGTTTATAATAATAATTGTTAATAACCCTCTTCAACAGTACCAACCACTTTACATATTGCGGAAAGGGGTTATAAATATAAACATTTATTATTTTAAACTAGTTATGCACAAGTTCCCCAATTTATTTGTTTAATATAAAATTAACGAAATTGTTAATAATAATAATCTAAAACCGCGAATCTATTAATACAAAAAGTATTATTGCCGAATGATGAATGTTCTAAAATTAACAATTAAAAAAAGAATCTTGTGTGCTACTTACCTGAATAGGAGCGCATTTCATTGCTATATCAGCTATTTTTGCATCAAATTTGGATGAATAAGAGAATATGTCGGTTAAATTCAAGTCCCCCGACAAACACAGTCGACACAATTTGTTGATATTTTTACTAGATATCGGTATTTTCTTCATTTTTATTGACTAATTTTTCTTGATTTCTCCTTAATATTTTTCACTTCAAGGTCGTGTTTAAAAACAATTGCGGATACATCAGAGCAGTCGGAGCTCTTTACTTCTTCACTTTATTGAATAAATATCTGGATGACCGATCTTTGCTCGGATGAGTTAAAAAAAAATAGTACTTAAAGTTCCCATTTCAACAAAATCGTTAGTCGTTTTTAAGAAAAAAAATTACATACCTATAAGTAGATAATATTATTATACGTCAGTATACGTCATACTACATAACGTATGTACCTACATATTTTATATACCTACTTAGGTAATATAAAAGTAATATACCTATTTATTTAAATATTTGTTAAAAAAATAACAACAATAAAATCTAAACATAATTATGTAAGTATAATTATGTTTAGATTTTTTTGTTGTTATTTTTTTACTTTTCAAATAATTACTGATTAATTTAATAAGTTAAAGATTGACTGTCAGAGTAATTTGACATAAATAATGAAAATAGTTCGTTTTTTCCAAATTCCAAAGCCTACTCACCATACGACACTGTTTTATAACGTTAAAAAAACTGTTTTTTAAAATGATAAAATCGATAAGAAAACGAATTTTTCCAGGGATGACACCTAGCTAGATCGATTTTTTGCCCCCCCAAACCCCTTTTCGGTAAATTTGATCAAAATCGTTAGAGCCGTTTTCGAGAAAATATTTATATAGATACATAGGTATTAGGTACATATTAGTGATGTGCCGGATCGTTAAAAATGTATATCCGCGGATACGGATCTGAATACGGATATTTGCTCTCAAGATCCGCGAATACGGATCTGAATACGGATGTTTGGTCTCAAGATCCGCGAATACGGATACGGATCTTAACATTCTTAGAGTACGCGGCGGTAAATACTAAATATTGCACATCGACCTTTGGAAAGAGACTATCTGTTATGGGAAAAAGTTATTGACCACGATATTAAAAAATAAAAAATAATCTGAATGGAATACTGTTTTTCATTATATTACCTAATTACCTATACAGGGTCTTCAAAGTTAAGTCGGCACTATTGCTAACTTCGTTATTTTTGGATCTACAAAATCGGTTAAATTAGCAAACTAGAAGTATTTTTTCCGCTGAATAAAACGATGAAAACAGAAAAACAATTGAGCATCGCGTTTTCGAGTTATGATTGTCAGAGTCACTAGGAGTGTTGCAAGCGGGCTACAAAATGCTTGGACCAAGAGGGTGATGTTTTTGAGAATCTTATTTGAATTTTGTTTTCTTCCAAGTTATAGAATAATTTGAAATAAACGATATTTTTCACCTCATGGATATTCTTGTCACTTTCTATTTTATGGTGAGCCAAAGCTGCCACTAACACAGCTACCTTTAATTTGAATTTGAAAAATCATTATTAACTTAGTCATTTTTGACATAAGGATAGAAGACTATGGGACACTTTTTGTTCAGAATTCAACTGTCTATCGATTGTGAATATTGTATAGAGGGTGTATCATTTAAAAAAATAGAAATTTTTGATAAAACTCGAAAACGCGATATTCAATTGTTTTTCTGATTTCATCGTTTTATTCACCGGAAAAAATACTTCTAGTTTGCTAATTTAACCGACTTTGTAGATCCAAAAATAACGAAGTTAGCAATAGTGCCGACTTAACTTTGAAGACCCTGTATATATAAAATTTTATCTATGAATTGAAAATTGATAAGGTAAAAGATCCGCGAAAAAACTAACGGATACGGATACGGATCTTTCTTTTCCCTCGGATATCCGCGGATACGGATCAGATACGGATATCCGGCACATCACTAGTACATATATACAAAATTTGCTCGTTTAATAATATAGGGATAGATTGAATTTTCAATTGTCCAATGTTATTTGTTGATATAAAGTTATATGAAAAACTGATACACTGAACAACGGATTCAATTAAAACATACATATTTGAATTCTAATATAATGTAGTGTTACAAAGATATTACCATGTGATTCGTCAAAATGGCGTCTATTACCGTAATATTCGCCAGTGAATAAGCGAATATTGCCGTTGACTGTTCGCGTTATTTATTTACCCAAAGTTCTCCAAAATTACCGAAAGGTTGCACCGAAAAATATATCGCCAATAATTTTGCAACTCTAAACACAATCTAAGAAACTATTTAAAATGGTAATTTATGACGAAAAAATAAACGTTTCTTTTATCAAATCTCTTGGAGGACAGTGTGGTGTAACGGTTAGCGTAGCGGCCTTTGGATCACATTGTCGTGGATTCGAATCCCACCTCAGCTCATGGATGTTTTGTGATATCATATAGTTTTAAGAGAATTGTTATTTAATGTATTTAAAACGCTAATGACCTAAGTTGTCAACGCGTCTATAATTTACAATAAATAAAATAAATCAAATTTCTTGCCTCAATTACACCGGGCGAGTTTAGTAACTACTAGCCGGCGATCATACTAGCGCGCGAGTCAGCTAGTACAGTAGCCGGTCTTTCAACTCTACTCGCACTAGCTGGGCTAGTACCGAGTTTACCGGACAAGTATATTACACAACGCTAATTCACTAGCGTCTAGTAAACTCGCCGACTAGTAGCTAGTAAACTCTTCCAGTGTAATTATGGTGTAGTCATAGACGGTAACGGCATTGCCCCCCCCCCTTCCCCAAGAAACTTGAATATGTTTAATTTATGAGTAGTTTTACTTATATCTTTCAACAATTTTGTAGGGCTTGAGAACAACCGAGCGTGTAGCAATGCTGTTGTTTACATGGCGTTGCTATGGTTCCTCTATTACAAGTTCCCGGGTTCTAGCCCGAGAGCTGGTAAAAGTGTCAATTGGATTTTCAATTTATTATTAAAAAAAAATAATGAATTGAAAATATGAATTGGTGCTAGGCCCAAATAACCTTAGCTGTTGGTGGTCTTTAAGACACAATTTGAAACTTAAGGACACTATATTTGGAGCTACAATGCTGTTTTTTTTTGTTGCAGGATGCAGGTGGTGCCATCGCCTGGAATCTTCAGGAAACGATGACCCGCAGGTCCTCTCCATCAACTGTTAATGATTTTTAAAGGTAGGATTTTTTCATTCATTTACTATATTATGATTTTTTTGTGTGACAAGCAATACTTTATAATTAACTTTAAAAAGAACTACTGAACCGATTTAAATAAAAATTATATGGGACCATTCCGTAAACATTCTGAATCCAACGGCGTCGATATTTTTCAAATCGGTTAACTCATCGAGAAATTATGGCTGATATGTCGAATTGATATAACCGCTATTTTTGTTAGTTAAAAATCTATATATTAATACGTAAGGAGCGAAAATTGTGTTACCTTTTTTTACTATTTATTATGAAAGGAGGGGAATGAAACTTATATCATTCGAAAGGTACTGTGCCATAGATGTGCACAAAAAAATCATGTGTATGTTGCCGTTAAGGCAGGTAAAATAAAGTTTCCCTGCACGGGAGAATATTACATCCAAACAAAATACATAGCGTTGTTTCTCTCGCTGTTTGGTGTAATTTGAGACCTCTGGTGACACACCACGGAGATTCTATGAACTATCAATATGTAGAGGGTATCCTTTCGTCGGATTTCTTCGTTGTCGGTACAGTTATGTTGGTGTTATAAATTCCAATTATGGCTTGAGAATAACCGAGGGTGTAGCAAATAGCAATGCTGTTGTTTACATGGCGTTGCTAAGGTTCCTCTATTATACAAGTCCCCAGTTCCCGGTTTCTAGCCCGAGAGCTGGTAAAAGTGTCAATTGGATTTTTAATTTATTATTAAAAAATAATGAATTGAAAATATGAATTGGTGCTAGGCCCAAATAACCTTAGCTGTTGGTGGTCTTTAAAACACATTTTTTTTTTTAAATTCCAATTAGAATTTCGTTACTTTACAGACACAATTGGTCGACTTTCGACCACAGGCGATACTATGTTTATTATTTGCCTTTTATCGCTGGCAGATGTTTGTGTACCAATCTTTGTACAATATTTATATGAATATTAATATAAGAATCGGTTATAGGAGAGGAAGTAAACGGAGCTGATAACCACATTAATATGTATGTATGTGTGTGTAAAAAAAAGAATGTAGGCATAATATCTTGATGTCGGAATTTTCCGGTGATTTGCGAGTATACGCAGTGAATCGGAACGTGGCAACGAACGCGTTAACAAACCACGCTCTGTGGATGCTTGCACGCACCGATTACCCAGGGTAATTGTGCCTAGGCTCTCAGATTTCACATTTTTCAAAGTTAAAGTAAATTAAATCGTTATTACCAGTTCATTTTAGTCAATCGATCTGCGATAATAGGATAATTTACAAATTTCTTATTTTTTGGAAATTTCTTATGCAGCGCCATTGCCTCGACGATTTGCAGGGCAAAATGCTAGCTCGATGAAACAAAGGATGCAGAACAGGAAAGAATGTTTGCAATGGATCCTCTCTTCTCAGCGGGGTTTGCATTATAATTATGTTATGCGTAATGAGTTTAGTACGGCTGAAGATATAGGATTTTTGGAAAAAATGTTTGCAGCCAAATTATATTTAGAAATAAGTTTTATTAGTCCAGCAGTCAGGTACTTTTTACCTGGAAAGTATTCCGAAGTTATTGATATTACATTTCCTACAATTTTCGTTTCCACAACTTTTCTGTGGTACTAATGGTGAGCGCACTGCAGGTTCTTGAAAATCACCCGCTCCGCTTTTTGTAACCTTTGTAACCAATGGTTAAAATGTAATGTTCTTTTCAGTAGTTTTATTTATTTTGTTCTTCATCGAACTTTAAATTGAAAATACACATGTTACACATTGGTTACCAAGGCTACAAAAAGCGGAGCGGGTGATTTTCAAGAAGCTGCAGCGCGCTTACCATTAGTACCACAGAAAAGTTGTGGGAATTTTATAATATTCGTTTAGATATTAGCTCTCGCATGTAGTGCGTTTCGTCGTTAAGATAGCTTACGTATTTCCTCCTTGATAATTAGGTATTCGTTTCATTTAGTGCAAATTTAAATTTTGAATGCAAAATTTGTAATTCTAGTTTTTACACCTTTCCCCTAAATTATTACAACAGAACCTCGCGAGGATGTAACTGATGTAAGACATGTATTGTTTTTTAAGTACAGGGTTTGACATAAATAAGTACGCAAAAAACAAAAATTGATTTGAAGAAAGACACTGAAATTAAATATTAAAGAAGTAACCACAAAACTTAAAAAAAAATCTCGGTTCACGTTTTGGTAACCATGTTAGCTTCACCAGGAGATATAGTCCATCCTGAAGAAGTGTAGAGTAACAATAAATCCCAACAAAAATGTAAATGTGAAAAAGAAGCCAAGTTCGGTACAAAGAACAGCTCCGCCGAAAAAAGAATTGAGATCTAAGTGGGTACCAAGTTTTCACTTGGCGAGTTTTCACACACGATTTATTTATTTATTATTTAAGTTTTGTGTTTGGTACATGGGGGATCCCCCTGAAGCCATAATTTTGCTAGTTTTTATTTAATTTGTTTTTAGTTTTTTCTAAGACGTATTTAAAAGTGTTAGGTTCCATACGTAAATATTCAAAAAACCGGTTTGGGTAAAATTTTAATTCTTGGTATAAATGATGAAATTCGCCATGTTTAGATCGTTTTCTATTAATAGGGTGGACATGATAGCTCCTACCCAAATTTATATTTAAAATATACCACTTTGTGGCAGAAGAATACAAATATTCGTCTTCGCTATCTGACATTTCAAACGCGATTTAAGCTTGTATCAATGCTACTATCAAAGCTTTGTTGTGCAAATCTATAAACGCTTGTAATTTCAGCCACCATCTACAATACATGCTACCATCTAGAATCCCAGCTGCGTACTGCACGTACCTTAACACGTACTACGCTACCATTGTTTTTTCTTTCATAAAAATTGTATGAATTACTGTGATTAATTTTGCTAGATCCCGTGAAGAGATCTACATATAATAATATGTTGGAGCTCTGCTAATTACGCCTGGTGCTCAGGTTAATTAATGTCGAGAAGCGTTCACCGTGTCTTCTTTTTCTTGTTCTTCTAACTTCTGACCGAGCACACTGATGTGCTCTACCTGTCATCCACCCCAATTCGACTCTGAACACCGTATCCAAAGAATAATGTTGACTTCAATATTGCGGAATATAATTTATTCTTTGAGGTTATGTCATCAATTGGCAAACGACCGTGAATTGTGAAATGTGTGGGGTTCTTGTCACTTAATCAATGTTAACATTTTTGTGGAGGCCCCTGGGCAGTTACCCAGTTCTAAATATAAACAGTAGACTATCGAAAGTCCTGAAGGTCTGGCGGGGAAGAAAACGCTCACATGGTGTAGAGTCTACAACTGGCGGACCGCGGTTCAAGTCCGGACCGCGGAAGGTCAAAAACTAGAACACCAAAATTTTTTTGAATTATTTAAAAAATATTTTTATGTACTTTCCGCTACGAAAGTTTTATTTTCGAGTGCTTTGTGGCGGTAACAAAGAGGCACATTTTGAAGAACCAATATCACTTAAGATTAACGACCGCCCACCTTGAAGACACTCTTCGCATAAGTTGCTCCCCACGTGAACCTAACTTTAAAAAACTGACTCAAGACCGCAAATGTAATTTCCACTTGAACCTAACTTTAAAAAACTGACTCAAGACCGCAAATGTAATTTCTCCCATTGATTTTTGAATACAATTATGTCTATCTATTGCATTTCATATTATTTTGTGAGTGAAAATTGAAATAAAAAATTGATAAAGAATGTTTTTTTTTTTTTTTTTTTTTTTGGACCTCGATAAAAATTTTCAACAGTATTCGGACCCCACCTATAATTACTTGCCGACCCCTGGTGTAGACCGTTTAATTATTATGTAAACAAGTATTTAAATCTATGATTGAAAAAAGCGTGACATCCAAATTAACCTCAAAACTTTCTGTTATCCCTGTGAAATCATAGAGAACAGTGTGGTCCAGTGGTTAGCGTCGCGGATTCTGGATCAGACTGTCGTCGGGTCGAATCCCGCCTCCGCTAATGGATGTTTTGTGATGTCATTTAGTTTTCAGTTTTTTTGTTATTTAATGTAATCAAGACGCTAATCACCTAAGTTGTCGACGCGTTTATAATTTACAATAATTAAAATAAATGTGAAATCATAAAAAAACAAAGTTTTGTTTTTTCTGATGAAAGCTTATGTTTTTTTCCCATAGAATTCATGGTGCAAACTGCAATTTTCCTCCCAACTTTCGTTGATTGTGCAATGAACTTAAAATTGGTATCGATTGTACTTGACGTAGCGTATGTGAATGAATTGTAAATTATAGACGCTCGACAACTGAGGTCATTAGCGTCCGTAGCGTATGTACGCAACCGGTAGAGCGCACTTGCGCTACGGGAAGTTGCGTGCGTTCTTACGGACGAACAACTTGAGAAATGTTCACCAACAACACAAGAGTAAGTAACAATCTCTCTCCTCATGTCACGGCTATCACGCGAAACGTCACGCTTTATGCCATCCGTGTTTTGTGTGCGTGTCTCTGTCAAAAATACAGATTGGTCCGAAAATCACTAACGAAAAAGGTGTGAGTGACGCGGTGCTCCCACCAGGGGAACATTGGAATTTGGTGCTATCGCAAATGTTCTTTGGGAATCAGCGCTCCCAGGACCCGAACTCGTACCAGTCGATTTGTGTATGCCGGCTGGCGGATTCTAATACACAAATGGATTATTTGTTGTGTTGAAGACGCTAATGACCTGAGTTGTCGACGCGTCTATAATCTACAATAAATTAATTAATTGATTCGGTTTGTGTGTTTGTTTATGTCAAATCTTGCAAGTCAATTTTGAACGACTTCCACGTATCCGATCATTTGAAATTTTGTACACATATTTATTCCCGATGACAATACATGAATAAATCGTTTTTAAGAAATAAATTCAACCCCTAAGGGGTTCAAACGGGGATGTAGGATTTTTTTGACTAATCAACGCCCAGACCAAATCGCTGAAGCTAGAAACTTAAAATTTGGACAGTCGGTTCCTTTTCTGACGTAAGCATCCACTAAGAAAGGATTTTTCGAAATTCAACCCCCTACGGGTGTCTAAAGGGGGTAAAATTTTTAAAGGCTAAAATGAACAAACTAAATATTAGTAAAAAAAACTTTTTAGGGACAAGCTTTTATTTAAATGCATTAAAAAGAAAAAAATAATTTTTAATAATTTAGGTTCATAATTATGAAAGCGTGGGTCGTGACTAATAATCTATCATAGAGTTCACGACCCACGCTTTTATAATTATGAACCTAAATTATTAAAAATTATTTTGCATTTAAACAAAAGCTTGTCTCTAATAAGTTTTTTTTACTAATATTTATTTTTTTGTGTATTTGCCATATGGCACATACACTATTGGCGTCGGTCGGATGGTGGGACCTTGGGGTCGGATCAAAATTTCTCGACGTTTCATACCCTCCTGAACAGTTTGCCACCATTTTTGAAAATGTTTATGTATATATGTATGTATGTATGTATCATACTCTCTCGACAGACTTAATCGATTTAAACGAAATTTGGTACACACATTGGAACCCATTACCGCACGAAGCCTATTTAAAATGGGCCCGATCGGACCATTTTAAGGGTAGTATTTAGGGGTTGAAAAAAGTTTTTGGGCCCAAAAATACCGAAAAAATTCTCAGAATCGTTTCAAAATTGAAATTTAACCCTTTAGTAAAGATTAAAATGTGCTGTTAAAATTTTAATAAAATCGGCCCGACAGGACCGGACTTACAAAAATTTTATGAAAACACTGGTTTGCGGATAGTGATTTATTTACTGAAGGGTGTATTTAATAAAATTAAGCAAAATCGCAGGATAGTGGACAAAATAATTTGATTTATTAAATTAAATGTACGACGTTTCGTCTATACTTGGGTACTTGAAAAAGTCTAAATCTATAGACGAAACGTCGTACATTTAATTTAATAAATCAAATTATTTTGTCCACTATCCTGCGATTTTGCTTAATTTTATTATAATCACGATGGACACGATTTCTAATATAAAGGTGTATTTAATTTGCTACAAAGGTTGCATTGATAATATTATTGAAATTAAGAAAAAAAATATTATTTTAAGGGATGTATTAAGGGGTTAAATTTTTTATTTTGTCCAAAAACAAACTTAAGTTTACATAATAAAGCCACAAGGCCTGCATTAGCAAATACACTATATTGTCGGCAGGGTTTTGGCACTGCGACCCGAGTTTTTTTTTACTAATATTTATTTTTTTATGGTTAAGATTAAGCTGCTTATTTCTCTGCACCCATTCGTCTTTTATACTGAAAGGAAAATTGTGAGGAAATGGTTATTTTTTTCACCCTACAGCATCGCCGTAGGAAAACATCTCCATCTGAGATGTTATCCAGCGTCGACATATAGCAGAGCACATCGCATGCCTGCAAGTCATGGAACAGTGGCCACGAAGGACAATGTCCGCGCTCACGGCTGGGCCTCCGGGGCGACGAGGTACTACCTCAGGCATCGTCAATCACTGGAGCGTATCTCCTGAACATAAAAATAATGCTTGATGCCCGGTGCATCAAACAAAATGTTCCTCTATTCGCTCTTAAAAAAACTTTATTCTACGCCAATGCATTTACAAAACTTCCATGGAACTTCTGTACCACTTGAACGGTTAATTGATTGGTATTGCACAATCGATACTGATCAACTATGATGAGTCATCGAGATAGTTATAACAGTGAAACCCTTTAGAACTAGTAGTAGAACCTATCGTGGACTTTTAGTCCGAGAGCTAGTGACAATGTTATTTATTCAAGGTCTTATTTTTGTGAAGATGTTGAGGGAGGCATATTAAAGTACCCTGAGTAAGGAATTTTGCTAGATAGCGGTATGGGAGGGATGCAGACCGCCCCCAACATGTAACAAAAAAATGGTCACAATTATTATTGCTTCAAGGCTGAAATTGTTTGCATGGCTTGTCGGTGAACCCAATAATGCCATTATAATATTTGCAGATCGATTGGTCGGTATTAAAAGGATGGCAGACCACCCTAAACGTGTCATGTACCCGACGAAATTTATATTATTAGTTCAAGGTTCAAATTTTAATATGTTGTTACAGCGACTATTTTAAGCATATATTTTAATTTGCAGAACAAAAAGTCGGTATTAACCCCCTTGCAGAGCGATAGTTTCTCTCTAAGAGAGGGGGTTAATACCGACATTTTGTTCTGCAAATTGAAATATATGCTTAAAACAGTCGCCGTAACAACATACTAAAATTTGAACATTGAACTAATAATATAAATTTCGTCGGGTACATGACACGTTTAGGGTGATCTGCCACCTCTTTAATACTGACCAATCGATCTGCAAATATTATAATGGCATTATTGGGTCACCGACAAGCTATACAAACAATTTCAGCCTTGAAGCAATCATAATTGTGACCATTTTTTTGTTACATGTTGGAGGCGGTCTGCATCCCTCCCATACCGCTATCTAGCAAAATCCCTTACTCAGGACACTTTAATATGCCTCCCTCAACATCTTCACAAAAATAAGGCCTTGAATAAATAACACCAAAAAATGTCACTAGCTCTCGGTCTATATAGTTTGCATAAGATAAATGAAATTTTCAAAGATCACCTGTTTTCGAAAATTGAAAACTCCAGCTATGACGGTTTAGTTTTGAAATGGCGTTCCTTCTCAGTAACTTCTATTATTTGTCGATTCAAACGTGACACCCTCAAGTGCGTGAGTCCCCCTTCTAGAAGACGCACAACGTTAGATGCACGCGGGGATCTAGACGGCCGGGCACTCAACCACCGTGCAGTTTTATAGCAGGTGCAACGTCCTCCAGGTGGCCAGCGGACCGTGCTGTGAATTGCGCCGGCGCAAAACACGACGTACGTACAGTGGCGCACATCATAAAGGGCGACATTGTTGCGATAAAATAGATTTGTTCCAACAGAATCGAAAACCGTCCGTCGACGCCAGAAGTGTGCGTAGTGACATTTTTGAAATTTAAATTCTTATTTTATTGAAATAAAAACTTCCTTAATGTACGTGCAGTACGCAGCTGGGATTCTAGATGATAGCATGTATGGTAGATGGTGGCTGAAATTATAAGCGCTTATAGGTTTGCACAACGAAGCTTTGATACTAGCATTGATACAAGCTTAAGTCGCGTTTGAAATGTCAGATAGCGAAGACGAATATTTGTGTTCTTCTGCTACAAAGTGGTATATTTTAAATACAAATTTGGGTAGGAGCTATCATGTCCACCCTATTAATAGAAAATGATCTAAACATGGCGAATTTCATCATTTATACCAAAAAATAAAATTTTACCCAAACCGGTTTTTTGAATATTTACGTATGGAACCTAACACTTTTAAATACGTCTTAGAAAAAAACTCAAAACAAATTAAATAAAAACTGGCAAAATTTCACTTATTAAACTAGTTACATCCATTGCGAAACTTGTAACGGCCATTTGACAGTTGTCACACGTTGATTGTAGTAGTCAGCGTGCTGAAAGAATGGTGAGATACATTCTTGAATGTACGAGCTCTTGTAACAGCGCTTATACCTGCTACACTCACTGCTTCGTTGTGTACGCTCGCATATATAACAATGTATTAATTTAATCAAGCCCTGCTATGATCTACGCTACCATCTAGAATCCCAGCTGCGTACTGCACGTATCTTTAGTTAACACTGAAAGGCAAAGTTCAGCTATAAATATGCTCCGTTTAAATTACGGTTTCTGTTAAAATCGACATTGACGCAAGCGAAGCCGCAGGTAAAGGCCACTTGTCGCTAAAATCTCAGCGTGGAAATAATCCGCTTTATGACCACAGCTACAGGCGTATAACGAGATGCCGGAACACATCTGTTAGTATATTTTAATTCAACACTAAATTTAAGTTGTAAAGAGTACGAATTTATGGCCAATGACCGCTCCGAAATCACCAGGCGCTTTACTGTTTCCGTTTTATTCTTCGCTTAGCATTTCCTAATCGACTTGAATCGCTACAGTTAAAATACTAGCACACGCGACTTCGTGTTGTTCGCGGCTTATTCTTGAACTTCTTGCTCTTCTTATATCTAGAAATATAAAACTCACCAGTATATAGTAGTGTTGACCCAATGAATGTTAATAATTGAAGGAAGGTTTGGTTGAGGGTCAAAAAAATGAAGCTTTACCTAAATGTCGCTTGTGGCCAACGTTTCGTAATATTTAATTTCATCTTCAGGGTCTGAAGCCAGTCAAATGATAGGAAATTATTCCAATTTTAAATTGCATGATCATGCAATTTAAAATTGGAACAATTTACCATACTCACTGGGATTCTAGATGGTAGCGTAGATCATAGCAGGGCTTGCTTAAATTAATGCATTGTTATAATATATGCGAGCGTACACAACGAAGCAGTGAGTGTAGCAGGTATAAGCGCTGTTACAAGAGCTGGCAGATTCAAGAATGTATTTCACAATTCTTTCAGCGCGCTGACTACTACAATCAACGTGTGACAACTGCCAAATGGCCGTTACAAGTTTCGCAATGGATGTGACTAGTTTAATAAGTGAAATTTTGCCAGTTTTTATTTAATTTGTTTTGAGTTTTTTCTAAGACGTATTTAAAAGTGCTAGGTTCCATACGTAAATATTCAAAAAACCGGTTTGGGTAAAATTTTAATTCTTGGTATAAATGATGAAATTCGCCATGTTTAGATCGTTTTCTATTAATAGGGTGGACATGATAGCTCCTACCCAAATTTGTATTTAAAATATACCACTTTGTAGCAGAAGAACACAAATATTCGTCTTCGCTATCTGACATTTCAAACGCGATTTAAGCTTGTATCAATGTTAGTATCAAAGCTTCGTTGTGCAAACCTATAAGCGCTTATAATTTCAGCCACTATCTACCATACATGCTACCATCTAGAATCCCAGCTGCGTACTACTCGAGAGTGTTGAGTTGAAAGATGAGTTAATGAGCAGTCAAGAATAAGTATGTATTTGTTGGTATATTCGTTGTGGAAGAAGAACTGATAGCATCCCATCCGATGTGAGAATCTTGTAGCATTACATAGTTGATATAATGATTTCCGTGAGCGGGCTGCGGAACCACAGCGCCGAGTTATTGAACTTGAGACATCATCATATCGTCATCGCGCATCAGCCTATCACATAATGTTACGAACAATACATAATATACTTATGTACCGAGAGATACAGGTGAAGTAACGCATACATATACAGAGTGTATGAAAATAATAGTACACTCCAGTACACACATACTTTTTTTTTGTATAGGACTTTCGAGAAAACAGTATCTCGCGAAAATGTGCTACTGTTCAGTAACACTGTTCAGTAACAATCATTGCCTTTTCTGATTACAATGGGATCTGCAACCCTGCAGATCACACTTAATTAGTTTGTTTGAAATTATTACTTTCAAAAATAGAAATGTTTCATATAGTAGTCCAGCAGTCAGGTACTTTTTACCTGGAAAGTATTCCGAAGTTAATGATATTTTGGTATGTTGTTTGTGGGTACTCTGTGGAGTAGAATCTGAGTTTTCGACCTCGAGGACCATGTGCTAACGTGGGGGGAGCCGAAAAACAAGAAAAACAACGAAATCTTACCACCTTTTTTGCTTTTTTCGAAATCTCTCAGAAACGGTCGAGTTAAGCAATTCTTTCATTATGTAATGTTTTAAAGAGATTTCCTACAATTTTCATTCCCATAACTTTTCTGTGGTACTAAAGGTAAGCGCGCTGCAGCTTCTTGAAAATCACCCACTCGGCTTTTTGTAACCTTGGTAACCAATGGTTAAAATGTAATGTTCTTTTCAATAGTTTTATATATTTTCTTCTTCATCGAACTTTAAATAGAAAATACACATGTTACACATTGGTTACCAAGGTTACAAAAAGTCGAGCGGGTCAAAAATTAAAAGAAATAATTGTCGTTTAAATACCTCGAAATTATTAAAAACAATGAACAGAAAAAAAGAATCATTGCATAATTGGAGGAAGGAATTTGCTAGTATCAAATATTTTATTTGTTACATTCAATGATTTAAGAAAAAAAAATCAAGAAAAATTTTTCAGATTAAGAAAATCCCTCTAAATAATCGTCAGATTATGGATCAGCACGACCAGGACATCAAGCTGAACCATCTGTATGAAAATCTGACGCGCTCGAGTATTTCAAAATAGCGTTTTTTTTTGCATTTTTGAAAAGACGCCACAAGCTTGCGTCACATCCGAATCGTCAGTCTTTTGAATAGGAGCTTCGTTCGAGATCACTTAACATCCCCTCTGAATATCTGACGCGCTCGAGTAAATTTTTTTTCTCCCCATTTTTAACCCTTCCGTACGGCCGCCCCCACCATCCAAACCGGCAGATTAATATACCTCCGTCATCAGAGACACGTGGGGCATATACACTATCAATATCTGACGCGCTCAAGTATTTCCATGTATAACTGTTTTTTTTTACATTTTTGAAAGATTGTAGTCGCTCCCCCACCGGTGAAAGTGTACACATGATATAACCTTTTTTTCTTTCTACCATCTAATATTCAAAATCCAATAGGTCCCCACGACGCTCGAGTAAATCCCCATTTAGCATCGTGGGCTCCCCTACTACGCGCTTATCATTAGTACCACAGAAAAGTTCAAAAATCGCAAAATTCGAAATCTTCAAAACAGACATTGGGGATAGTATATAGTAAAGATGTAAAATTAAGTATAGATCAAACTGACATTCCTTTAATGAAAGTCCTATACATAACGTTGCTATGTTTTCATAGTTCAAATAATTTTCTTACCTTACTTACCAGGTGTGTTTGTGTTCTTACGTCCGTATCGAGGGCACATCATAGACCAATGCGCAGTTTGTAGATTGAATGCCTGTAGGTACGTTAAAATAATTATTCTTTTTGAACTGCTGTTTTTATTTAAAACTCAACATTAATTAGTAGCAGATTTTATGTAATTATGTTAACGCCTTTAAATTTGATTTGGTTAAAAGAGCCTTGCATCCAAGGAGAGCTACCAATTTTTAAACGGTTTTATTTGTTTATTTATTTGTTACTATCTTTGTTTCAAATCTTGCGACAGCTTTTTTATCTACTTCTACTTAACCGATTTTTATGAAACTTTGCACACACATTGAGTTTCCGTGACAATACATTATTATGATAATTTCAACGTGGTAACGAGGGTCTGATGATGGAATCAGGAGGTGGACAGTTGAAAGGAGGAGGAGTTTGCATAATGATACGGGCCAGAAATCAAACTAAAAACTAGAAAATAAAAATAGGTAAAAAAACTTTTAAGTTAAACGGGTTTATTTTAAATCATCAGCTGTACCAAAAACTACAAAATAATTAGGACACAAACTAAGGGGCACTTTGTGTCGCTGCGTCAGCGGAATAAGTACCTAATAAAAACGTGGGGCGCATAAAAATCTGTATAACGACTGTATAATTATTAAATAAGAACGGATTATCTAGAAAAATGTGTTTCCAAGCCCACCAACAGAAATATTTCAAATGCGCCCCACGTTTTTATTACTTATTCCGCTGACGCAACGACACAAAGTGCCCCTTGGTTTGTGTTATTTTCCAGTTTTTGGTACAGCTGATGATTTAAAATAAAACCGTTTAACTTAAAAGTTTTTTTACCTATTTTTATTATTAGTAAGATTGCACTAGTGGCAAGTAAAGTATGTGTCGATTTGAACCGGAGGGAATACACAAGCTTCCCCTAAATTTCTGAACCTAGCATAGAAGCATCCAACGGGGAAATGATAGAACATATTATCATTAACGGTAAAAAATTCGATAGACGCAATCTTCCCCAATGGTATACCCAACCGTAAAACGGGGAAATGGAAGGGCGTTATATGATTTTATTAATTAACATTTCTTGTAATCTTCATGATGAATTTATTAATGCTTCAACGATAATCACACATAAACAATATGAACTAATGTTTTACGTTCTTTGCCCCCCTGATTCGACAGTATAGCTGTAAAACTAAGAGAACGTCGTCCCTCGTATATTCGCTCACCTTTCTACCGTTCCTCAATGCCCCCACCATAGACGCGCCACCACTGGCCTTTTACCTGTTGCTTTCCCGCATCTGCTATACCTGTAGACACACCGGCTGTTCTGCAGTCAGTTCGCGTCGATCGTCGATTGTTTAAACAACATACTGTCGTCATATCGGCGTCCGGTGTTTGTTCGCCGGTCCAATCAGTGACTGACACGACAAAACAAAACAAAAACAACGTCTTTTGATGTTCAATTGTTGTTCGATGTTCGTTTTGTTGTCGATGTGTGAATTGTTGTGTTTCTTTCCAAAACAAAATGGATCGCGAACAGACGTCAGCGTTGGCCAATCGCGAGAGACGTGGGAAAAGCAATAATTGAACATCAACAACGTGTCATTATAATGGTTTGTTCATTCGGCACAAAAACTTATAGCAAGTATGTATTTATGTTTGGTTGTATGTGTTATGGTAAAACTAGAATGTACCGGATTTATAAAACTTCCTATTTGGAATATTGACGTTTCAAAAGTTGTTCGTTGATTACTGATACTATTTGCTAATCATAGTATCAACATATTGAAAGGAACCAATGATAGCAAGTAACACCGTTTTTTGATCGAATTATCTTTGCAATTATTCATGGATTAAAACAAATATTGTTTGCTGGTGTTGTCCTAATTCGGGTCTATAGGCCTTCGTTGGTTGGAATTGCTTCCTAACGTTTCGCTAGCACGAGTGGCGAGCTTCTTCAGAGGTCCTTCCATCTCCGATGCTGGATGTAGATTCTACATTAGATGGAAGGACCTCTGAAGAAGCTCGCCACTCGTGCTAGCGAAACGTTAGGAAGCAATTCCAACCAACGACGGCCTATAGACCCGAATTAGGAGAACACCAACTCATCATTTGGCCGCGAAAGCCTCAACCAATTTGTCAAATATTTTTTGACTGAATACAATTTACTGGTGCGAATTTGCTATTATAGGTTGCTAACCATAGTATAATAGTATCTTAAAGATACTTAAAGCAACCAATGATAAGCAAGTAAGACTGTTTTTTGATCGAATTATTCATCTTTGCATTTATTCATTGATTGTAACAAATGTTTTTCGACAAATATTTAGATCACTTGGAAATTCTACAGAAATTGTTTCTTCTCGACGATCGTTTCGGACCAAAGTCCATCTTCAAGGAGTCCGAAACGATCGTCGAGAAGAAACAATTTCTGTAGAATTTCCAAGTGATCTAAATATTTGTTATTAATCATGTTCTACCAAGTGCCGAGTGAAAATTTAGTGCAAACTAAATATTTTTTGGCTAAATTCAGTCTGTTGGTACGAATTTGCAATTTTAGGTTGCTAACCATGGTACAATAGCATCTTAGATACTTTAAAGCAACCAGTGATGGCAAGTAAGACCGTTTTTTGATCGAATTATCTTTGCAATTATTCATAAATTCTGATTTTTACTGTTTATAAGTTTGCGATCCATCTAATCTAAAAATGACCAATTGGTAGCGAATAATAAAATCATAACGGGGTAATCAATGAATAACTGAGGAAGTGATAAAAAAAACTGCCTGTCGGAATGTTGTTCTTCATTTGTTTTATAAGAAAGGAAGGATCATTTTAAATCACAATATTGACATTTTAAATTTACTGGGAAATTTGCATTTCGAAGATTTTTTGCTACTGGCATTAGAACCATAGAATTACAATTTCATAAGTTTCAAAAGCAGTAGCACTTATTTCGTGGATTTACTTTCGAGGCTCTTCCAGAGTTACTTTTTTCAATTGGGTGGATTTTTTTAAATAACATCAATGGACAATATTGCAATTTAATAATGACCTTTCTAGAAGACCCGGCACTTCCTGTATTTAGTTCGAATAGAAATTGACCACACAGCACAATAGTTCTGACATGGCACCAGATTTAATTATGAATTTCCTGTACAGTTTCCTGAGGACCGCCTTGTGTTTGCTTCGAATTTTTTAAAAATTGCATCTTGACCACGATGGTTCTAACTTAAACAATCACACGAGGACAGTCTGGTGTAACGGTTAGCGTAGCCGACCTTTGAATCACACTGTCGTGGGTTCGATTCCCACCTCCGCTCATGGATGTTTTGTGATGTCATTTAGTTTTAAGGAAGTTGTTATTTAATGTAATTAAGACGCTAATGACCTAAGTTGTCGACGCGTCTATAATCTACAATAAATGAATTAAATAATCACATCTTACAAATAGTGTCTACTTTTATAAATTAGTTACTGAAATAATCAGAATTTCTGCTGAACCTTTCCTGAAAACTAACTTATATTTATAGTTTCAATTTTTAACTTGTCTTCAGCCGAACAGTTTTGGCTTATGAAATTCTTCAAAGTGTATCGTATTGTATTTTAAAGACCACCAACAGCTAAGGTTATTTGGGCCCAGCACCAATTCATATTTTTAATTCATTATTTTTTTTTAATAATAAATTGAAAAATCCAATTGACACTTTTACCAGCTCTCGGGCTAGAACCCGGGAACTGGAGACTTGTAATAAATTGGTCATTCTTATTGTATGTGTGTTTTAAAGACCACCAACAGCTAAGGTTATTTGAGCCTAGCACCAATTCATATTTTCAATTCATTATTTTTTTTTAATAATAAATTGAAAATCCAATTGACACTTTTACCAGCTCTCGGGCTAGAACCCGGGAACTGGGGACTTGAAATAGATTGGTCATTCTTATTGTGTGTGTGTTTTAAAGACTACCAACAGCTAAGGTTATTTGGGACCAGCACCAATTCATATTTTCAATTCATTATTTTTTTTTAATAATAAATTGAAAATCCAATTGACACTTTTACCAGCTCTCGGGCTAGAACCTGAGAACTGGGGACTTGTAATAGAGGAACCATAGCAACGCCATATAAACAACAGCATTGCTACACGCTCGGCTATTCTCAAGCCCTCAAAGTGTATCAAACTCAGGTAGAAACTCCTTGAAATTGTCAAAATTTTTGTCATAAATGATCAAAGCGTAATGCCAATGGACAAATTATTAAAAAACTAGAACTAGAGGCTACTGACCTTAGATGTCGACGCGTCTATAATCTACAATAAATTAAAAAACTAGAGTTAATTTAGTCACAAATTGGGTTAATGTCGAAATTATCAACACATAATAGATCTAGCTACCAGTAGCTTTTTGTGCACATCGTATTTCCGTTTTTTTAAACAAGTTTTTTTGTTCTCCCTACCGCATTTACTTCCATGTCGTGGTAGGGATGCACAAATTTTTAGAATGTCGGTGTTAACATCGTATGTGTTATCGAAATTATGTTTTTCTTGGTGCATCGATGTTTGTGAGCAAAACATCTATGTTTTTGATGTGAAACATCTTATGTCGGGCAGTGAACAGCCGCGTGAGGAGAAATATGCAACGAAATTTCTGGTCCGCTCCTTCGCTGCTGTTCTCTCCACCACTGCGGCACTCTCTCTTTCTCTCGGTTTCCGTGCGCTCGGGCACGGGAAGAGAGAGAGAGAGTATACATACGAACGTACTGTAAAGCAAAAGTATATGTATACACGTTTAGGTATGTAATATAGATACTTCTCTGTGTATTTAGTTGCGTTTCTGGCTCAGGCGTGCTCAAACGCCGCAACCCCGTGTGTTACAGTGCAGTATATAGAATTACGTCAGCATAACAGTTAGTTGCTGCTTTTGAAAAAATATATACTACTACATAGAGAATACCACCGAGTTCAATAACGTTTTCTTTGATGTTTCACATCTGTCGAGGGTCCCGAGACCCACACCCTTTTTTTTGTACATCCCTATTTAGTGTTGAATTGTCAGAATTCAAACTCTAAGATTTGACAAAGTATTTTATATTATGCATTTCCGTTTTTTTAAACAAGTGTAAATGTGTCATATTTATTTATTTTGTGACGTTGTACTGCTTATTTACTTAAATAAATAAATAAGTTTTTTTACGACGAAATCCAGCTGAAGCTGTTTCCTGATTGCAAAAGTTTTTTGTTTTATCGGTTGGTATTGTTAAGAATTACATTTTCGAAAAAGAAAACATTGGGTAACAAGACACTAAACTTAATTTTGCGCACTTCCGTTTTTGTTTGTTTGTTAATTAAGTTTTTGTTTTGGTGAAACGTCAAACTGTTATGACTCTATGAGAGTTATTACCAACATAATAAATGTTGTTTATGGTTAATTCAATTCCATAATTAAGGCGATACAGGTGAAGAAATGATCAGTTCGTATTTACGAACATTGCACGAACTAATAAATAACGAATTCATACGAACCTTGAACCTATACGAACATTTTGTGATGCAAATTTAACGAAGTTTATGAAAATATTTTACGAATATTGCACTGGCTAATAAGTTGAAACTACCAGTTCTTTTAACGAACATACAGAATTAGAACCCCCTTGCGCTTACGAACATTGAACGAATTTAGTTTACGATTTATTTTCCTTATAACTTACTAGCGGCCCGTTGCGGCTACGCCCGGGTGGTATGAAATTATGATTTTATAGCGGTTTTTATACGACCTACAGTTTTTTCGTACATTTGGCCAGCGTTAGCCATGTAAGCGTACGAAAACAGTTTTTTTTTTGACAAAACACCGTCATAGCTCAGCCATTTTGTACAAAATATTTACAAATTATATACACAAACCTTCCTCGTTTATCGCTCTTTCTATTAGTGAAACCGTTTCAAAATCCGTTGCGTCGTTTAGAAGAAACAAGCGGAGAAACAGACGGAGGCAGACAACGACTTTGTTTTATACTATTTAGAGATAGAGAAACAGTTTTTTTGACAAAACACCGTCATAGTTCAGCCATTTTGTACAAAATATTTACAAATTATATACACAAACCTT
Source organism: Mongoloraphidia duomilia (assembly GCA_039654895.1). Classification (NCBI taxonomy): domain Eukaryota; kingdom Metazoa; phylum Arthropoda; class Insecta; order Raphidioptera; family Raphidiidae; genus Mongoloraphidia; species Mongoloraphidia duomilia. The sequence goes on along the minus strand of CM077526.1, from coordinate 24,156,651 downwards.
CCTCGTTTATCGCTCTTTCTATTAGTGAAAACCGTTTCAAAATTCGTTGCGTCGTTTAGAAGAAGCAAGCGGAGAAACAGACAACGACTTTGTTTTATACTATTTAGAGATAGAGTAGCTCTGTTGTCGAGCGTCTATAATTTACAGATAGAGATGCACGTTACTAGAACATCAATTTTAACAACGGTTCGTTCTATCAGTTACAATACTTCACAGCAAGATCCCTTATCTGACAGTTCACTTTTGTCTAACCGTTAGTTTAGATTTATCATACACTTTAACTAAAGGTATCCGTGCACTTTAAAGTTGTGCAACTGGCCGAATAATCGAAAATTAATCAGTCTTAATCGTAGATTTATTGTTGCAATCGTTTTTCTACACTGTCATGTTTTTTATGAAGCAACCAACTGTCTTTTCTATCGTGGAAACAAATGATTCTTTAATTTCCTGTACCTTTTTTGTATTATTATCGTAGAATGGAGTTTCCTGCTTTTGTTTATTAAAGTAGAGATGAGATGTTTGCCGGTGAACACATAGGCGTACTGTATTTATTTTTATTTAAATCGCGGGTACAGACAGGTGACGTGAATACCGTTAAACACAAGTATTTTGTATTAATACATCACTTTCGTTTATATCTAATAAAATCAAATGATCGTAAAATATAATAAATAAAATATTTGTAATTTTATTTTTTTATATCTTAAATTGTTATCCAATACCTACATATTTTCATTATTAAAAAAATAAAATATTAAAATCCTTCGGGATTTGGACCTGGGCTTCGCGTTTGTACCTATCGGTAGACTCGTACTTTTCCATACGGCCACCGTGATTCTGTGTCTGACACCTTAACATAGTTATACATGCTATTTTGTTTCACATGTCAACTGCACTTCCAATAATGAATTGAAAATATGAATTGGTGTTGGGCCCAAATAACCTTAGCTGTTAGTGGTCTTTAAAAAACACTAATCAACTGCACTTCCGACTATTTCTCAGTGGTGGCGCAAGAGGGTGAATCGGGTGGCCTGTGGCCCACCTTAAACTGTCTTGGCCCACCCTGACATAATCCCCAATCTCCAAGTTATCTTTTAAATACTTTTTAACCCTCGAAATTGCAACAATTTTTCTTGTAATTAATTAATTAATTGTAGATTATAGACACGTCGACAACTCAGGTCATTAACGTCTTCAACACAACAAATAATCCATTTGTGTATTAGAATCCGCCAGCCGGCATACAGGGATCCGAGCTCGTATCCCTGGGAGCGCTAATTCCCAAAGAACATTGAAATGCAATTTGCGATAGCTACCACATTCCAATGTCCCCCCTGGATGTAATTTTTCTTGTAAATTCCATAGCAAGTAACATATGGGTTAAAATTTGATCGAACACTGGCCCACCCTAGCAAAAACCCCCAGCGCCGCTACTGCTATTTCCGTTACATCTATAATATTACTAAAATGCCACCCCAGTGTGAGATACGTTATTTACGTAATTGTTCTTTCAAGTAAAAAACATTAAGTCAATGGCGTTGTCAATTACATATTTGTAAAATTTAAAAGTAGACCAAATTTCTTGATTAGTACGCTGTACAAACATGGCGGCCATGTCACGCTATACTTAATTATCAGGGCGATACATATAAGTAGAAATGCGATAATAATTCCATGTAACATTTATATTAAAATATATAGCTGTCCGAAAACTCCTGTGTCATTTTTAAAATTTATTTCCTCAAAAGAATCTAAACTTTTGTTGTAACGTCTTATGCGAGTTCAGACCGTTTAACGTTTGCGTTAAATATTTAACGGTATAACCACGGTATAACCATGGCAACGAAATGTCCATTTATCAAATTTAGATGTAGACTTTGCCGTCATTGTTTAGTGTAAACAACATATTACTGTTTGCCAGACGCGTGGCGCCTAGAAGTTCCACTTCAATTTGCTTTGAGAATAGCCGAGCGCGTAGCGATATCGCTGTCTAAAGGACGTTTTCATGGCGCCTCTATTACAAGCCCCCAGTTCACAGATTCTAATCCGCGAACTGATAAAAATATCAATTCAATTTTCGATTTATAATTATTAAAAAAAATTGCAAATATGGATTGGTGCTAGGCCCAAATAACCCTAACTGTTGGTGGCTTTAAAATAAATACAGTGGAACTCGGCTATAACGAACCCTCATAGTTTACGTTCATTATACCCAGGAATTCGCTATAGACAAACATTTTTCTATGTGATGATAATATTTTTTATTGAAGAACTAATCATTTTTATGTCAGTCAAAACAAACCACGTGATGCAACCAATTTCACCCTGCCCATCGGTTTCAATCACATAATTTGACACGATAGTTCGTTACAAGCAATCGAATTTATGTGACAGTACAAAATAATAGGGCGTAATGTCCGTGTGTTCGTTATAGCGATTAAAAATACTGACTCTCGCATGTATAGTGGTTTTTCAGTGACAGAATGCTTTAGAGCCTGTCCAGATGAGGCGTTTTACGAGTCGACTCGCGCGTTCCCGAGATACTAGAGCTACATATATTCCGTCCAGATGATGCCGCGCGTTTCCTCACTCGCGCGTAAAACGCTGGTAATGAGCGCGACTCTCGACTCGCGCGTTCTACGCGCAAGCGCCGCGCGAGTCGAGATGCTCGGGCGCCATTGCTGCGTCCAGTACTACGCGCGAATCCGTAGCGAGTGGACGTATTTAGTACAAAATGGAGCGTGATAACTTCGATACCGAACTTTTAATTGACGAAATTGAAAAAAGAGTAGCCATATGGGATATGGGTCTGCAGACTATTCCAATAGAGTAATAAAATTTGCATCCCTCCCAGCGTAGGAACGCGCGTAAAACGCGCTATCTGGACGCAATATAAAATGAAACGCGCAAGTTCACTCGCGCGTAAAACGCCTCATCTGGACAGGCTCTTAAAGGGAGAATGTCGATCGTTTGAAAATGTGTCACTGTGTGAGTAATGTCAACTCAGTCCGCCGCGATAGTGGAAAGTTTAGGGTTAAAATCCCTACGGTGACATAGGTTTGAATTAATGAATTTTTCCTGATCACAGCATTGTGTTACATCATTGTTCTTAAAATCAGGTGTTTCATATACTGTTTGCAGTCATTATGCATTCATTTAATTATTAAAAATAACATTGAATAAAGTATATCTTTTTGACCGGACTTTCATTTTTATTCGTTATAGCCAAGAAGTTCGTTATATCTAAGGTTCTTAATAGGCAAGTTCCACTGTAATCCCGACTTCCAGGCGCCATTGCAACCTGTGCTACTTTAGAATTATTATTACGGCGCCCCTTCGAAAAACTAATCGTTCATTTTGTAAAGATGTGTAATTAACAGTGTCTTTTTTAATAATTTATCACCGGTATGGTGAGTGACTTTGCAGCCATCTGCGATCGCATGACAGTTGCTCGAGCATTTGACGGCAGATTGTCGTACTAAAACAGTACTGATTCCACAGGTGTGCATTACGAGTTGTACGTTCAGATATTATAGTCTGTTCATTGACCTGTTTGATTTGCAGATGCGTGTATCCATTCTAGTTTCATGTCCGGCTCGAAGGACCCAAGTCTATTTGTATTCAAGGGACATTTCCATTTTACTAGATTTTGATCCAAATGTTACTCACAAATGAATTCTATTTTAGTGTGTTTCTAATGTATGAGACGCTAATGACCTCTGTTGTCGAGCGTCTATAATCTAGAATTCATTCATTCTAATGTATGATTCATAAAAATGACTGTACTTTCTGTGCCGGAGTTTAAACACATTTTCTACCCTAGAGGACAGTGTGGTCCAGTGGTTAACGTCGCGGCCTCTAGAGCAGACTGTCGTGGATTCGAATCCCGCCTTCGCTCATGGATGTTTTGTGATGTCATTTAGTTTTAAGTGAGTTGTTATTTAATGTAGTCAAGACGCTAATGACCTAAGTTGTCGGCGCGACTGTAATTTACAATAAATAAATAGAGGACAGTGTGGTTCAGTGGTTAACGGCGCGGTCTCTGAATCAGACTGTCGTAGGTTCGTATCCCGCCTTCGCTCATGGATGTTTTGTGATGTCATTTAGTTTTAAGTGAGTTGTTATTTAATGTAGTCAAGACGCTAATGACCTAAGTTGTCGGCGCGACTGTAATTTACAATAAATAAATAGAGGACAGTGTGGTTCAGTGGTTAACGGCGCGGTCTCTGGATCAGACTGTCGTAGGTTCGTATCCCGCCTCCGCTCATGGATGTTTTGTGATGTCATTTAGTTTTAAGTGAGTTGTTATTTAATGTAGTCAAGACGCTAAAGACCTAAGTTGTCGACGCGTCTGTAATTTACAATAAATAAATAGAGGACAGTGTGGCTCTGTGGTTAGCGTCGCGGTCTCTGGATCAGATTGTCGTAGGTTCGAATCCCGCCTCCGCTCATGGATGTTTTGTGATGTCATTTAGTTTTAAGTTGGTATTTGATGTAATCAAGACGCTAATGACCTAAGTTGCCGACGCGTCTATAATTTACAATAAATAAAAATTTACTACCCTCTATTGTAGGCCTACCTTGAGGATAAACGGTATCATGAATAGAACATTTTTTATTTTAAATTTAATGGCAATTATGTTTGTCTATGTTCACTTTTATCGTCCGATTAACCGTTCGGAAAGTAGACGCAAAAACATCGATTAGTCCTCTTAGGGATGGTTTTTTGCGAAAAAGGAGATGAAGTCGGCATAGGAGACCTTTGAACTTATAGTATGTTGTTCCCCACCCTACGTACAACATTTCCACCAATTTACAGATTTACTATATTTTTTTTAACACGGTTATATTAGCTTCACCTGTATGTTTGCGTGCTTGCTTGCTTGCTTGCTTGTTTGTTTGTCATGTTTGTAACCGACTTCTTTGAACTTGATTTTGACCAAATTTGAACGGTCGGATTTAGTTTAAACTTTGCACACTTATCAAGGACCGACGACAATACAATAATTCCATAAGTTTGTCCCATTATCCTGACCAGGATCTCCAGGACTAAAAAGCAAAAATAAATTATAATTTAAAAAAACTAAAAAACACGCTTTAATGAACTAAAAAGTAAAAAATAATTAATTTTATTGTAAAAAAGCGTGGGGTGCTTTGTATCATATTTTCATACTACCCTACGCTTTTTTACAATAAAATTAATTATTTTTTACTTTTTAGTTCATTAAAGCGTGTTTTTTAGTTTTTTTAAATTATAATTTATTTTTGGTAACGTTTCGTCTAAAATAAATGGAGTACTAAGTCCTTAAATTCAGAAAAGTAATCGAGTCCGTGAACACAGTCCTTAGATTATACGACATGCATAGGTAACTTGATAACAACACCGGCTGGTCAGGTAGCACCAGACCTGTCGAGGTGAAGGTACTGTACAGTAGGTGTGGACAACCATCGAACCGTGGGGTCGTATCGTAACTACGGGTTTTTTCTCTCTTTAAATCAATAGAAATTCGAACTAGACATGTCTCCGCGAAAAGTCTATAATAATTTCATGGTTTGACAATTATAAAAAATTGAAAAATTTTTTTTCGTTGGAGAACAGCCAATTATATAATTGTTTCGAGACATATTGTGAAAAATCATTTTACCAACCAGTGGTCACAGTCAGGATTCTAACCTGAACCTTTCCACTTTCGCGGCGGAATGAACTTACAATACTCAACCGTGACATGATTGCTAAATTAATATTCTCCTTATATGCTTCAGAATCAATAGATTTTCACTACATGGCGAGTGTCAATTCATATATGCTAATTCAATAGCTATGATATGAAGTGAATCCTCGTACCAGCGAGAGTCCAACATGAAAGTGAAAATTATTTCGAACGCCTTTTAATGGGATATATTAAGAAATACCTAGATATATCAATGCTATAAGTGGTATTACCACATAATATTCTAGAAACAATCATATCTTGTAGACATCGTAAGCCGCGAAAGTGGAAAGGTTCAGGTTAGAATCCTGACTGTGACCACTGGTTGGTAAAATGTTTTTTTCCAATATGTTTCGAAACAATTATATAATTGGTTGCTCTCCAACGAAAAAAAAATTTTCAATTGCATTTCAGTCGTATAAAACTATTATTGGTTAAAAATGTTTTAAGTAGTGCTGTTAAACAAGCAATTTTTTTGTTTAGTATGACTACCTACTTAGCTGAGAACTTCAGGGTAAAAAAATGTAACAATATTTATTATTGATCTAATGTCAAAATGTCAAGCTGTTGTTTAATTTTTGTATTGACAGTTCTGGGACAAAACTAAAACGACAGTTGACGCTAATGTTGTCGAGCATCTATAATCCACAATTCATTCATAAAATGACAGTTCTGGGACAAAACTAAAAAATCCATCTGTTCCAGCATCGCGCAAAAACGATCGGAAACTCAATTTAATTTTTTGGGCGGCTTGAGAATGGCCGAGCGTGTAGCAGTGCTGTCGTTTACATGGCGTTGCTATGGTTCCTCTATTACAAGTCCCCAGTTCTCGGGTTCTAGCCCGAGAGCTGGTAAAATTGTCAATTGTATTTTCAATTTATTATCTATTAAAAAAATAAAAATAAATAACAGCTAAGGTTATTTGGGCCTAGCACCAATTCATATTTTCAATTCATTATTTTTTTTTTTAATAATAAATTTAAAATCCAATTGACACATTTACCAGCTCTCGGGTTAGAACCCGGGAACTGGGGACTTGTAATAGAAAAACCATAACAAACACCGCTCTGTTAAAAGTCACTTTACATGCATACATGCACTCTAAAGCAGCTATTTTATAGTGGGTATGGCAAAAAAGTTATTTCAGCTTGTGTTCTACTTTTACTAAATTCATTAAACACGTACAAAAGAAATTCTGAAAAATGGTTTATGGATTTTGTAATAAAACGCAATTCCAGCAGCCAGCGGCTTTAAAACGCCCATTAAATACTAGAAATGATCATTTCTCTACTTATTTGTGACAGGTATTTAACTTTGAAAAAATTATGATTTATAATATTTTACTAGATCAATTAAATTATTATTCATAATTTAATCCTACCTTTTAATATCGAGAATTAATTTATGCCTAGATTAGATTGGGCTTGAGAATAGCCGAGCGTTTAGCAGTGCTGTTGTTTACATGGCGTAGCTATGGTTCCTCTATTACAAGTCCCCAGTTCCCAGATTCTAACACGAGAGCTGGTAAAAGTGCCAATTGAATTTTCAATTTATTATTAAAAAAAAATAATTAATGAATTGAAAATATGAATTGGTGCTAGGCCCAAATAACGTTAGCTGTTGGTGGTCTTTAAAACACACACTAGATTAGATTAGATTTAACGTGAGGTGATAAGGCAGCTTGCCTCACAATCACAGCAACCAGTCCTTAAACACTAATCAGGTTTTCCCTTAACTCCGCCATATTTTTAAAGCCCCTCCCGTTTAACAGATCCCAAGAGCCCTTAGCTTTTAAATTTTTTTTTATTACGTTTACAAAAATTCCGTACGCTACTGGTCTAAGAGTCTTCTAACTATGTGATGTTTTTGTTGTATGATTCGATGCTATTTTAAGACGTAACGGGATACCGACGAAATTAATTGAACGCTGGCCTCATTGAAAATTATATTTGACCCGTCATACAAACCATACCTATATACGATAATTACCTTGGTGTGGTCAGAAAATTTACTTCGTTGAAATAACGAAATCGTGAGTTATAATCCCGATGGCTATGTAATTATTTTATTTTGTTTTGTTGGAAGACATGAAGCCGAGTTCTAATTGAAATATTTTTTTGAAGTGGAACTTCTTATGCGAGTTCGGGCCGTTTAAACTTTCCGTTAAATATTTAACGCAAACGGTGTAACTATGACGACGAAAAACAAATCATATACCCACCTACTTGTTGTGTAAATAAGCCCGGTAGCCCTAACTACAAGCGACTGGGCCCTGCAGTCAAGGTCCATTCTGATTGGTCGAATACCCCATCTTGATGTTGATGTCGTTTGAATCACACACACACACGCACACCTAAACGAACGTAATAACTAACTAGTGAACTCTGTATATTAATATGGATAGTTGATAGCGATTAAAAAATAGGTTTTGTATGTGGAGAATGTTCAAACACATACTTATTCTTCAAGAAGGCATTAATCTAATTCTTTCTATAAAAATCGATCAATTTTCTGACATTTCAAAATAAAACTTAATTAAAATTTATTTTTCTCTTCTAATTTCTCAAGAATACTGTTATTGTATACATTTTGGACATCCTAATATCTCAAATAATAATAATTAGGTTTAATTTTGAAATGTCAAAAAATTGATCGACTATTTATAGAAAGAATTAGATTACAAGCCTTATCTGAAGTTTTCATTCTAATTTTGTGAACATTAATGAAGAATATGTGTTTGAATATTTTCCGCATACAAAACCCATTATTTAATCGCTATCAACTATCCATATTAGTATACAGAGTTCACTAGCTATAGTTGTTAGGTTCGTTTAGGTGTGTGTGTGTGTCAAACGACATCAAGATGGGGTATTCGATCAATCAGAATAGACCCTGACTGCCGGGCCTAACCGCTTGTGCTCTCACTATTATAAAATAAAGTTCTGAACTGTAAATAAATAAAAGCTGTCTTATTAAATTTAAAATGCAAATCACATTTTGATTGCAAATGATTTCGAAATGAATTTTTACCCGACTTCGAAAAAACTGAAGGGTTATGATTTAATTGCTAATTAGCCCATTACACTGATTATGTTTTTGACACCGTGGTAATTATCCAGGTGTGCAAGTTTTCACGGCCGGCATTGTTCCAAGTCTTCATGGTTTCCGGGCTTGTAAGCCGTGGTCCGGTGGTATTTCTACCTGACGTTTCGTCTACAACTGCGGTAGACATTCTCGAAGGCGATGTGGCAGCGGTCGAAGTGTCCTCCTTGGCGGCTCACAGGTCAGTGTGTCAGTGACTGGAGTCCTCCCTTCTTTTATGCCTAGTACCAGTGTGTTCTCTGTTCGGTCGTAGTCCGTCTCTCTGTAATTGGTCAACTGCGCTGTGTGTAGTGGTAGGGGTGAGTTCTCTACTCGGTCGTATTCCGTCCTTGTACGATTGGTCATTGGTTTTGTATATCGGAGTAGAGAACTCACCCCTACCACTACACACTGCGCAGTTGACCAATTACAGAGAGACGGACTACGACCGAACAGAGAACACATCTGTACTAGGCATAAAAGAAGGGAGGACACCAGTCACTGACACGTTGACTGTGAGCCGTCAAGGAGGACACTTCGACCGCTGCCACATCGCCTTCGAGAATGTCTACCGCAGTTGTAGACGAAACGTCAGGTAGAAATACCACCGGACCACGGCCTACAAGCCCCGAAACCATGAAGACTTGGAAAAGAGGTAATTGTTGTAAGTAGTCCATGCAGATACGGTGCAAGACATTTGAGACTGACAGATCTTGAGAACAAAAAAAAATGTCAGCGGTTCTAACGGGTTTTGTGCATTTAACGGTAACATATATATAAAATATACATTGCTCTTTGCCAGTCACGATGTATCATTTCTTTGACATAAAAAACTGTGAGTCATTTTGTACTATTATTATGTTTGGTGCCTACGATATCCCATAGTTACTGTCACGGTACGGTAACTAACTGACCGACAACCAAACTAAACGTCAAAGATTTTTTTGTTGTAACATTATTCCGTCTCGTTTCGTCGAGAAGTAGCCAAATTCGTCTTGGTACTTTCTCGTATCGATAACGAGATTTCGTAAAATGAATTTCAAGCTTGTCTCGAATTTTCATAAAAGAAATGTTGTAGAATCGGTCCAGCTCAAAAAATAATTGATTCAATAAAAAAATGGTTTATTGTTTGTCTGCGTTTTATCAATTTTTTAGTTAAAAACGAATTCCCCTTCGAAACTACATTTTTCTAGTCATTATTTTTGTCCAAAAACTTGAAAAACAATCTTTTTCTATGTGGATCAATCATTTGCTTTCTTGTAAGTACAATCTAATACAGAGGTCCCCAACTTTTTTTCTCATAGACCACTTTAAAAATTTTGCTAGTTCCGGTGGACCCCCTGCAGCTACATTTCTACCATATTCCCAAAACTCGACAAAAAATGTGAAGATTAGATCTAACTATGGAAATTTGCGTTGCGGGTGAGTTCCAACCACGAATTAACAGTTTTCGAAAAAAAAGTGAGAATTGATTGGTTAATTAATTAATTGATTGTGCTGTGAGTGGATGTCAAAAAAGTAAAGTTGGCCAATCAAAAAAGTGATTCCATCCAACTTTACTTTTTTGACATCTACTCACAGCACAAGAAACCAATCAATTCTCACTTATTTTATTTAGAAAACTCCCCATTTTTACAAGTAACAGTCGCTGAGCTTCTTAAAATATTATCTGCCTACATTGATAGGTGAAGTTAAGCCAACATTTTAGTTCTTCGAAACCAGATAAATTTTCGTGGACCCCCGCTTACGAATTGTGAACCCCCATTTTTTTTCACGCCAACGTAGACCCCCGTCGAGTCTCCCGTGGACCCCTGGGGGTCCACCTGGATCACTTTGGGAATCAATGATCTAATATAATACAAAATTTGATATTTATTTATTTATTGTAGATTACAGACGCATCGACATCTCAGGTCATTAGCGTCTTTCAACTACACTAAATAACAACTTTCTTAAAACTAAATAACATCACAAAACATTCATGAGCGCAGGTGGGATTCGAACCCACGACAGTCTAGTCTAGAGGCTATCCACTAGGCTACACTGCTCTCCAAAATCTGATAGAGGTCTCGGATAAATTGTTCTTACGTCTATTATAAAAACTATAATTATATGGTCACAATCTAAGGTCATTGTCAACCCAAATTTTTTGACAATGCTTTCTGTAACCCAACATTAAAGTACGTGACGCGATGATCCAGTTACTAACTCTGCGGTGACCAAATTGAACGTCACAGCTTCCGTTGCAACATTCGAAACTATATTAAAGGGTGATTTATGTTATATGTAACGGAATCGCAACGTAAACGCCATCGAGTTCATTTGTTTTAGATAATAGGTGTGTTTGTTGGCAAGTTTTGAACTTCCAAAACGTCTATTTTGTGTTATATTAATAGAGCAGTAAATTCTGAACAAAATAACATCTAAATCACTTCATTCTGATTTCAAATAAGCTCAAAAATAATTTCTGAAGTATTTATATTAGCCCCGCCCGCTAAAAATCGTTTTTGCTCTACTGAAGTATGACGTCAAAATTTTATGAACGTGCGTTTATATTAGCTAGTAATATTATCTAAAAACCCAGAAACAGAGTGTTGAAAAATACCGTTTTGTACCTATGTAAACATGATGTAAACAATCAAAGCTGCGTTGCTATGGATACATGTATTTTTTACTTAAAATTGACGTCACGCGGTGTTTTAAGTCACGTGACAAATAGATTAAAAATCATGATTTTATTTATTAATGTAATTATGTTTATATAACACATGCACGCTTTTAGTGTTTTTTCGTATCAGTTTTGCGGACCTTAAATGACCGTTTATTGACGAGTGACGTCATGATCTATTATGAAACGCTTTTCGATGATATATTGAAAAACATTTGAAAAACCCGTTATCTAATGAACATTATGTACCTCTTTTCGGTGTTATAAATGAAATATGGTTACTATGGTAACAAAGTGAATAAATATTGTATCGAGCCCAATGTTTTTATTATGAAATGTACTTCTGTCGGTGATATTAAATTAGTCAATTAAAGTCTAAAACCATGCATGTGTTATATAAAGTATAGTGTATTGTATTTTAAAGACCACCAACAGCTAAGGCTATTTGGGCCTAGCACCAATTCATATTTTCAATTCATTATTTTTTTTTTTTTTAATAATAAATTGAAAATTTAATTGACACTTTTACCAGCTCTCGGGCTAGAACTCGGGAACTGGGGACTTGTAATAGAGGAACCATAGCAACGCCATGTAAACAACAGCGCCGCTACACTCTCGGCTATTCTCAAGCCCTAAAGTATAGTGTGCAACACGTGTGCTAAATACATTTTTATGCGTCAGGCGCATAAAGATGTATTTAGCACACTAGTCACACAATATACTATTACGAAACTTAATTAATAAAAATAAAAATTCTAATAAATATTTTAGAGCATAAACTTTCATAATAACAAAGTTTTATATTTTATTTTGATCACTGGCAAATCATTCAACAACATTCTTGGACATCCCTGTGACGCCCACTTTGTCGATGTGCACGAAACATCTACCTATTATTATTATTATTGTTCGAAAAGGCTTCACGTTTCATAAACTGGATCGTCGTCTGATTTTTACTGCCGTGGGATTTGAAGCGTATATTTTTTGTACAGCCCTGCAACACGCGTTTTTTCGATACGCACGAACAAAACTAATGTTTCTTATCGCTTTATATAGTTTTATTTTTTACCTTCTCGGCGATGTAATTTGTTCATAGAATGAGCCGCATAGTTGATGAAAAATTGTACTTGCGATAGAATAAAGTGCTTATTATAGTCTTATAGTAAAGCCGGTTGCCTAAAATTTGTTTCTAAACTGTATTTGTAGTCAGTAGCGTACCATAGGGCAAAGTGAAGCGGTATCCCGGAAGCCCTTGCTCAACCCTAAAGCTTCTTCCTTGAGAATAATAGTTCAGGCAATTGGGTTTTTAAATGAATTTTTTTTTTTACTTAAATGAAAAGATCATACAAATTTTATAGCAAAACTGTTTTTATTTTTTTTTTTTTTGTTTACTAATTAAAAAGTTATATTTAAATAAAAATTAATTTTTAAACTCAGTTCCGATGACGTGCCGAAAGAATCCGAACGCGTGTGACGTCATTATGTTCTCTATGGCCTTTGTATCCATGGTTACCAAGTTAAAAATTTATTATTTTTGATAGTATGTGTAATACATATACATAAATACCAACAAATGCACACACATTTGAACATAACGACGTCACAAACATTTCTGGCGCGTTTTGAAGTCACGTGATATTTTTTAAATTTTTATATATTTTAATTAATTTTTAGTAATTTACCTATGGCTTTAATAAAAATTTTCTTTTTGTTTTTCAATATTATTTATGTTAAATTATTAGAAAAAATTAAAAAATTAGTAATTTTTTTTAAATTTTAATACCTAATTGCTACTTAACATTTTGTTAAAAAATAATACACTGAGCTTAGGAATTTACACTATATCTTGAGGGCAGTGTAGCCTAGTGGATAGCGTACTTGGTACCAGTCTCTAGACTAGACTGTCGTGGGTTCGAATCACACCTGCGCTCATGGATGTTTTGTGATGTTATTTAGTTTTAAGTTAGTCTTTTTCGTAGTTGGGTAAAAAAGGCGGGAAATTCCCATTCCAATATCATTGCAATACATTAAACTCTTTTCAGCTCGACTTTTCCTACCTCAAATTTAAAAATTTATAGGTTAATGTTTTAGTCTAAAGCACCGAAATAAAGCTGAAAAGCAACTCGCTATACCTTGCTGTGCGTAGAAAGCGGGTAAAGACAGATATTAGTTAACAGGACCACCTGTCCTTGTTCCACTACAGTTTTAATAGAATGTATGACAAAGACAGGTAGTCCTATTAACTATGTCTATCTTTACTCGCTAGCAACGCGTCGGTTTCCGTTCCACAATTTCTATATTTCTGTGGTCTAAAATCAGATACTATTGTGTTTGAGATTGACTCAAAGATTTCTATTTATATATTTCCACCAATTAAAAGAACTTGGTTCACAGTAGAACCGAATGCTGGGCTTGAGAATAGCCGAGCGTGTAGCAATGCTGTTGTTTACATGGCGTTGCTATGGTTGCTCTATTACAAGTCCCCATTTCCCGGGTTCTAGCCCGAGAGCTGGTAAAAGTGTCAATTGGATTTTCAATTTATTATTTAAAAAAAAAAAAATAATAAATTGATATTTGCACCAATTAAAAGAACTTGGTTCACAGTAGAACCGAATGCTGGGCTTCAGAATAGTCGAGCGTTTAGCAATGCTGTTGTTTACATGGCGTTGCTATGATTCCTCTATTACAAGTCCCCATTTCCCGGGTTCTAGCCCGAGAGCTGGTAGAAGTGTCAATTGGATTTTCAATTTATTATTAAAAAAAAAATAATGAATTGAAAATATGAATTGGTGCTAGGCCCAAATAACCTTAGCTGTTGGTAGTCTTTAAAACACAATATTTTATAACCGAATACTGGGCTTTAGAATAGCCGAGAGTGTAGCAATGCTGTTGTTTACATGGCGTTGCTATGGTTGCTCTATTACAATTTCCCGGGTTCTAGCCCGAGAGCTGGTAAAAGTGTCAATTGGATTTTCAATTTACTATTAAAAAAAAAAATAATGAATTGAAAATATGAATTGGTGCTAGGCCCAAATAACATTAGCTGTTGGTGGTCTTTAAAACACAATTTTTTAGAACTGAATGCTGGGCTTTAGAATAGCCGAGTTTGTAGCGATGGCGTTATTTATATAGCATTTCCATGGCTCCTTTATTACAAGCCCCCGAGAAGTGGTAAATGTATCGATTGGATTTTTTAAATTTATTATTAAAAGATAATAAATTGATAATATCAATTGATGCTAGGCCCAAATAACTCTGACGATTGGTGGCATTATAATTGAGTGCTATGTTGTCCTAACAATTATTTTAGACGGTATCGTAACTTTGTTTTAGTTTCAACAACTCCATCGCGTGGAAACTTCTATCCACAAATTGGAGCATAGTCAACGTTTTAATTTGTCTTACGTAAGTTCAGTTCAAAGTAAGAAGAGGTCACACAAGGCGCAGCGTTTCCAAAAGAGCGATCTCTAAACATGGTTCAAACCTCAATTATTAAAGCTTCAGCGTTACCACATCTTAATGATCGATCTTTCAGCACAACGGCTTCAGCGCCACCGGAGTTTAAGGATTGTTCATCAGAACAATCTGGGTTTCAGCGTTTGAAGGATCGATCTCTAAACATAGTTCAAACCTTAATTATTAAGGCTTCAGCGTTACCACATTTGAATGATCGATCTTTCAGCACAACGGCTTCAGCGCCACCGGAGTTTAAGGATTGTTCATTAGAACAATCAGGATTTCAGCGTTTGAAGGATCAATCTCTGAACACAAACAAGGCGACAGCGCCACGATGTTTCAAATATCGCTCTTTCAATATACAGTCTGGAACAGTCAATACTTCAGCTCAACGATAACCCAAAGGCTCGTGTTCTGAACCCAGTCCAGAACAGCCAAGGTTTCGGCGCAAAAACATCTTCAGGACTTGTTCTTTCAACCCAGTCTAGAACAGCCAAGGCTTCAGCGCAAAAACGTCTTCAGGACTTCTTCTTTCAACCCAGTCTAGAACAGCCAAGACTTCAACGCAAAAACGTCTTCAGGACTTGTTCTTTCAACCCAGTCTAGAACAGCCAAGGCTTCAGCGCAAAAACGTTTCCAGGACTTGTTCTTTCAACCCAGTCCAGAACATTAGGTCCTGTGGGATAAATTGACACGCAACTTGTACTGAGAATGGCACTGGAAGAATTCACGGGCTGTGGTATTTTGTTCCGTGTTCTTTTAGTGCCGTCCTTTGTGCGGGCCAACTTAAGCGTGCTTCAAATAATCCAGAAAAACGTCCAGCCTCACTGGGTAACACGTTAACCATTAACCAACGCATCATCGAAATACGGGTACGTAATTTTAAATAACGATGTGGCATAGTTCATGGTTATTATTAAAGTAGTATCATTTCAAAAGAGGGTTATTCGAGAGTTATTCTGTTAAGTTTTTGTCTCATTTTAGTATATGCCAAAAAGTGACAAAAATTTAACATCATTTTTAGAAAAGCATCACTAATCTTACTCCAAAACGCACGCTTTCTGGCCTAACGCTTGTCTCATCTTCTTGACAAATCCTTTTTCGTCCATCTTTTAGTCGCAGCAGATTTTCCTTTTTTTACTAATTAGACGAGTTATTCTGTTAAGTTTTTGTCTCATTTTAGTATATGCCAAAAAGTGGCAAAAATTTAACATCATTTTTAGAAAAGCATCACTAATTTTACCCCAAAACGCACGCTTTCTGGCCTAACGCTTGTCTCATCTTCTTGACAAATCCTTTTTCATCCATCTTTTAGTCGCAGCAAATTTTCCTTTTTTTGCATCCACATTTTGCACGTCTTTCAACTGAATTTTTTCACTTCTTCATTAGTAGGGGTCGCCAAATTCTTGAAAATTTCAAGATCTTGTCTTGATCTTGTCTTGATTTCAAGACAAGATCAAGACAAGAAGTAATTTTAGATTTCAAGACAAGACAAGAAATGTTATGTCAATACCAAGATTTCTTGTCAAGAAAACAAGAAATCTTGAAATATCTTGACTAACAATGAAAACGCTAAAACGTATATTTATTTGTGAAAAAGATAACATATTTTAACATAACATAACGTATTATTTTAATTTATTGAACACATTTTTTGCTAGACCGATTCACAAAAATGTAAATTAAAAACAATAAATGAAAAAACTCGGGTCGCAGTGCCAAACCCTGCCGACAATAATATAGTGTATTTGCTAATAAGGTCTTGTGGCTTTATTATGTGAACTTAAGTTTGTTTTTGGACAAAATCAAAAAATTTAGCCCCTTGATACATCCCTTAAAATAATATTTTTTTTCCTAATTTCAATATTATTATCAATGCAACCTCTGTACCAAATTAAATACACCCGTCAGCAAATAAATCACTATCCGCGAACTAGTGTTTTCATAAAATTTGTAAGTCCGGTCCTGTTGTGGCGATTTTGTTAAAATTTTAGCAACACATTTTAATCTCTACCAAAGGGTTAAATTCCAATTTTTAAACAATTCTGAGATTTTTTCGGTATTTTTGGGCCCAAAAACTTTTTTCAAGTCCTAAAAACTACCCTTAAAATGGCCCGATCGGGCCCATTTTAAATAGGCTTCGTGCGGTGATGGGTTCCAATGTGTGTACCAAATTTCGTTTAAATCGATTAAGTCTGTCGAGAGTTATCGTGTACACACACACACACACACATATATATAAGCCATGAATTAAGGAACATAAGACTTCTTATGGAGTCAACGCCTAGCCGATTTCTTGGCTTTGTTATTGTTAAAGCTGGTCTTGAAAATAGCCTTTCCGCAGGTACCTACAGATGCGTAAGATGTTGCTGGCGTTCCGAGAAAATCCTTGGCCATTTTCGATAACGACGGGTAGACATTTTCGTGTCTTCTCCACCAATCAAGTATATTCTCAGAATTTTCTGTCCTCTAGGCTCATTTAAGTATTTTTCAATTTCATACTTCCAAGATTCTGAGTTATTTGTGTTCGTCAGAAAACAAATAAAGATCGGGGAACCACCAGATTGCCGTGTTAGCACGCAACGCAATAAAAAGTTCGCCGGCGAGGAATCACCATGTACGGTGTCACCAGTTAATCAAGAAATTTCAAGATCTTGAAATTTCTTGAGTCAAGACAAGACATAAGATGTCAAGAAAACGTCAAGACAAGATTTTTTTAAATTTTTTGATTTTTTTTCAAGACAAGACAAGAAGTTATTGTCAAGACAAGAATTCTTGTCTTGTCGACCCCTATTCATTAGAACTTGACGCTTCAATAATTTCAACCAATTTTTGCTTTCTTCGCTCGTAATTCTGTTTTTGTGTTGGTAGCATTTCTTCTTCATGCTTCACAAATCATTATTATTTGATTGTTTCAGGTGGCGATGATGATGGAATTATGTTACATAAAACTTTTTTATTGCAGGTTATGTATTTACTTAAAAATAACAACTTCCTTTTAATTTTTGCAGTCATTAAGAGAGATTTCTTACTGATGAACAAATATATCTTTCCAATTGACACTACAGAAAATACCTGTAATAAAATGACTTTTAAAACGCAGCTGACAGAAACAAAAAACGGCCAAGTGCGTGTCGCACCACACACAGTGAGGGGTTCCGTAGACGGGACGAACGTTCACGGTTAAAATTCAAAGTTAATAATAAATTTCATTATAATTTATAGTCCTTTATTTAAAGTTGAACATAGTTTTCCAAAAATAAGTTTGTATTTCATAGGATTTCTCAAAGGTACTGATATATAATAATAAGGGCTTGAGAATAGCCGAGCGTGGAGCGGTGCTGTTGTTTACATGGCGTTGCTATGGTTCCTCTATTACAAGTCCCCAGTTCCCGGGTTCTAGCCCGAGAGCTGGTAAAAGTGTCAATTGGATTTTCAATTTATTATTAAAAAAAAATAATGAATTGAAAATATGAATTGGTGTTAGGCCCAAATAACCTTAGCTGTTGGTGGTCTTTAATTTTTTAAAACACAATTTACAATTTATAATAATAATAGCATGTAACCGAAAATATCCCATATCTCAAAAACTAATCAATATATCTTATTCAAACCAATTTTCGTTGGAAATGTTTTTTTTAGTTCTACCACTTTAATTTTTTTCAGAATTTTTCAACCCGTAGTTGAACACACTATTGACTTAAATAGAAAAGTCATTTTGAAACTTCTAAATCATTTTTCAAGACCTATCTAACGATACCCCACACGCTTATGTGCACTGAAATTTTTTTTCATCTCTCAGTTACATGTATGGAGTGCCACCCCTAATTTTTTTTTTCGTAATCTCACTCCACCATTGTATTGTTCATAGAAGACACCTTCCAAATGTCATCTATATAGTGCCAATAATCTCCGAGTTAAATTGGTATGACATACGGACGGACGGACAGGACGAAATTATAAGAGTTCCGTTTTTTTCATTTAGCTACGGAACCCTAAAAAGGCAATTCGTTTAACGGGAACGACTGGAAATCAAAATGAATGACAAATTTCAAGACTTGAATCAGGCCCGGATATCTGCCTAGGCCAACAAGGCACCGGCCTAGGGGCCCAGCCTCCGAGGGGGCCCCGGCCATGGCAGAGATGGAAATTAAAGAAAAAAAAGCCCAAAAATGTTGTAAGATAACCTAATTGGCGACTTTTGGTAAATTTCCATCCAATTCCATTTTTTCATTTTTTCCCTTTTTTTGGGCTTGGGGGGCCCAACTGTCAAGTGCCTAGGGGCCCTGGGTCTTTAAGTCCGAGCCTGACTTGAATAATAAGGTGTTGAGTCTGAGTTTTTAGGATTTGATTGACGGAAACTGTCAAGGCTAGAATGTCACGTCATCGAACCATCGGAGCCCAGCACTGTTTGTCTACCTGTATCTATGTTTATTTAACGAAAATAGTCATCGAAAGAATTACGGGAGCGAAATGACGGTAGTCTAGAGATGATACAAAATACTAGGAACAGTTATTTTGGAACAGTTTCGAACGAGGAACAGATTGGAACAGTTGTCAGTTTAATAAAATACCTGTTCCGGGCTGTTCCAATGCTTCGACTGTTTCGAGTAACAGAACGGACATTCTTCTGCATTAAGAAACTGTTGGATAAATCATATTATCATGTGCAAAAAAACCAGTTAAAATAATAATCTGGAGTCATGTAATATTTTTGTTTTTAGTTATTTTTGTTTTCATTTCTTTGTTGAATTTAAATAACGCTTTTTATTTAATGGTAAAATCCATTTTTCGCTATTGATTTTCTGTAAAAGTTTATTTTTAATATATTGTCGACAAATTTATTTTGTTTTTTTTAATAATTAGGTATCTTAAATTATTAAACTTGAATAATAGAATTAATTCACGAAAAAATACAAATATACACTTCATAATTTCAAATTTTTATACGTTGCATGTTACAAGCTATTCCGAGAATGTCAAGATTCCAACGTTGAAACTGTTAAAAAGTAACAGGTTTTTGGAACTGTTCCGTAAGCGGAACAGGAACGGAACGGAACTGTTATTAAAAAATAACAGTTTGTACCACCTCTACGGTAGTCATTACAGGTGTATCTTTCCCTCTCTTTGTTTTTCTCTCTCTCTATTTGTATGAAATCATTAGCTGGTTTTGTAACGCTACAGCAGATATTACTTACAGAACCGTATTAAGTAGGTAACTTTTCAAAAAATACTGGGTGAACATAGATTTGGAAAAAGAATGGAATTGTTTTGTACAATTAACCTTTCGAAACAATTTTTTTTTAGACATTTGAGAATATACAGGGTGTACCACAGAAAACCGAACATAGCGAAAACTCCATTGTGCAAATTAGTTAGGATCAGTGATTGCTGTGCCCTTTTTCATGCTTAAAACCATGATAATTAATTTAGTTGAGTTAGCCATGTGTATTCTATCTTTGTCACGCTACCCATTTTGTTTATGTCTTCCCTGTTGCACTCATTTATTTTCTATGTTCTCAATCCTGTGATACACCCTGTATAGTCGGGCCACTGAATAGATAGAGCAAGATCACTGCGTGATCACCACGTGCAAAGTACCTGACTGGTTGCTTGAACGTTCGGGAACGAAACTATATGTGAAGGCCACGTCTGCGGCGCAAGTTATTCATGTGCTTTTCACGTGATCATTCCATCTGTTCAGCGGCCCGACTGTAGCTTCTAATTTTTTTAAATTTCACCAACAACCAGGTTTATTTGGACTTAACATGGATTCATATTTAATAATAAATTGAAAATCTAATTGATACTTCTACCAATTCTCGAATTAGAACTTGGGAGCTGGGGGCTTGTAATAGAGGAACCATGGAAACGTCGTATTAACGTTGGCATTGCTACACGCTCAGCTATTCTCAAACTCATTGAGAATAGCTGAGCGTGCATCGATACCGATGTTAAGATGGCATTTTCCATGGTTCCTCTATTACAAGCCCCCAGCTCCCAAGTTCTAATTCGAGAATTTTTAGAAGTATCAATTAGATTTTCAATTTATTATTAAATATGAATCCATGTTAGGTCCAAATAAACCTAGTTGTTGGTGGATTTAAAAAAATTGTTTAAGTCCATCTCTGTAGAAGATTAAGACAGCGTGTCGATATGCTGGTTGGCTTCTATTTCAGTAAATTAGAAAAATAATTCATTTTGTCTGCACAGACACTAGTCTGTATGTACGGTGAGGACCAGAAGAATTTGTTAATTGCTTGTAAATTGGTTTAAAAATTTAAATAGAAGACATTTTTATTACATACTCAAATGATGTTTCATTAATTAAGAAATGTTTTTGAATTTTTATTACAAAATTGAGTAACACTTTCTAATTTTGTATTTTTTTAATTCTATGATAAATACTAATTCATAAAATTACTAGCCTGCACCTGTGGCTTCACTCGCTCGGTTTTGATAAAACTTGATACATTTATCAAATAATATTTAAAACACTTCTTACCTGGTTGCGAGATACCTTCAGGCGATAGAATGTGAGGTTAAAATCGTCGCTACCGCGATCGAAGCCGCTAGCAAAAACTAGTTATAAGGTGGCCACAGACCGAGAAAAGTTGAGAAATTTTTTATAGGTCAGGGGAATCATGAAGATGTCAATTGAATATTTTTCAATCAAGGAAAAATACCAAAATAAGCATTTTTCTGAATCAAATGTTAAGTTTGTCGCGCGCTATACCCTAGCGGTTGAGAGCTGTACTACGTACTGTTTTTTTTCGCTCATAATGTTATCTTTACAGCCTTCTAGTCACTTATTGTAGGTAAGAATAATAGGTTTTCAATGAGCCATTTTCCTGAGAGTACTCAAGTATCCGCGAGAGGCAGCACTTGTGGTAGGTACAAACATTATTTATTCCCCATTAGTGTCGTGTCATTTTAGTGGTATAACTTAATTATTAAAGTATTATTATTATTAAATTAATTAAATAGTTAAGTTATACCACTAAAATGACGCGACACTAATGGGGAATAAATAATGTTTGTACCTACAAGTGCTGCCTCTCGTGGATACTTGAAAGAAGTACTCTCAGGAAAATGGCTCATTTGAGAGTATGAAAAATCACGTACTAAGGAATAAAGGGAAGTAGCATAAACGCAATTCGTGGACGAGGGGAGTGAAAACCTAACATGGGGGAGGGAATTTGGTGCCTAGATTTTATTGGTGGAATTGTGGCCCCGACTTCAAATCATTGCGTGACGTTTCACAATACAGCCAATCATCGTCTGATGTTTCCACAAGCGGCAAACAGTAACCAATCATTACACGAGTAACCAAAACAACCTATCAAAAGTAGGCACCGATAGAGCTTCAACCCCCGAACGTTATTCTCCGTTCCTATAAGTCCTTATCCCGTGTAAAAAAAAATTCGACTGATGACCAGTCCTATAGTAAATATTTGCAAAAAATAAACTCTTTTTTTATTCTTTGAAAAAAGCATGGCCCTCTTTTTTGTTTGGTGATCTACTGATGGCTAGTAATATAGCAAAAATCATGGTTACATTGATTTACGCACAATTTTCCTTTTTTAGTAAAATATTTTTTTTCTCGAAAACTATACATTTTAGAGAAAAAAAATATTTACATTTTTTCATATTATAATATCTAGAATTCATTTATATTTTTTACCTATGTTAATACGTGACATTGAGAACGTTTTTTTTAATATCTCAGGATCCACAGAACCGATTTGACTCAAAATCTAATCAGATCTAAGTTAAAGGCTGATAAATACAATTGAACAATCGGCATGGCCGTATGTTGTTCCGTTTTTACGATATCGAAGATGAAAAATTGACCACACACACACACACAGCCATCAGTCAGAAAATGATCTTAAACGATTGCTGGGGTCTGTGAAAATCTCGAAATATTTTTTTCGGACTAAATCCATTACTTCCCTACCATAGTAGAGGTGGGAAGTAACTAGCTGGTTTTAGAATCTTAGGTAGGTACTAGAATTTGTTAATTACTTGACTTTACAGGCAAAATTGTACCACCGAAATCGTCTGGTACACACTGTATATTATGGTTAAATTATGGCACGGATGGCCACTTCTCGCTTCACGGTTCTAAACCACCAACAACGATTAGTTAGCAACGTTACGTCACGGTAAGTGAACGCGACATGACAGACTCTATGCATATTGCATTAGGTGATGCATCGCGACTTTTAGTTCACAATAACGTATGTTAACGTTATGTTAAGTCTGCCATCTCATAGTGTAATAATGAGGGCTACCAGACATTTTTCTACCACCTGGTAGCGCCACTAGCAAATGAGGTATACGTCACTATGATGTCATTCGAATGTCAGTTTGCTATGGTTCCTCTATTACAAGTCCCCAGTTCCCGGGTTCTAGCCCGAGAGCTGGTAAAAGTGTCAATTGGATTTTCAGTTTAGTATTAAAAAAAATAATGAATTGAAAATATGGAGGGCTTGAGAATGGCCGAGCGTGTAGCAATGCTGTTGTTTACACGGCGTTGCTATATGGTTCCTCTATTACAAGTCTCCAGTTCCCGGGTTCTAGCCCGAGAGCTGGTAAAAGTGTCAATTGGATTTTCAATTTATTATTAAAAAAAAATAATGAATTGATGCTAGGCCCAAATAACCTTAGCTGTTGGTGGTGTTTAAAACACAAAAAAATCATCATTGACTGTAATTTCAAGGCTTCTATTATTTTATTTCGAATTTTTGCAGTCAGGCAGATCAACTGAAATTATTAGTAGATAAAATTAGGTGAGAACAGGGTACTCTTTCCTCAAAATGTGAGAATCAATAAAAAAAGTTGTTGATTATTGTTTCAGCGGGCCATAAATCCAAATTAAACCGCTAGATTAAAATTGGAATGGATTAACAACAGTGCTAATTTTAATTTAAATAAGATTAAAATATGATATTATTTTTATTTCTAATTTATTCTGTGAGTTTCGTTTCAAAAGAAGTCGCACGAAATAACAATATATTATTATTATTATATAAAATTAAAAATAGTCATTTTTGTTCACAGCTAAACAATAAAAATGCTGAGATTGCGTGTACTTTTTTTGTTTATTATATACAATAATATTATACCAGAAGAATACAATAAAAATATTATACTTATTATAAAAGGTGGTCACGAATTTGTGTCTGTATTTTATTTTGAGGTGAGGACAGTTTAATGTAAAGGTACGTGCAGTATGGAGCTGGGATTCTAGATGGTAGCGTAGATCATAGCAGGGCTTGCTTAAATTAATGCATTGTTATAATGCGAGCGTACACAACGAAGCAGTGAGTGTAGCAGATATAAGCGCTGTTACAAGAGCTGCTAGATTCAAGAATGTATCTCACCATTCTTTCAGCGCGCTGACTACTACAATCAACGTGTGACAACTGTCAAATGGCCGTAACAAGTTTCGCAATGGATGTGACTAGTTTAATAAGTGAAATTTTGCCCAGTTTTTATTTAATTTGTTTTGAGTTTTTTCTAAGACGTATTTAAAACTGTTAGGTTCCATACGTAAATATTCAAAAAACAGGTTTGGGTAAAATTTTAATTCTTGGTATAAATGATGAAATTCGCCATGTTTAGATCGTTTTCTATTAATAGGGTGGACATGATAGCTCCTACCGAAATTTGTATTTAAAATATACCACTTTGTAGCAGAAGAACACAAATATTCGTCTTCGCTATCTGACATTTCAAACGCGATTTAAGCTTGTATCAATGTAGTATCAAAGCTTCGTTGTACAAACCTATAAGCGCTTATAATTTCAGCCACCATCTACCATACATGCTACCATCTAGAATCCCAGCTGCGTACTGCACGTACCTTAACGGTTAGCATGCTGGCGTTTGGATCAAACTACCGACATTTTGTTCTGCAAATTGAAATATATGCTTAAAATAATCGTCGTAACAACATATTAAAATTTGAACCTTGAGCTAATAATATAAATTTTGTCGGGTACATGACACGTTTAAGGTGATCTGCCACCCCTTTAATACGGACCAATCGATCTGCAAATATTATAATGGCATTATTGGGTCACCGACAAGCTATACAAACAATTTCAGCCTTGAAGCAACAATAATTGTGACCATTTTTTTTTGTTACATGTTGGGGGCAGTCTGCATCCCTCCCATACCGCTATCTAGCAAAATCCCTTTAATAATATGCCTCCCTCAACATCTTAACAAAAATAAGGCCTTGAATAAATAACACCAAAAAATTGTCACTAGCTCTCGGTCTAAAAGCTTTTATCAGTAAATAAAATGATCTACTTTCGTTAGTGCTGCGACTGTCGCCTGTTGCGATGCTCGATTGTCTATTGAAACAAAAGACTTGTCGATCATTCAGTCATGCGCTCTCCGAGGTATGACCGCGCTGTTTTAACCGTTACAATATAACCGCACATTTGGCCCTAAGTCTGATTCTTTCTATACAATAAAAACCATGGCACGTTTGGATTGAAAGAACGATGTGCATTTGTTGCCGCTGTTGTTTTGTTTAGCTTTACGACCAGTCTTATCAACCGCGTGATTATGTTTTGTTTTTGTGGCTAAATATTTTTAGATTTTGTTTAGAATCAAGTTTCTGACATATCTGTGAGTTGAGTCGAATTTCTTTGTTTTGTTATTCAAAACTTTATTTTTCCACTCTAGATTTATATGCAACTTAAAACTTATCGAGGGCAGTGTAGTCTAGTGGATAGCGTACTTGGTACCAGCCTCTAGACTAGACTGTCGTGGGTTCGAATCCCACCTGCGCTCATGAGTGTTTTGTGATGTTATTTAATTTTAAGTTAGTTGTTATTTAATGTAATTTAAGACGCTAATGACCTAAGTTGTCGACGCGTTTATAATCTACAATAAATAAATAAAAATAAATAAAACTCATCTTTGCAAGGTAACTTATTTCCGAAAAAATCCACTATTTTTGTCCCCGGCGGAGAGAAAATCGAAAATGTTCTGTCCCATGCCCTATGAGTGTACAAAGTTTCTTAAGTCAACGGAGGACTTGGGAAGGCACACAGACATACACTGAAAAATTATTGTTATTTTTTCTCGAACTGTACATATTGTACAAAACAAACTACTGACGTTCTGTGAATGCTACACGACTCTCCTACACCGCTATGTTAGACAAACTGTAGCATTCCAATGTTCTTTGGGATTTAGCGCTTCCAGGGACCCGAGCTCGTACCAGGCGGTTTGTGTATGCCGGCTAGCGGATTCTAATACACAAATGGATTATTTGTTGTGTTCAAGACGCTAATGACCTGAGTTGTCGACGCGTCTATAATCTACAATTAGACAAACTAGGTTAATCCACTTCAAGCAATGGAGATAAATAGATTTGTTAAATATTTCAGTTTTTTTCAGTACAAATAAATATTGTTTATGCCAGTATTCTGGAAATGTTTTTTATGTTATTATTTCAGTACCCAGATGTTCCTTCCCCACTTTATTTCCTGAATATAATAACTTTATTTTTAACATTGGAAATGTTTATGTTCGTATATGGGGGCAGAGTTACGAGTTTTCGTTCAAGGCCAAAAGACAACGGTGTCGCGATCAAGTGAGGAGCAATCATGCAAAATTGAACAAGTGCAATTTTTTCGAAATGTGTTTTATATCATGTCTAGTTAATTGAGAGGTATTTGCGACGATCTGCGGTGTTATTTTTGAGCAAATGTTAATAAATACTGTAGAAAAATCCATTTAAAAGTTAAGTAATCAAGCAAAAGTGAACGCGTATATAACAGAAGAATAATAGGGTTATTCCTGACAAAACTAAACAGTGCATAGATAAATATTGTGTGTATAATAAACAGTTAATTATGTTTCATATATGCTGTTATCATTTCCAATGTCCTCGATGGTTACAAGGATTGCGAAATCTGTGAATTTTTATGTAGGACTACGTTTATGGGTGACCAACCAGCATTTTTTTGTATATCTCGATTCATCAAATAAATATCGATCTTTCTGTTGAATTTGCCAAAATTTGTATACAACTAGTCAACATAAAAAATTTTAATTAATGAAGCATAAAGTACAAAGATTTTTCAAACTCTTCTTGAATGAGCCATTTTCCTGAGAGTAGTTCCTTCAATTATCCACGAGAGGCAGCACTTGTGGTAGGTACAAACATTATTTATTCCCCATTAATGTCGTGTCATTTTAGTGGTATAACTTAATTATTTAATTAATTTAATGATAATAATAATTTAATAATTGAGTTATACCACTAAAAGGACACGACACTAATGGGGAATAAATAATGTTTGTACCTACCACAAGTGCTGCTTCTCGTGGATAATTGAAAGAACTACTCTCAGGAAAATGGCTCATTCATTGAGAAAAAAATTTAAATAAAGGAATCATAAAGTACAAAGCTTCTTGAATTCATTGAAAAAATCAGAAAATTAGATTTTAATAAAATATTTTCAAAAAACTGTATTTTGTTTTTGTAACCAAAATTGTGCAATTAACTATTGGCCCGCGGTGTTCGCTTTGGCCAGGCCTGCTTTGGGACATTTTTACGGGCCCCGTTCCGGGTGGATGCCGTCTTTTCTCACGGTTATGATAATAGGCAGCTTAATGTAGTATACCGGATGTAACAAAAAATTTGCCTTAAAAAAACGTATTTCTCTATGGTGTTATGAAAGAAAATTTTTAAAATACTTTATATTTGACTAGATGCCCCGCCCGGATACGAATTTATAATTAATTCGCTACTCACTCGCTCATTCCCTCATTTGTTATTATAATTAATACGTTACTCACTCTTAGAGGGCAGTATAGCCTAGATGGTAGCGTGCTTGGCGCCGCAACCTCTAGACTGGACTGCCGTGGGTTCGAATCCCACCTGCGCTCATGGATGTTTTGTGATGTTATTTAGTTTTAAATTAGTTGTTATTTAGTGTAGTATGACAGACTACTACATAAATTTCTCAATGTCAAGTTATATAAAAACTGCAAATTAAAAAAAAAAAGAAAATGAGTACAGAATATTTGAATGTCAGGACTTGTGTGGTTCTAGTTTGAAATCTGGTGAAAGTATCAATAATATAGAAAATAGTTACGAGATCTCTGTCTGTATTTATTTGTACCATCATCACTCGAGAACGTTTGGACCGATTTAAACTTGCTACATATCTAAGTATCAAGATTTAATTAAAAAATAAAAATACGAATTGACACTAGGCCTGGATAACCGTGACAATTGATGCGATCAGCTGGTATTGGTCAACCTTGAATTCATTCTGAATAATAATTGATATTATAAACAATGTAATAATGCAAAGTATCAATTTCCTACGAAGAAAATTCTTTGATTTGACGATAAAAAATAACACAAGTCATCATGATTATTAAGCATGATACACAATGAATCATTTACGGAATTGCATGTCAAAAATACTTAACGATTTATGCAACCGAACAAGAAAAAACTATCAAGGGTGGGGCCGGGAATTAGTAATATTATCGCTACAATAGATTTTCCGTAAAGAAAAAGGTGAACTAGTAGCTACAGATCACTAAACCCGCGGCTTCGCTCTCGTGAATTTTGCCCGAAGATTCGCTCGTATAAATGTCGGTTTGGCAAAGTGGGGCAGAGCCCCAAAGCTCAGGGAGCCCTTCGCCAACACTAAATATGGTTACATTAAACTCTTCAACTTTGAAAAAAATGCTTCATTTATATTTTGAGAAAGATAATATTGGTAAGGGGGCCCAGTTTATTAATGTTGCCGTCTAGATCTAGACTTCCTAGAGTCTAGACTCTTGTCTTGTCTTGACTTGTCTAGATTTTCAAGACAAGACTTGCAAAAGTCTTGTCTAGAAATTTTCAAGACAAGACAAGACTTGCTTTATCTAGATCAAGACTCTTGCAAAAACTCTAGACAATTTTCAAGAGTCTAGATAAACTAAGTAGTAGTAGGTAAAGCAAACCACTCGGTTAATCTAGACTCTTGAAAATAATCTAGAGTCTTGATATTAGACAAGACAAGAGTTTTTTAATCTAGACTTAGACTTAGTGACGTCTTGATATTTCAAGACAAGACTTAAGTGAAATCTTGTCTTGTCTAGACGGCAACACTACAGTTTATCTTTTGCCCCGGGACCCTTGGCCACCTAGCTCAAGTGCGGATCCACCGTTGAGGGCACGGTAGGCATGCCCACAACCTTAATTGAGGTCGATAGGTTGATGTTATATCTGCAATGTCTTAATAAAATTTAAAAAAAAAACGACCCGTGCGGGTAAGAACGCCAGTGACTTTTTTATTTTGGCTACTAGTCTAGTAGTTTGTACTGTTTGACGTTTCGTGAGCGAGTCCGTAGTTCGACTCGCACTTGGCCGATTTTCGGGTGGCCGTGACCACAACCTTTTTTAAGGGCTGGATCCGCGCCTGACCTAGCTACGCCACTATAATAAACTTTGATTCAAAGTACCTATCTAGTATATTTTGAGGAATTGTCTGTTTAATATCATGCATCTAGAATCTAGATACAAGTGTCATCTGCAGTTCTGGAGTGTTTCCCGTTTTTATTGTCTCCGTGCTGGCATGGTTTTATACCCGATACGAAAAAGAAACGGTTATGATTTCATTCCTTTAAGGTTTGCAAGTAGAGGTTCGTCTATAATATTGAACACTTCATATTAGCACATGTCTAGTCTATTCTGTCTATAGTCTAAGATAATATTGTAATTTATTCTTGACATTACAAAAGTTGTCCCACAAGTTAAAGCAGTAATTGTTAATTACGATATACCAACAATTGTTTTCAGCACTGACCTATATGACCTTGGTAATTTATGGGCTTAAAATGTCAACAAACATGTTTTTCGTATATTTTCCTTATTTTATGCAACACGTTGTGCACATCGTGCAAATTAGGTGTCTGAACTCACGGCGCTTTTTTACTTCCCACCCTACTATGGTAGGGAAGTAATGGATTTAGTCCGAAAAAAATATTTCGAGATTTTAACAGATCTTCACGTTTTGAGACCCTGGCAATCGTTTAAGATCATTTTCTGACTGATGTCTGTATGTGGTCAATTTTTCGCCTTCGATATAGTAAAAATGGAACAACATACGGCCATGCCGATTGTTCTATTGTGTTTATCAGCCTTTAACTTAGATCTGATTAGATTTTGAGTCAAATCGGTTCAGTGGATCCTGAGATATTAAAAAAAACGTTCTCAATGTCACGTATTATCATAGGTAAAAAAAATATAAACTAATTCTAGATGTTATAATATGAAAAAAGTGTAAATATTTTTTTCTCTAAAATGTACAGTTTTCGAGAAAAAAAATATTTTACTAAAAAAAATAAAAATTGTACGTAAATCAAGGTAACCATGATTTTTGCTATATTAAGCTAGCCATCAGTAGATCACTAAACGAAAAAGATGGCCATGCTTATTTCAAAGAATAAAAAAAGAGTGTTTATTTTTTGCAAATATTTACTAGGTGGTCATCAGTCGAATTTTTTTTTGTCAAGTCGATTATCAGAATACACGAGGTTGTGTAATCTATTAACAAATACCTACACATTGCGGTTTATAATGAACACCTAAATCATATAAAAATATCCCCCAGGGAGGACATTGGAATGTGGTTGCTATTGCAAATTGCATTCCAATGTTCTTTGGGAATTAGCGTTCCCCGGGAACCGAGCTCGTACCAGTTGGTTTGTGTATGCCGGCTGGCAGATTCTAATACACAAATGGATTATTTGTTGTGTTGAAGACGCTAATGCCCTGAGTTGTCGACGCGTCTATAATCTACAATTAATTAATTAATGAAATAATCTATTAACAAATACCTGCATATTTCGGTTTATAATGAACACCTAAATCATATAAAAATATCCCTTAGGGAGGACATTGGAATGTGGTTGCTATCGCAAATTGCATTCCAATGTTCTTTGGGAATTAGCGTTCCCCGGGACCCAAGCTCTCGTACCAGTTGAATTTGTGTAATACACAAATGGATTATTTGTTGTGTTGAAGACGCTAATGACCTGAGTTGTCGACGCGTCTATAATCTACAATTAATTAATTAATGAAATGACACCTAAACTTCAAAATCGGTCCAGTAGTTTATATAGCCGCACAAAAAACGCCTGGTCTATTAATATATAGATTTATTTTGACAATTAATAAAATTTTTCGCTTTTTTATAAAAATTAGAAAAAAATAACTACAACACACTTTTTTCTTGTCGCACATTTCGCTAGCATGTTAGCATCATAATAAGATAATATGATTAAGATAAAGAGTTTTAATTACCTATCTTCTGATGATGCTAACATGGTTAGAGAAACGTCCGCTGAGAAAAAAAGTAAGTGTTTTAAGGTTACTTTTATAATAGGTACTCACTGTTTTCACACCAACATCCCTCGTTAAAAAATTCATTCAATTGATTTCCACTACATGCGAGTGTTATTTAATTATAGCTAGGTTGTAGATGTGAATCATCGTACTAGCGAGAGACGTAGTGGAAATCAATTGATTCCAAAGCATATAAGGAGAATGTTAGTTTAGTAATCATGTCACAGTTGAGTACTGTAAGCTCATTCCGCCGCGAAAGTGGGAAGGTTCAGGTTAGATTCCTGACTGTGACTATGGTTGGTAAAATGATTTTTTCCGATATGTCTGGTATCAATTATATAATTGGCTGCTTATCCAATAATAAATCTAAAGAAATATTATTTTTAGGTTCTTTTTCAAAAGTTACTTATTTTAAATTTGTATTTTTGTTTACAGAAACTAACTGGATTTTTGAAAACCGCACATTTCAGAAGAGATGTTTAACTACTGAGACAGCTGTTTTGATCGGTAAGTTTCTTTATATTTGTTTGTTTATGGCAATTCGAGATCTCGCGAGATAAGTTTGGATTCGAGATCTCGCGAGATTGTCTGGCGAGATCTCGATAAATCTCGACAATATCGAGATTTCGCTTACTTTTAAAAATAACGTATTATTTTGTATCTAAAATACTTAAAAATGAAAATTTGGGATAGTGTGACTGTGTCACTGTGTACGTGTGTGATTTATTGAGTAGTGCACTGTGCAGATGATTATTATTCATTACGTTCCTTAAATTAACGTTGATTTTTTTGTTTCAAGATTCAATTAATGTTTTGTTTTATTTTCAAAATATAACAGCAATACCCCAACTCACACAGCACACTATATGTAAATTAATTATTTTGGAAATAAGTTCTTAGGAGTTAGGAAGCATAGGGTAAGTTTACTATTAATAACGTTCACGAACATTTGGTTTGTATCGTTCTTAGACATATTCAGTATTCACTTAACTTTGTAATTTGTTAGCCATCTAATGCTTGTTATAAGTTAAATAACTGT
Source organism: Mongoloraphidia duomilia (assembly GCA_039654895.1). Taxonomy (NCBI): domain Eukaryota; kingdom Metazoa; phylum Arthropoda; class Insecta; order Raphidioptera; family Raphidiidae; genus Mongoloraphidia; species Mongoloraphidia duomilia. Next base: position 24,124,312 of record CM077526.1, on the reverse strand, counting down.
CCATTTTACTCAAGAAAACAATAATTAAAACAATATATGCAGAGAAACAAACAGAATCAATTACTATTACTATTACGTATAAGTTTTTTTTTCAAGTGCGTTCGTTCTTGAAATCTCGTTCGAGATCTCGACCATATCAGGTCGAGATCTTGACCATATCGGGTCGAGATCTCGAACGAGATTGCCTGCCCACGAGATTAAATCTCGAAAAACCGTCTGATATATTAGGCGTGTTTGTTGGCAAGTTCTGAACTGATTCTGAACTGCTAACGCGTGTGTTGGTAATATAGAATTCTACGAACACAACTACGTGTTGGTTGTCAAACTTTCGGATTATTTGAACTTTATTTTAGCAGTTCTTGAACTGCTAGAAGCCTAGAACTGTTAGAACGAAGTTCAAACGATTCGAAGAATCCAAGAATTTTACTTACGAATACGCAGTTGTGCCCGAAGAGTACCGTATTGCCAACACACGCTTTAGCAGTTTAGAACTTGCCAACAAACACGCCTAATATATCAGACGATACTGTCACAGTCGCCATGATATTTTTTAGAAGACTAATAATAATTTATAAGAAGAAAACAAACGCCACTGCCGGGACTCGAACCTGAAACTCCCAGTAATTAAGAAATCTAATCAATCCCTATGTTATTAAACGAGCAAATCTTGTATACTATGTACCTATTTACCTATATCAATATTTTCTCGAAAACGGCTCTAACGATTTTGATCAAATTTACCGAAAAGGGGTTTCGGGGGGCAAAAAATCGATCTAGCTAGGTCTCATCCCTGGAAAAATTCGTTTTCTTATCGATTTTATCATTTTAAAAAACAGTTTTTTTAACGTTATAAAACAGTGTCGTATGGTGAGTAGGCTTTGAAAAAAACAAACTATTTTCATTATTTATGTCAAATTACTCTGACAGTCAATCTTTAACTTATTAAAATAATCAGTAATTATTTGAAAAGTAAAAAAAAAACAACAATAAAATCTAAACATAATTATACTTACATAATTATGTTTAGATTTTATTGTTGTTATTTTTTTAACTAATATTTAAATAAATAGGTATATTACTTTTGTATTACCTAAGTATATAAAATATGTAGGTACATACGTTATGTAGTATGACGTATACTGACGTAATAATATTATCTACTTATAGGTATGTAATTTTTTTTCTTAAAAATGACTAACGATTTTGATGAAATGGGAACTTTCAGTACTATTTTTTTTGAACTCATCCGAGCAAAGCTCGGTCATTCAGATATTTGGTTATTATAAAGACAAAATCACCTCACTAAACATTTTTCAGTTCATAAAAATATATTATATTATTTTTTTACAAGATTGGACTTCATAAAAAAATAAATATTTCAGTTTTCAAATTTTACGACTTAATCTATGAGCAATTGTCTTCAACTGCCTATCAAATTTCTAAATCAAATCAGTTACAATTATTTTCGCGGACATTCTTTCTTCATCACTATGTTGAGTCATATGCGTTTTTAAAGTGATTGAATAAGTAAAAGTTCTGTCGCAAACGTCACACTGATACGACTCCTCGCCAGCATGTACAAGTTTATGTTTTTTCAATTCACCCGATTCACTAAACCATTCGTTACAAACGTCACATCGATGCGATTTACCATCGCAGTGCAACTGTTTATGGCGTCTCAAATCAGTAAATCTAACAAATCGCTTATCGCAAACCGGACACTTGAAAGGTTTATCACCAGTATGCACAAGTTTATGCGTTTTCAAATGCGTCGACTGCGAGAACTTCTTGCCGCAAATTTCACACTGATGTGGCTTCTCACCGTTATGTGACAAAATATGCAACTTCAGACTGTTCATGTGTGTGAACGATTCGTTGCAAATGTCACACTTGTGCGGTTTCTCTCCAGTATGTATCATCGTATGCGTTTTCAAATGAACAAGTTGTGAGAAACCTTTCTCGCAAATATCGCATCGAAACGGTTTCTCACCGGTATGTACAAGTTTGTGCTGTTTTAAATTCGTAGTTCCTGTGAAACATCTGTTGCAAACGTCACATTGGTATTGCGTATCACCGGTATGAAGCGGTTTGTGTCGCTTCAAGGTTATTGCGCAGGTAAAATATTTGCCACAGATGTCGCACCGGTACGTTTTTTCGCCGCCATGTTGCTCTATATGAACTTTAAGATAACTAGAACTTACGAATCGCTTTTCACAGATGTCACATTTATACGGTTTTTCTCCTGTATGCGATAGAATATGAACTTTTAAATGATTCGATTGTTTGAATCCTCTACTACAAATGTCACACTGATATGGCGTATCATCAGTATGTAGACGTTTATGTCTTCTTAGTGTTACCGAACTAGTATAGCATTTCTTACAAACGTCGCAAGCAAACGATTTATCTTCGTTGTGGAGGAATTTGTGCGTTTTCAAGTTGCTGGCACTGGTGAATTTCTTGTCGCAAATGTCACACTGATACGGTTTCTCACCGGTATGTATAAGTTGATGGCGTTTCAATTGACTCGGTTGGTTAAAACACTTGTTGCACACTTCGCATTGATGCGATTTTTTTGACGTGGACGCTAATTGAAGATTTGATTCGCAACTGTTTTCGTCACGTTCGGGTTTCTCAGAATTTTTTGGATCGTCTACATCGGAACTGTTTGGTTTGTCGTCGGTCTCGTCTTCAATATAGTTTACGTTTAAATAATAGTTTAAAGAAATGTCTTTGCTTGCGGAACCAACATTTTGATTTTCAGCATTTTCAGATTGTTTATTAATTAAACATTTCGACTTGGTGTCGATCTGTTCTTTCAAGTGAAGAATAAGAATTTGTTCCGACTTCAACGCGCGGTTTTGGAACGTGTGTGTTTCTTCAAGTTGATGTATACAGAGGGCACAAACGTTATTGGGCAATTGATCTTGTTTAGATATCTGAAAAAACATAAAGTCATTGTCAAAATTGTGTTTTAAAAACCACCAACAGCTAAGGTTATTTGGGCCTAGCATTAATTCATACTTTCAATTCATTATTTTTCTTTTTAATAACAAATTGAAAATTCAATTGACATTTTTATCAGCTCTCGGGTTACAGCCTGGGAACCATGTAAACAACAGCATTACTACACGCTCGGCCATTCTCAAGCCCTAAAGTCATTGTCAATCTCTATAACTAAATTTGACGGACGTCTTCAATTAATAATAATGTCACATGTTCTGAACATACTTTAATGTTTATAATGAAATTCGACACTAAATAAACCGTTACCTTTTTTTCATCAGGGTTTACCTGTTTCTGAAACTATGTAAATAATAATTACTTACGTGAACGGGAGCACACTTCATTGCTATCTCAGCAATTTCTCCTTTCAGTTTTGATGAAAACGAGAATATATCCGTCAAAAATTCATTTTCAGAAAGACATAATCGACAAACTTTACTAAAATCTTTTCCGACAATCGTTTTTTTCGCCATTTATTCAATTTGTCTTTAACAACAATTTATTAATTATCTTCTAACTAGGTAGGTAGTAATTCCAAAATTTCAATGAATTGTTACTGCCCGCTTTTTGTGTGCAGAACAGATTCCTAATTAAGTAATTGCGTATTGCAATTTAAACTTTAAAATTAAGTGTGGGATGTCCGTTCATAACTTCATAGACATGGAATATTTTAACATAATATATTTTAATACCTTCATCCATAAATTCAAAATTCTTTTAAAAACTGTATTTTCTAATTTCGGCCTACCAGTTTCTAACCGTATTAAATATTTTGGTGTATTAATAGACAGCCACAGTAAATTAAAAAAGAATAAGATGTAATTGGAATTTATTTATATTATTCTTATGACTACGTATATCAAATAAGTTATCCATTTTTAAAATGATTTAACAAAAACAAAAAAGTTACAATCCTCAGCCTGAAATTTGATAAATGACAGTTGATATTTGATTCACGAAACGGTTACAAAAGCGTTCCAACCAATGTCTATGTTTGTATCATCACAGAACTGTGCAAAGTCGACGCATGCGCAACAAAACCGATACAAACAGTTTCGTTACCGTTTCAGAACGATCCATTTATAATAGGTTGGAACAAAACTTGTGTATACGTTTGTGCTTATTTAAACTGTTTGCAAAAGTAAAGCATTTATTACAAACGTCACACCGATACGGTTTCACACCAGTATGTACACGGTAGTGCTTTTTTAAATCTCTTAACTTAGGAAAAAACTTATTACAAACGTCACATTGATATGATATTTCATCTTCATGCACTGTTTGATGTATTTCTAAAATCTCTGCATTGCTGAAGCTCATGGTACAAATCATACACTTATACGGCCTCTCATATTCTTTGTTGTGTTTTATACGTTTCATCGAGGTATTCTGATTATTCTCGAGTTTTTCATCCATTAAATCAGCAGAACGAAGACACACCGAGATCTTCGATGTGTGACTAATCTGTGTATTTTTGTCTTCGCAACTGATTTCTTTGCTGTTACCGACAGATGAAACGTTTCCTGTGTCATCATCGTACACAACAAACATCTCTTGGAGTTCTGAAGAATCACATTTTAGAGTTATATCATCTACATCAATATATTCTGGTCGAATTAATACATCATCTGTCTGATTTTTGGATTTTACTTCGTTGTCGATTTTATCCGCTGAGTTGAACTTTCCTGGTTCATTTTCTTTCCAGTTGATATTCGTATCTTCATCAAATATAACGGCATCAGTACTGATTTTTGGGTCTTCACTACAATCATCTTTTGAAAAAGTGTCAGCACGTTCTATTGAAAATAATGGATTAACATTTGTCAATCCACCCACATCAAACATGTCTTGGAGCTCTAAAGGTTCACATTTAACAGTTATATCATCAGCATTAGTATCTCTTGTGTCATCAACATATTCAGGTCGAATTAATAGATTATCAGCCTGGTTTTCGGATTTTACTTCGTCAATAGCACACTCGGTTCCCGTTATATTATCAATCACATGAAGATCTAAAGATTCATATTTTTCAGTTGCATCTGCATTAGTGAGATCCTCAGAAGGTCCCTGAATGGAACATTCAGCTTTGATTTGTTTGTTAGAAGTACGTAGTTGCTGTAGATAGTGTTGCAGTGTTTTGTCCGACTGCATTACTTGCATCTGGAACTGGTGATGTTTCTCCAATTTATTGTGGCATAATCGGCAAATGTACTTCGGCATTTCGTCGTGTTTTGTAATCTAAAACAGAATCATAGAACTTTTATAAATGACCCAGTTCTCGACCACCTGTGGTCGATCACTTACAAAGTCAAACAAGGCGATAATAACAAAAATATCGAAAGAATACTTGCTTTGCTGGTGTTGTCCTGATTCAGGTCTATAGGCCGTCGTTGGTTGGAATTGCTTCCTAACGTTTCGATAGCATGAGTGGCGAGCTTCTTCAGAGGTCCTTCCATCTCCGATGCTGGATCAATTGCATCGGAGATGGAAGGACCTCTGAAGAAGCTCGCCACTTGTGCTAGCGAAACGTTAGGAAGCAATTCCAACCAACGACGGCCTATAGACCCGAATCAGGACAACACCAGCTCATCAACTGGCCGCGAAAGCCTCAACCAATTTGTCAATACTTGCTTTGTTTTAAAATTACTGAGATTTTTTAAATTAAAGTGTTTCATAAATAATTAATAGACACCATGTACATACTATAATAGGTAATAATAATAATTTTGAAAACAATCTGCTACACAATAATCATTATGTATTAAGATTAACGATACATATTTGTTTCTGAATTAGAAAAATCTAAATTGCTTTTTGCTACTAATAATGCCTTTTTTACGAATTATGAGTGTCTACAACACCTGCAAATTTAGTATATTATTTGTTATATTTTTGTAAATATAAAAATGGAAGTATTCTTCTTAACTGATATTATAGTTGTATCAGAATTAAAAATAATTTGTCAAATTTTATTAACTGAAATGGCGCACATTGATCTTATTTTTCGGGCATTTGCAATCTACAATATGTATGTAACTTACCTGAACTGGAGCACACTTCATGATTACATCGGCTACTTGGCTTTCCATTCTATTTGAAAATCGAAATATGTCTAATACTGCTACATCGCGTGATAAACACAGACGGCACATTGTATTTAAGCCATATCCATTTACTGATATATCTTTCATTATGTCTACCTATATACAAGTCACAAAACAGTGTTGAAAAATAAAAAGTAAAAACTGACTGCTGAAGTGTTACCAACGATCAGAAAGTGATTTCCACCAGATGACAAATCGGTCGGTTGCCATATTCTGACACCGCTACATATTTTTTTAAATTATACAGGGTGTACCAACATGGCTGGGACGCAGAGCTACCACGTGTAGTAGAGGTCAAAATAAGTCGATTGGACCCAATTTATTTATATACCAAAATGTACCGTTTGCCCGTGAGAAGAGTTCAAAGTTTACATAAAATTTTGTATATAAAATTTTGTTTTACAATTTTATTAAACTTGTACTAGGAATATCTGTTAGCATTATTTAAGAAAACATTTTTTTCCCTTCGGAACTATGCCGAATACGAAATTTTTACGAGAGTAACAAAATGAAAATAATTAATCAGTCTTCTCGCTAAAAAAATTTGAGAACCGTATTACCACCCCTAAGAAAGTTCTGAAAAAAATGTCAGGGGGTGAGGGCGGTTTTAACCCTTCTACAATTTCTTTTGGGTTTCTCTGATTACCGAGTAATCCTCAAAAATGCACTTTTATCAAATTTCATTCAATTTGTTTCACTCATTTCTGAACAGCGTACAAAAATGTGTTTTTTTATGTAAACTTTGAACTCTTTTCACGGGCAAAAGGTACATTTTGGTATATAAATAAATTGGGTCCAATCGACTTATTTTGACCTCTACTACACGTGGTAGCTCTGTGTCCCAGCAATTTTGGGACACCTGTATATTTTAAATAACAACTAATAACCGAGATTTTAACTTCTTCTTCTAAAGTTAAACACAAATTAAATAACGAAAAAATCAAATTTATTTTAAATTAAATTTTACATTTAATTATTATGCTTCAACACATGTTTCCTGAAAACATCTGATTCATTAAACTTTTTACCACAATCATTACATTCGTATTCCACTACACACTGCATTAGTTTGTGTCTTTTAAGTTGGCACGACTCAATAAACCCCTTGTTGCAAATATCACACCGATATGGTCGTTCCCCAGTATGTAGCCGTTCGTGTCGTTTCAATTCAGTGGATCTTATAAAACACTTGCCGCAAACGTCACATTGATATGGCTTATCACCGGTATGCTGTCGTACGTGAGTTTTCAAATTTCCCGACTGATAAAACCGCCTATCGCAAAAGTCGCATTGAAAGGGTTTCTCCCCAGTATGAGACAATATATGCAACTTCAGACTTCTCATATGCGTAAAACTCTCATCGCAAATACCACATTTATTCGGTTTTTCACCGGTATGTCGAAGTTTATGTACTTTTAGTACGTTGAACGTTTTAAAACTTCTGTTGCACACTTCACATTGATACGGTCGCTCACCGGTATGCATAAGTTTATGATGTTTCAGACCTGTTGAACCGGTGAAGCATTGGCTACAAATGTCACACTGATATTTCGTATCGCCTGTATGTAGTATTTTATGTCTTTTTAACGTAACGGGTCTAGTGAAGTATTTGTCACATATTTCACAATGCAATTTCTTTCCAGGTTCTCTGTCACTGTGAATTAACTGGTGCGTTTTTAGGTTACTTGGATGGTTGAAACGATGGCCGCAAATGTCACACTGGTACGGTTTCTCACCTGTATGTATATTCGTATGAGTTTGTAAATTTCGATACTGTTTGAATTGTTTGTTGCAAATTTCACATTGGTGCACTTTTCTTTTCATTCGCTTTTTTTGATTCTTTGTTTCATTGTCATCGTCGATATTTTCAGATTTAAAATCAGTATATTCGTGACTAGAGCTCTCTTGTTTTATTTCACCGTCAGATTCGTAAATGTTTTGTTTTGATAAACTTCTTTCCTTTGTTTCAAATTCGTCTTGTTTTGTTTCACAGTGTTTTGTTTTGCAATTATCCTCGCATTCGAGTATTTCTTGTTCGATTTCGTTGTTATCAGATTTATTGCTACAGTGTTTTGTTTCCTGGTTACTGGATTCATTTAATCGAACATCAACGTCGCTGAATTGTTTTATTTCGCTATCAGCTGTTTTACATGAGTCGTCTTCTCTAATTCGTGCAAGGTGTTGGTCTTTCGATTGATCGGTGATAGGAACGAGAGATTCGTTAATACTGTTTTCAGAATGTTCCTGGGACTTGAGATAACCGAGTAAAATTTGTTCTGATTGAGCTACCTGATTTTGGAATTTGTAAGTTTTTTCTAGTTGAAGCAAACATTTTGTACACGTTAGAGTTGGAAGCTTCTTATTTTTAATTATCTAAAAAAGAGAGAGAAAAAACAGTGAACCCCTGGTACGCTCAAAAAATGACTAAACATACAAATTCGAATATGATGACAGCTATAATCTAGACTTGGGTTCCCCCTGGAGGAACATTAGAATGTAGATGTTCTCGCAATTGCATTCCAATGTTCTTTGGGAATTGGCGTTCCCAGGAGACCGAACTCATACCAGATTCTAATACACAAATGGATTATTAATTGTTGTGTTGAAGACGCTAATGACCTAAGTTGTCGACGCGTCTATAATCTACAATAATAATAATAATAATAGATAAATTAATTAGATTTATACGGCTGAATTGCAATTGAAAATTTTTCGTTGGAAAGCAGCTAATTATATAATTTTCGAAACATATTGGAAAAAATCATTTTACCAACCATAGTCACAGTCAGGATTCTAACCTGAACCTTCATCATTCATTCCGCCGCGAAAGTGGAAAGGTTCTGGTTAGAATCCTGACTGTGACTATGGTTGGTAAAATGATTTTTTCCAATATGTTTCGAATCAATTATATAATTGGCTGTTTTCCAACGAATTTTTTTTAATAATAATGGACTTGGGTAGTTCCTGACATGTATAGCTCCAGGAGCCATGTCCTCTGTCTAAAGGACTTGAGAATGGCCGAGCGTGTAGCAATGCTGTTGTTTACATGGCGTTGCTATGGTTTTTCTATTACAAGTCCCCAGTTCCCGGGTTCTAGCCCGATAGCTGGAAAAAGTGTCAATTGGATTTTCAATTTATTATTAAAAAAAAAATAATGAATTGAAAATATGAATTGATGCTAGGCCCAAATAACCTTAGCTGTTGATGGTCTTTAAACACACACAATTAAAAAAAAAAATTTCGTTGGAGAGCAGACAATTATATACATAATTGTTTCGAAACATATTGGAAAAAATCATTTTACCAACCAGTGGTCACAGTCAGGATTCTAACCTGAACCTGTAAGCTCATTCCGCCGCGAAAGTGCAAAGGTTCAGGTTAGAATCATGACTGTGACCACTGGTTGGTAAAATGATTTTTTCCAATATGTTTCGAAACAATTATACAAATTGGCTGCTCTCCAACGAAAAAATTTTTCAATTGCATTTCAGCTGTATAAAACTATTATTTATCTTAACACACAATTTTCCTCTGTCTAAAATGCTTCCAATCTTTCCTTAGAGCATGTCCGTACTCCGGCATATCTACAGTAGTCCGATTTCATCGGGACTCCGCGAGATATGTCGCCATTTGTCAAGTCCAAAACGGCTACAGTATTCGGTCCAAAAAAATTTAAAAAATTGACAGCTGACCAAGGAAGATAAAATATTATAGCATAGGCTCTAAGTACAAACTTGTAGAACTTGTTCGAACTGCCCGTGACGCATTTTTGTGCATTTCAAAAATTGGGGGAGGAGGTCAATTAAGATGTTTACAAATCAAAAAAGATTTCGACTTCGGATGAGTAGGTGGACGTGAAAACGACGGGCATTAATTTATTACTAGACAGTCCTTTATATTAACCAAAACCTGCTTTATTAGTGTGTAAGTAAATAAACACCTGTTAATGCGTTATTGGATTTCATTTAATTTTTGTATGGTATCCTTAAAAATCCAAACTATTACTTACATGAACGGAAGTGCACTTTGTAACTATATTCGATAATTCTGCTTTAAATTTTGATGAAAACGAAAATAAATTAATCAGTACTTTTTTCTTTGATAAACACAACCTACACATTTTATTTATGTCTGTACTAAGAATAAATCTTTCCTCCATTTTTCGTAGTTAATTTGTAATACTTGCGAATAATGTATAAATCTTTTATACGCTCCATAATAGTATTTCAAGATTGTATATCTATATGCGTAATGAGGTATAATACTGACGAGTAGACGTGGTCGTTATTTCACGTCACTAGTTACAATAACTAGCTACGCGGTATGTAACCGAATCACTAGTTTCGAGTTACATTACAAGAAGTGATTTTTGCAAATGCGTTACTAAGCGAGAGCGGGTGACAGTGACACGAATAAATCCGAAGTAACCCGAACACGCACAGTGTATAGCTACAAACACTTAGATAGTGATTTAATGTATTAAAGTTTCGTCTCGTTTCGTGTGTAACTGTATAGTTGGTAACTGGTGGAGGTATTTATGCAAGCAATCACAGTAGCTGAATAAAAATAACTAGTTACAAAAATCACTAGTTTTGAAACAGGTGACGCCGACCAAGTCACTGGTTTCGTTACGTTTCTTGAAAATAACGTAACGACCCACGTCTACTGACGAGTAGTGACAGTATGTAAAAATGAACGATTTAGCGAATAAGTCGCACGAGTCATAATTTACGCATGAGAAATATATGGTATTTTTGCCATACCCACTATAAAATAGCTACTTTTCACTTCATTTTCAAAAAAATTTGACAGTTCATTTGTGTCGCCAACTTTACATTTATAGCACGCCATGAGTAGGTAATGGCGGGCGGATCACTATGTTTATTTTCCACACTAGTGTGTTTTGAAAACACTTTCAACACACCTGCCTGTTAACTGACCCATTCCATGCACGTGAAGTAGCTATTTTATAGTAGGTATGGCAAAAAATATATAAAGTAGAAAACTATTCAGACGTTTTTGTTTTTACCTTCCATTACATCAACTTTACCTGTAAAATATGTGAATCTAGTCAGGCTCGAAAATAAATGAACATAATAAATTGGAATTTTTATAATAATAAAATATTATACAAAAATTTCACTACGTTTGATAGAAATGCGTTTTCTCGTGTTTCTTCAAATAAAACGACTCTACAAACCCCTTGTTACAAATGTCACACAGATACGGTCGCTCCCCGGTATGCACTTGTTGTTTGTGTCGTTTGAGTGTTGTCGATCTTACAAAACACTTCCAGCAGATGTCACACCGGTACGGTCTATCTCCAGTATGTTGCCGTTTGTGTGCTTTCAAATTACACAACTGATTAAATTTTCTATCGCAGAAATTACATTGATAAAGTTTATCAGTATGCGACAAAATATGCGAATTCAAACCTGATTGTTGAGCAAATCTTGCATCGCAAATGTCGCATTTGTGAGGTTTCTCACCAGTATGGTATAGTATATGTACTTTCAACATAACCAACGTTCTAAATGTTTTATCGCAAACTTCACATCGATGCGGACGCTCACCAGTGTGCTTAAGTGTATGATATTTAAGACCAGACGAATCTGTAAAACATTGACCGCAAATGTCACACTGGAATTTTGTGCGGCGAAGATTCAAACTTTTGTTGATGTGATTTTGTTTATGCTTTCTAAAATTGCTGGGATCATTAAAACTACGATTGCAAATCTCGCATTTATACGGTTTTTCACCTGTATGTATATTATGATGAATTTTTAACTTTTTTAGATATTTAAATGATTTGTTACATGTTTCACAGCTGTGTAATTTAGTCTTAACTATGCTTTGTTTTATTTCATTGTCACCAACTTCAGAATCAGTACACTTTTGTTTTAAATTTACATTTTCTTCTTTTATTACTATTCTTTTCGATTCGTAGTTTAAGTGTTTTGTTTCGTTGGATTCAGAACTCTTTTGTTCCAATTCGTAGCTATCTTTTATTTCTGTACACTCATGTTTAGAATTATTTTGTTTTAAATTTGCATTTTCTTCTTTTATTTCTATCCTTTTCGATTCATAGTTTAAGTGTTTTGTTTCGTTGGATTCAGAACTCTTTTGTTCCAATTCGTAGCTATCTTTTATTTCTGTACACTCATGTTTGGAATTATTTTGTTTTAAATTGGAATCGTTCGAGTATTTTTCGTGATTTATTGCTGTTTTGCTGTTTTCTTCCAAATCGATAACCTCAGATTCTAGTACATAATCCTCATCTTTTATTTCAATACTAACAGATTTAAAATTATCTTGCTCTTCAATTTTAAATGATTTATCTTGTCTATTAACTAGACTATCATCTTCATTGTACTTTGTCCTTGAATTGAAAGATCCACAGACTATATTTTTGGAAATATTTTGATGTTTGACTTCCTTTAAATAATCGAGAAGGACTTTTTCTGATTGCTCTACCTGATTTTGAAATTTACAAGACTTTTCGAGCTGAATTAAACATAGCTTGCATACAAAATTGGAAAGCTGATTATGTTTGATAATCTAAAAAATAACATTAAAATATTTTAAGAATAACATTAAATAATTTAAAGGACCTTGTTAGGATTAAAACACAATTTACAATCTTATGACTTACATGAATGGAAGTACACTTCATAACGACATCCGATATTTCGGCATTAAATTTTGATGAAAACGAAAACAAATCAACCAGTACTCTTCTTTCAGATAAACATAACCTGCATATTCTATTCAGATCTTTACCAGCAATTACATTTTTCCCCATTTTACACTACCTTTAAGATGCATAATTTTTATGCCGTTTGTGTAAATAGTAGTCTAGACCGGAAACTGACTCTTTGCTGTACGGTCGAGCTCGAGACCTGCTTGTTTCTGGCCGAGACCAAGAAGCACGTCGAGTGCAACAAAACTAATTTTTCGATCGTTATACACACACTATTTTTCGTGCGATCTGTTAAGAAAGCAGGGCTTTTTGATGTGAAACATCTTATGTCGGGCTGTGAACAGCCGCGTGATGGGAAATATGCAACGAAATTTATGGTCCGCTCCTTCGCTGCTATTCTCCCCACCACTACGACACTCTCTCTCTCGGCTTCCGCGCGCTCGGGCACGGGAAGAGAGAGAGAGTATACATACGAACGTACTGTAAAGCAAAAATATATGTATACACGTGTAGGTATGTAATATAGATACTTCGCTGTGTATTTAGTTGCGTTTCTGACTCAAGCGTGCTCAAACGCCGCAACCGCGTGTGTTACAGTGCAGTATATAGGATTACGTCAGCATAACAGTTAGTTGCTGCTTTTGAAAAAATATATACTACTACATAGAGAATACCAACGAGTTCAATAACGTTTTCTTTGATGTTTCACATCTGCCGGGGGTCCCGAGACCCACACCCTTTTTTTTTAATTCCCCAATGTTTGTCACTATACATGCTTTTATAAATTATTATGAATTAAATTATTAAATATTATTTTTTCCGTTTTTAGTAGACACATTTCAATAAAAGTTTGTCTTTAAAAATATTTCTTAGGTACTTATATTTTATTCTTTTTAGTTTTTCAATTTTTTACAATTAAAACATTGATTTATTAAAATTAATTGATGATTTAATTCTAAAAACGATTGATACCTACATAAATAAATAAATAAATAATTATAGATATCGAGAATACATCATATACCTATGTACAAAATTTCAAATCGATCTTAGACGCTAATGACCTCTGTTGTCGAGCGTCTATAATCTACAATTCATTCCAAATCGATCGAATATGCGGAGTGGTTCAAAATGTTGGCACTAGTCTTTATGTCACAGGAATATTGTAAAATCCGGAATATTATAATTTTCCCTGGAAAAACTTACAATATTACTAGCAGGTTTTAGAAAATTGTGTTTTAAAGACCACCAACAGCTAAGGTTATTTGGGCCTAGCACCAATTCATATTTTCAATTCATTATTTTTTTTTTAATAATAAATTGAAAATCCAATTTGACACTTTTACCAGCTCTCGGGCTAGAACCCGAGAACTGGGAACTTGTAATAGAGGAACCATAGCAACGCCATGTAAACAAAGCATCGCTACACGCTCGGCTATTCTCAAGCCCAGCAGATTTTAGGATTATTATAATGTTACTGACCAGTCTTAGAAAAATTGTAAAGAAGAGATCTTTTTTGACTGATTTGTCGTCTCATATTTTAAGTTTCTTATAATAATCCTGACTTCAGTAAGGAATATTGTGATTATCAGTTACATTCTGATTAACTATACACTAGCTTTCCCGCAAAAGTTTTGTTGTATGTTTTAAATGGATATTCATAAAATATGAGACTGATTTTATGTTCACAACTGCTGGTTAGTAATAAAAGTTTTTTTATTGTTTTATATTTTTCGTCAAACATAACCTCAATAACAACTAATAATCGACCAATCAGCGCATCGTAACTTTTCTTTACAATCTTCCTAACTAAGGCTAGGATTATTATAATAAACCTACCATATGAGAAGACAAATCAGTAATATTGTCAGAAAAGATCTCATCATAACAATTTTTCTAAGGCTGGCCAGTAACATTACAATAATGCTAGTAATATTGTAAATTTTAAAATCTATTAAGCGGTAAAATTATAATTTGCCTAGAAATATATAGGTATTTTAATATTATAATACTTAAGCGTTTAATATTAGAAACACTGATTCAGTTTCTCATCAGTATGTACACGTTTATGTTTATCTAAGTTGCTTGACTGAGTAAAACACCTATTACAAATGTCACACTGATACGGTTTCACTCCAGTATGTGTACGTTTGTGCGATTTTAAATTGCTTAACTGACTAAAGCACTTATTACAAACATCACACTGATACGGTTTTATGCCAGAATGTATACGTTTATGACCGATTAAACTGCCCAAGTGAGTAAAAGACTTATTACAAACGTCACACTGATACGGTTTTTCACCTGTATGAGTACGTTTATGAGCAATTAAACTGCATAACACAGTAAACGCCTTATTACAAACATTACACTGAAACTGTTTAACGCCGTTATGTATAAGTTTGTGTTTATCTAAGTTGCCTGACTGAGTAAAACACTTATTACAAACGTCACACTGATATGGTTTCACACCAGTGTGTGTACGTTCATGAGATTTTAAATTATTTGAGTTATTAAAGCATTTATAACAAACGTCACATTGATACGGTTTCAAGCTAGCATCAGCTTGCTGTTTGGGTTTTAATTCAACGTTAATTTTGCTCGCTGAGTTAAACTTTACTGGTTCTTTTTCTTTCCAGCTGGCACTTTTTGACAAAGTATCATCAGCACGTTCTGATAAATATGTATTATCATTCATTGGTCCGCCAAACCCGTCATGACTTTGGAATGCTTCACACTTTACAGTTATATTCTCAAACGACCATTGACTAGAACATTCAGTCTGTCTGTCATCAATTTGTTCATCCTGATGTTCGGATTTTAAAATTACTTTGTCCTTAATTTTATCCGTCGAGTTGGGCTTTTCTTGTTCTTTTTCTTTCCAGTTGACAGTCATGTCTTCATTCAATATGTTACGAATACCGATTTTTGTGTCTTCACAACTATTTTCATAACAATCATTTTTTGAAAAATTATCATCAGCACGTTCTGTTAAAGAATTATCATTCGTCGATCCGCCCATATAAAATACGTCATGACGTTCTAAAGATTCACACTTCACAGTTATATCTGGATTAGTGTTATAGAATAAAGGATCCTCAGAAGGCTCCTGAATGAAAGTGGAACCAGTCTTGATTTGTATATCAGACATACGTAGTTGGTGTTCATAGCATCGAAGTGTTTTGTCAGACTGTAATATTTGCATCTGGAACCGGTGATTTTTTTCTAGTTTATTATAACATAATTTGCAGATGAATTTCGGCATTCCGTCGCATTTCATAATCTGAAACAGAGCCACAGTACTTGTAAAAAGGCACCAGCTACTAAAGGGGGATTACTAGTGAGCAGTAGCGGCGTTAGAGGGTGGGCCATGGCCCACCTTAAACTGTCTTGGCCCACCCTTGAATAATCCTCAATCTTTTATCTTTTAAATACGTTTTTAACCCTCGAAATTTCAACAATTTTTCTTATAAATTCTATAGCAAGGAATCTGGGTTAAAATTTTAACGAGCACTGAAATTTTGGGAACAAATGTTATTGGCCCACCCTAACAAAAAATCCTAGCGCTGCCACTGGTAGTGAGTGATCGGGAATCAGTGCCTTTACCCTACATAAATTAAAACAAACTACGGAATCATATTTTTACATATATGTAATACTCCTATTTCGCCAGCGTCCTATCATCGCCTGTAAGGCTCATTTCGCACCAAACCAGTCCAGTCGCATCCAGTCAAGTTGGACGCTATTGAATTGGACATATTAACTTATCGTTGAAATAAAAGGCAATGTGTAAATCTGGTTTCATACTAAGCGCGTCACGTCCAGTCCGATCGCGTCAAGACTTATCAAGACTGATTGCGACTCAGCCAGTTGAATTTTTAATGCCAGTCAGCCCAGTCTTGACATTCAGAATGGATGTAGAAACCTTAATTTTATTAATGCAAGCAAAAGAGGGTCATTTAGTAAGTCCTGGTATGTATGGGATGAACCCAAAATAGATTTCTTCGTTTCTTCATCCTTCTTCTTCTGTATAGCCAATGTAAAATTTTGCCTTGGAGAAGTACGTCCATCTTGACACAAAATTTCTCACAAAACTGTGCCGCGGCGACCGCATCGTTGCTGTCGCGAACTTCGATCGGAATTTGCGGGACGGCTGACGCGACGTATTCAGTGCGAAAGGAAATATTGACGTGACTTGACTGGACAAAACTTGACTGGACTGAACTGGTTTGGTGCGAAATGAGCCTAAGAGAAAGCGTGCCGAGGGATATAGATGCTAGATTGGAATTGGGTGCTAACACGCATGTGCAGTGAGACACCGACGCGACGCGTCGTTTACTTGTGTTACCGCACGCATACTATGATATATGCCCTTATTACATATCCAAGGCTGTGCGGTAGAGAAACGATCGTCTACTGTCGGCGACGTGCCTCTTTCGCAAGCTGGCGATATAGAAATATTACATATATGTATTTTTAGGCGCGACCTAAGCGAAGCTAAAAGCGCCTATATACACTTGCTTTGTTTATTTTACGCTACATGCTTTTTACAATAATGTAAACATACCTGAACGGGAGCGCACTTCATGATTACATCAGCTAGAACTTGATTTCCCATTTTGGTTGAAAAGCGAAATATGTCTAATACTGATTCGCCGCGTGATAAGCATAGTCGACACATTGTACTTAAGTCGCATTGATTTATCGACTTTTCTTCCATTGTGTCAATTTGATAAAATTTACGTATTTCTTGTTTGTTATTGATCGGCGACCGGCGTTCTCACTCGTACTGGACGCTAATAAAAGAAATTATGCCAATGACGCTATGCACCTCCAGGGACGTATTTGTAAAATTTGCGCCCCAGGAAATTTTTCGTCCCCCTTTCAGTTCCATTTTTTGAGCATCTACACATCGCTTCTGATAAAACATAGTTTAAAAATTAATAAACAAACACTTGAAAAATTCTACATATTTATAATTCTCAACGATCGTTTCGGGTTCCTAACCCATCATCAGGAGTTCACATTAAACTTTAATGTAAATTCCTGATGATGGGTTAGGAACCCGAAACGATCGTTGAGATTAATAAATGTGTAGAATTTTTCAAGTGTTTATTAATTTTTATTCAATCATGTTCTACCAAGTGCCTAGCGCTAATTCTATAGAATTTAAAACATAGTTTGTTAAATCCATTAAAAATAAGAAGTAAAAGATAATATAGAAATTCGATCGTGTTAGAGATAATATAAGCAAATTGTGGTCAGCTGACGCGGCGGTTGTGCCGCCCTCTAAAATCTACCGTCATATTCGTAAATACCGGACGCTTTAGATGCCCGAAGTTGCTTCGTAAATGCCAAACGTGTTGTACTAACGCGTCAGTTATTTACATGCACCAAAGTTCTTTGTAAACAGCAGACATATCAGACTAATTGGTAAATGATAAAATCAATCGATTTAAAACCCCTTATATCCACACCATATTATTCACATAACAATTAGAGGTGAAAATAATAAATATCTCAGACAGCTATGCTGCCATGATTTTTGAGCTATATCTAAGAAAAAATCAAATGACCACTGTCGGGATTCGAACCCGAAACCCCCAGTTTCCGGCTAGGTGAGTTACCGATTTCTCCACAGTGCCCGAGAGTGGAAACCGATCTCTTCTTATATATAGCAATTTCACGTTGAAAACACACTACATGCGAGAGTCGACTATTTAAATAAACTGCAAAGCATAGTACAGCTATTAAACAGACTAACGCGTAACTTATTATTAAAATACAAATTTGTCAAAAACTGTCAGGTATTTACAAATATGCTACCGGTCCTGGCCAAGTGCCCTTTTCATGTGATAAATATGTCCCTGTGCATTGCGTATTCCATATCTGGGCATTTTGAGGTGTTACGGGGAAAAATAGTTATTTACATGTTTAATAATATAGCAGTTAAAAATAGTTTTATAATTTATTTGTAACGACACAAAATGCGTATAACATCAAATTCATTATTTACAAAATATAACAATAGTCTCACACAATCCTTAACAGTTTGAAAAAAAGAATGTAGGCTTTCACGGCCGGCGTTAATAGAATTAAGATAAGATTCTTTCGGGCTTATGAGCCGTGGTCTACTGGAATGGCTTCTTCTTCTTCCAGACGTTTCGCTTGCAACTGCGGCAAGCATCTTCAGTGGTGTCTTCGACGTGGTCGTAGTGTTCTTCTCGGTGTCCTGCTGTCGAACACACCACTGAAGATGCTTGCCGCAGTTGCAAGCGAAACGTCTGGAAGAAGAAGAACCCATTCCAGTAGACCACGGCTCATAAGCCCGAAAGATTCTTATCTTAATTCTAGTTTGAAAAAAAGTCATGAGGTGTCGTGGGACACCCAACAGAAGCCATGCTTCTTACGCATTGTATATACTTTTTGTTTTCTTATTAAACATTATTTGCCTAGCAAAAATACGCGCTGCCCAGCCAATCCGGTGCGTTGCATCATACGTGACGTTGCACTTTTTCGTGACGTTTTTTGTATTTTCCCATCCCAAACGTACGTTAAGAAGCCTAGCTTCAATAACACCTAATTAATTAACAAATGTTATAACATTCTTGTATAATAGTTGCGTTACATAAGCTATGTTTTGAGATTACACATCCAGTGTAATCTGGCAGATTGGACAGTACTACGTTTGATAATCGTGCGTTTCCGTGTGACTTTTCAATTGGCTCAACTTTTTAAATCTCTTGTTACAAACTTTACATTGATACGGTTGTTCACCAGTATGTACACGTTCGTGAATTTTGAGTGTTGTCGAACGTATGAAACATTTGCCGCAAACGTCACATTGATACGGTCTATCACCAGTATGTTGTCTAATGTGAGTCTTCAAATGACATGACTGACTAAATCTTTTATCGCAGAAATCGCATTGAAACGGTTTCTCACCCTTGTGCGACAAAATGTGCAATTGCATACTTCTCAGATGCGTAAATCTCTCACCACATATCGTACATTTGTTCGGTTTTTCCCCTGAATGTTGCATTTTGTGCACTTTAAGTATGTACGGTGTTTTAAACGTTTTGTTGCACAGTTCACACTTATAAGGACGCTCACCAGTATGCATAAGCTTATGGTGTTTAAGACCTGCCGATCCGGTAAAACAACGACTGCAAACGTCGCATTCATATTTCTTGTCGCCTGGCCGCGATATTTGTTCAAAATGAATTTTTTGATGTCTTTTAAATTTACTGCAATAATTAAACAAACGACCGCAAATATCACATTGATAAGGTTTATCACCAGTATGTATAATCATGTGATTTTTAATACTTCCCGACTGTTTAAATTGTTTGTTGCATATTTCACACGTGTATTTTTTAGGTTGCTTGTTTTCAGAGTTTTGTTTTGTTTCAGTGTGCTTTTGTTCGAATTTAATAGTAGTGATGTTTTCTTGTTTTATTTCGTAGCTATGTTGTTTTGTTTCAGTTCTCTTCTGTTTTGATTCAACATTGTCAGACGTCTCTTGTTTTATTTCATAGCTACTATTCAATCGATTTGAATCTACGTCTGATTCGAATATTATTTCATGTTTTATGTCCTTGTTTATAAATTTATAACGTTCCTGAGTATCGGAATCGATTGATCTGACATCTTGAAATACAAATAAATAATTGGGTCGTTTTTTTTCAATATGAGGTTCAGATGAATCGTTTTGTCGGTCGTCTTCTTGTTGTTTTATTTGATAGCTAATAGAAACAGTTGAATCGTTGACAGTGTTTTTAGAAAGGTCCTGAGATTCGGGTTGGATTTGATTCAGATAGTTGAGTAGAATTTTTTCTGATTGCGCTACACGATTTTGAAATAGAGAAGTTTTTTCCAGTTGAATCAAACAATTTTCGCAAACGAAAGTTGGTAATCTGTGATGTTTCTTCATCTAAATTAAAATGTTTTAATATTTAAACGAAAAAATCGATTGATATTCAATTAGAACTATTAATATTATTAATAAGTTAGAATAAGTTATTAATAAGTGAGAATATGGTGAACGAATCTTGCTTCAGACTAAAATTCAATTGCTTGCTTCTTTATTTACTTATTATTATTATTTTAGTTTCTACCTCTATTTATCTCGTCGAAGGATTCATATGCACACACACACCCACAAAACGTCAAACACAATAGACACGCACACACATGCATCCACACGCACACACACACACACACACAGAGAGAGAGAGAGAGAATAATAGTCTGCACTACACACTACACAATTAAATGTATTATGCTAATCAATAAACCCTACCCTAGCACTGGCATTGCTAAGTTGGGTAGGTTAAATTCCGAAGAATTTTGTATAAAAATTGTGTTGTATGTATATTTTTGGAATAAATTTATTTATTATTATTATTATTAATGGACTCCAGACCACAAAACTCAAGAATTTAAAAGTCCCTAGCAGCTAACCCATACGAGATACCTACATAAATTTGTGTGTACTCATTAGATTCAGCATATTATTTTCTACCGGTATACTCCCCAGGGGGTACATAGGAATGTGGTTGCTATTGCAAATTGCATTCCAATGTTCTTTGGGAATTAGCGTTCCCAGGGACCAGAGCTCGTACCAGTCGGTTTGTGTATGCCGGCTGGCGGACTCTAATACACAAATGGATTATTTATTGTGTTGAAGACGCTAATGACCTGAGTTGTCGACGCGTCTACAATTTACAATTATTTAATTCTACCGATATATCTAATTTAAAAAAAGTTGAAAATCTTAATCAAGGCTGTTATAAAGCTTGGAAAATATCTCGATCATTTTGAGAATTTGGCCCGATTATTGACAATACCACGCTGAATGTAATAAGCAGACGTATTTCCACAGGTTTGGTAACAAAATATAATAAACGCGGATGTTGACTTACATAAACGGAAGTACATTTAAAAACTGCATCTGATATTTCTGCGTTGAATGTCAACGAAAAAGAAAATATATCAACTAGTGTTATGTTTTCACAGAGACATAGTCTACACATTTTGTTTAAATTTTTACCAAGAATAATTTTCTTCTTCATTTTCAATTTTGTATGTTTTGTAAATCCGTCTTCTAGAAATTACTTTGTTACGCCGTACAATCAAATAAATCGTAGATTATCAGATAGAAATTATATTAAAATCGATTAATTGATAATGCATTTAACGCCCGTTTCGCGACATTATGTCGTAGCATGCCACTTGTATCATTACTATGTCCACTTTACCGTTATTTTCTACTTATTTTGAATTTCAACTTTAGTTATTGTAATGTGCTAACGTTGGAATTATAGAAAACTAGCGGCCCGGTCCGGCTTCGCCCGGACTGCAATACAGTACTCACTCGCTTCGCTTGTTCGTTTGAATATTATAATTACATTACTCACTCGATTCGCTCGTTCGCTCCCGAGTGATACATTACTCACTCGCTTCGCTCTTGGGTGAATTTTTCCGATGTTTTAATAGTTAATCTGTTATCCAAGGCGGAAACAAATCCAAAAAATCAAAGATCATGAAAATCGGTCCAGCCGTTCTCGAGTTATAAATGGTGTAACTAACTAACTAATACGACTTTCTTTTATATATATAGATTAGGGTAAACAGGTAACTGTGAATATAGAAGTGTGACAGGAAATCAGCCATGACCTTGCATAAGGAACCATCCCGATATTTATCTTTGTTTATCCAAGAAAACCATAGAAAACCTCAACAAAATGACCGGTACGGGAATCCACATATCTTTTTTACACGAATTGCGCGCGCATACCGTGCTCACAGATGATCTGGTAACTAGACAAATAGTCCTGTCTATATAGTTTGTTACTAATTGCTGCTGGCTAAGTGGCATGACACGATATGCGTGCGCAACCATATTTTTCTCTCTTTGTCTTGCAGAATAAGCTATAACAGAGGTTCCCAATCTTTTTTTCACTGTGACTCCCTTTACAGATTGTAATTTTTTGCGACTCCTTTGTAAAAGAACCTGTACCTACGTATAGCTCTATAGCAGACATTAAAATTACTTTATTATTCAAAGAAGACTTCAAAGAATATAGAATCTTAATTAATATAATTATGTTGCACGAATGAATTGAAGGGGTGTTCCCGACAGTTCAAGAACTGCTGTTATGAAAGGTCACTGGCGTATAACCATAGACATTACAACAAGGCGTATACAATAGCCTAGCGGCACTGGCGAGAACTAATTGTGCCAACACGGCACACGGTGAATGGGTCTCCAGGCGGAAATGGAGGGAATTGGTTTGGGGCATCCGGCGCTTAAGCGAACCACCGAGAACTAATTGTGCCAACACGGCACACGGTGAATGGGTCTCCAGGCGGAAATGGAGGGAATTGATTTGGGGCATCCGGCGCTTAAGCGAACCACCGAGAACTAATTGTGCCAACACGGCACACGGTGAATGGTCTCCCGGCGGAAATGGAGGGGATTGGTTTGGGGCATACGGCGACCGGCGCTTAAGCGAACCACACGTGTGGAATCGGTAGCTACTGAATATTGCAATTCTTGTCAGAATAAAACCGGTAAAAACATTTTGTGATAACAATTAATTTCTGAGTATAACTCGTTCATTACGTCGCGTGCGTATCGTCTCGCGACTTCCCTAGGATAGCGCCGCGACGCACAGTTAGGAAACCCCTGAGCTATAACGATATTTCGCTCTTATTACGGCGAGAGGCAGCAGGAACAGGTCTTGTCACATCTGCCCACGCTGGAATTCAAACCGGCCTTCTAAATATAAGTGTAGTACTCTCACCACTAAACCACTGACTTGATCTATTTTTTTATTTATTTATTTTGTAGAAATATAATATGTCAACCGTCTAATAACGATAATAATGAATAACAGATCAGATAGACTTGCTCCTATTTGTCTTATAGTACGCAGAACATTCGTATAGTCCATCCTGAAATAGTTGTTTGAAGTTATTGACACATTCCAGTGGTACCGACCTAGCCTTCTTTTAAATCAATCCCAAATTTCTAATTCTAAATTCAAGTAAAGACTTAATAACCAATAAACTTTGATCTGAATATATTTAATATATTGTTACGGAAATTATTTATACCGTTTTATTATGTCCGTAAAAATACACTTTTATTAGCTACGTAGTTATACACGTGTGGAACGCGCGTTGCCATTTGCCGGGATGCCCCAATCCAATCCCCTCCATTTCCGCCTGGAGACCATTCACCGTGTTGGCACAATTAGCCGCTAGGCTAATACATACACCTTATTGTTATTGTCTATGGTTATACGCCTGTGAATCTAAATCGGTAGTACAATAGTCATCAGCCGAACTGAAGCGCCACTGCTCTTGATGCGTGTAACAATATTGTTATAAATTGTGTGTAAACGGTAAATCCGAACATAATTACAAACATAAAACTATTTTGCAAACATTTAAAATTATACTTAATTAAAAACTGCTTCTATGACATCCCTGAATATTTAAATATGTACCCAATTATATTTTTCTATTTGACTTCATAACTGTATTTCTTCAGTTTTATGAATTAATAAAAATTTATTATTTATTATTATTATAAGGAAAATAACATTGAGAACATTTACAATTTTGTAGTAGGCTATGGACCATAAGATCTAATGTAAATATGTAGTGGATTACATAGAAAAAATAGTACAGTGAATAACAATTTTCAATAGCAACGGTTAACTCCTAAGTCGAGTGGCTCGGATCGTGCTAAATAAAAAACCAAACAAAGCATCTACTGCATATTTACATTAGATATTATAGTCCATAGTCTACTACAAAATTTTAAATCTTTTCAATGTTATTTTCCCTATGTTCGGTAAAACCGTTTACACACTATATAGACAACGTTAAGAATTCAATTAAATCTTTATCTAAATTTGGGAATGATTTAAAAAAAGACTAGGTACCTACTTTATGCTACCATCTCTCTACACTGTTTCTGGATGTACTGTAATTGTATCTGTCGCATATAAGAGAATAGGGCACCGTACTATCCGAATTCTAAATAATAAAACTAACCCAAATTTGCTTAACAATTTTGTGCAACTACAATAATTGTTAAATTTTACATACAAAATACTCTAAAAATTATATCATTAATGCAAAACTAAGATAATAATCCACTAAGGTAATTGATTCAGTGTACATTCGATATTATGTACAGTTTAAAGTAAAATTTCACTCTTCTTTTGCATGCTGAAGTTTATGAACCTTCAATTCACCAGAATAACGAAAACACTTATCACACGCATCGCATTGATAAGGTTTCTCACCAGTATGAAGAAGTTTGTGTCGTTTTAAATTACTCGAATGCGAAAAACGCTTATCGCAAACATCGCATTCATATGGTTTTTCTCCAGTGTGCAGTCGTTTATGTTTGTTCAAGTTGTATATGTACGTGAAATATTTATTGCAAACTTCACAATGGAACGGTTTAACACCAGTATGTAGAAGTTTGTGGCGTTTCAATTCATTCCATCTTAAAAAGCTCTTTCCACACAAATCGCATTTATTCGGCTTATGTTTATAAGCTTTATGAGCTTCCAATTGATCTGGTTCAGCAAATCGACTCTCACAAACGTCACACCGATACGGTTTATCAACGGAATGTGACTGTTTGTGAATTTTCAGTGCCTTGTTATGTATGAAGCACTCGTCGCAAACGTCACACTGGAACGGTCTCTCATCAGTATGAAGCATCTTGTGTACTTTTAAATTGTAAAAACTTCTGTAAGCTTTGTCGCAAACGTCACACTGAAAAGGACTCTCACCGGTATGTATAAGTTTGTGACGTTTCAAGGCCGTCGAACCAGTAAAGCATTTGTTGCAAATGTCACACTGATACCGAGTTTCTCCTGTATGCAGTATTTTATGTCTCTTCAAAATCTGAGCACTCGAGAACAGTTTTTTACAAACGTCACACTGCAAACGCGAACGCGGTTTTCTATCGCCGTGCTTTCGTTTGTGACGTTTCAAATTGTACGGCGATTTAAATCGACCGCCACAAATGTCGCATTCGTTTTGTTTCTCATCGATGTGTGTTGTTTTATGAGTTTCTAGGTTAGATAATTGTTCGAAATGCTTGTTGCACACATCACATTGGTACTCTGTTGGTGATTCTATTTTGTTTGATATGCTCTTTTGTTCGAGTTTTAGATCTTCTTTTGTATCGGTGTATAAATTTTCTTGGGTTAATTGACTACTGCCTTCGCTACATTGTATGTCCAAATAATAATTTAATGAAATGTCAGTAGGGTCGACACTTTCTTCAGAAAAGTCGTTAACTTCAGGAGGTTCGGTTTTGGGTGTACTTTCTTGTTTCAAGTATTCCAAAAGCGACTTTTCAGATTCCACTATTCGATTTTGAAATTTGTAGGACTGTTCTAGTTGAACGACGCATGATGTACACACACAGTTTGGAAGTACATCTTGATTCGTTATCTAAAAGTAATATTGTTTAAAATAAATATAATTTTAAACATTTTATGCTTTTTTAAGATTTTAGTACATACCTGAACGGGAGCACATTTCATGATAACATTTGATATTGTTTCTTTTAGATTTAAAGAAAACGAAAATATATCAGTTAAGTCCACTCCTTCAGTTAAACATAACCTGCATGTTTTATTTAAATTTGTACCAGATACTAGTTTTTTCATTTTTTAAAGTGTTTAATTTTCTAGCTTTTGTTAATTATAATTTTTCCCCACTACTCAAAATTTCTATTACAAGTGATGGTGTGGTAGCAGGGCCGGATTTAGGGATTTAGGGGAGGGCAACCGGGGCTACAGCGCCGGGGCCTCCACAAAAGAAGGGCCCCCACAATAGAGACTTCGGAAAAAAAATTCTCTGAATTCTCGGTTATTAAATTTTGTCCATTTTATTTGGAAAATAATTTGGGGCCGGGGGGCCTCCACACCTTTGTTGCCCCGGGGCCTCCAGACCTCTAAATCTGGCATTGTGTGGTAGTATTATTACACCCTAGCTTCTGTTCTCTTTGCTTAGCTGCTTTTTGGATAATATTTTGAGTAAATCAAGAGTAATTTTGAACTGACAATCTCACAGAAGTTGCTTTTAGACGGAATTAAAATAATTTGTATTATCTTTTTCATTTTCCTCTCAAACATTTGCTAATTTTTCAACGCTATGTGATGAAAATATTAAAAACTCTTTAATGTTTTTAATAATTTTAGTTACCTAATTTAATTGTAATATTTAATCAATATGGGGTATTCCATTATTTAATGTCAATATTGAAGGAGGTTAACATGTGCAGGTTTTTTTAAGATGAAAAGTTCTTATAAACAGGTCCGTTTTCGATTTTTGATATACAGGGTTGACATCTTTGGAGGTGAAGAGCATTTTCAACAACTTTTTTTCGTTTGACAAAATTGTTATTAATTTATTAACAGTCAATTAAAATTATTAACTAATTTAATAACAAGCCGTGAGGTGGGTCGTTTATTAGAACTAAAGTTCGACCCTTGAGGTCCACACGACGAACTTCCCAGTTTGATAAATATTTAACAATAATAATTCAATTAGATATTACACAGAAAAGTAATCATTTTAATCGTTAAAACATAATTATTATTTATTTTTAACAATAATTAAAAAAAAAAACGGCTGAACCGAATTTTATAAAATTTATGTCGGATCAAAATGACGTTAACACGCCTTGATTGACACCCTTACGAAGTCGATATAATTTTTTATTCACGAGATATTGTGTAAAATCTACTTTTTTGGTTAAGAAAAAAGAACGGCTGAAGCGATTTTGAAGAAATTTCTTTCAGATCATATTTACGTTAATACGCGTCGATTGGCACCCTAACGTAGTCGATATCATTTTTCATTCTCGAGATTTCGTCTTGGAAAGAAATGGACACATACGTACGTACGTACACACGCACACACATACATCTTTCTAAAAATAGTGTAGTGACCTTTAAACAAAAATTTTTTCTCCATTTTGATTTAGATTTTCGGACCCATTACAATAACTTCCAATGGGAAGTTAAAAATTAGATTAAAATTACTTGGATAATAAATAAAGCCTACTTTACCGCCGGTTAAAAAAAGTAAATAAAATAGACAATGTATAAAATTATTTTTATTAAATTTCTTTCTTCAAACTACTATTAATATTATAACTAATATTAACAAACTTAAATTCTTCAAATTATCGACAAGCGCGTATTTAGTAGTAATTTCCAAAAACCAGTCATGTAATCCGAAAGCTTTTTAGATCCGTTTATTACCTTAAGAATTATTTGCATAATTTTGAAAAGTCGCTTTTTTTTGCATTTTTCAAAATGTTTGAGATTAGGTGTGTTTGTTGGTAAGTCCTAGAACTCTTTGAATCTGAAATGGACTATTATTTGCCAACAAACGCTTCAGAATTGTCGGAACCAGTTCAGAACTGCGCCAACAAACAAACCTATCAATAGTAATTTCATAGAAGGCAAGCCATTACTGAATACTTTCAGTATCATATTTTATCTTTGAAATGAAGTAATTTATGCGCCTTTAAGTTGTCGGACCTGCTGAAACACCTGTTGCAAATATCACATTTATACGGTCGCGTACCAGTATGCATACGTTTATGTTTTCTCAAATTATCCTTGCGAGCAAAACATTTATCACAAAGATCACACAGGAAGGGTTTCTCATCAGAATGTGAGACTTTGTGCGACTTCAAATTATCTGAGCGTGCGAAACGCTTTTTACAAACATCGCATTCATACGGTTTCTCACCGGTATGCAATCGTTTATGAGTATTCAAATGATGGCCGAGCGTAAAATACTTGTTACAAACGTCACACTGGAACTGTTTTACTTGCGCATGCGTATATTTATGTGATTTTAAAATATCGATGCGCGCGAAACGTCTCGCGCAAACGTCACACTGATACGGTTTTTCACCGGTATGTTGTAATGTATGTGACGCTAAACGATGAAATAAAGTGAAGCTTTTATCACAAAGATCGCATTTGTAAGATGTTGGTTTTGGTTTTTTAATGATTTGTTTTGGTTTCTCGTTGGCTTGCTTTACTATTTTTTTACTTTGTTTTTTTGTTTTTGAACGCTTAGAACTTCCTGAATCTAGTTTCTTGACATTGCATTGCATTGATAACGTAACGATGTCAATATGGTTTTTTTCATTTTTTCGCTCCGGCTCGTTCGTGGTTAAGTTTAAATTAGTATTGCCAACATCCAGCTGTGTTTCCGCCCAACTGGCAACGTTGTAATCATGATTCAATACTTCATTATCATCATCACAGTCATGATTCATTACTTCATCATCATTAGAGTCATGAGTATTTTCTTTTTTAATGATAATTTCTTCTTCCGAACTTTCAGAAACTTGGTTTTCTTCTTCGAGCCAAACTGTTTCAGTAGTTTCAAAAGCGTCACATTTTTCTTCTTTGATTTTTTGCTGGAGCGGATCACTCGATAACGTGTCTTCAATTGAACTTGCATGACTTTCAAAAGTGTCTTCTACGACCTCTGACTTGACAGTAACTTTACTCGAAGTCTGATTTTTAAGATCTTCAGGTAATAGTCGCTTGGAATATCTAGTTTCCATGGTATCAGTCTCAAAGGAATTTCGTTACCTGAAAGAATAATTATTTGTTTTATGAATGTTTTCTTTTCAGGCCGGTTGTTTAAAAATTCAATGATGTAGTAAAAATAGGTACTCGATTACGATTGCTGAGGTCAATCTTGTTGTAGTAAATCTACGAGATACACATCAAATCTAAGCAAATCAGGATTGACAAAAACACTTTCAGAAGTCGAGTTTTAATAAATTAGTAGAAATTATTGGCTGAACTAATTCATTTTGTTTTCTAATTGTGTTTTAAAGACCACCAACAGCTAAGGTTATTTGGGCCTAGCACTAATTCATATTTTCAATTCATTATTTTTTTTTTAATAATAAATTGAAAATCCAATTGACACTTTTACCAGCTCTCGGGCTAGGACCCGGGAACTGGGGCCTTGTAATAGAGGAACCATAGCAACGCCATGTAAACAACAGCACCGCTACACGCTCGACCATTCTCAAGCCATTTTGTTTTCGTAATCAACATAATATATATAATAATTGACCATTTAATTATAACGTTTAATGATGCGCGATGTAGAAAATAATTAAAAAATAACATTAACGGATAATTAAAGGGTTCGTTTTGCTACTATAAAATTATAAACGATGACTTTCCATGCAGGATCGAATCAGATACTTACCTAAACGGAATTACACTTCATAAGACTTTTTGTTGATTTTTATAAATTGAACACATAATAAATTGTTTGTATTTTTCTCTTTACCAAAAAAACGTTTTAAATTAAACGTACAGACAAAATTCTTATTAAACACTTTTATTTACCTATTTATAAATAGCCTCAAAACTGACTTATTTTTAACAAAATTTGAAAATTTCGTAGACAATTTGATTTTCAATTTACAGCTTTTAAATCAGAATCCTGAAGTCTGTATTTTTTTGTTACAGATTCTGACAAGCAGATTATTAGTGAGTCAGATATTATTTTCATATAAAAAATCTAGCCAAAGTGACGCGAAATACAAAATAATAACAAAAAAAGTCATTGGAAAAAATCTTTTCACAATCGCACTGATAAGGTTTCTCACCGGTATGAATTCGTTTATGGGTTGTTAACGAATCTAAGCGAACTTAATGTCTTTTCACAAAAATCATATTTATATTTTTTATTGTCGCTATGCTCTATTGTGTGTCTCCTGAAATTGACATTCAAATATAAATTCTAATTAAGTATTTTGAAACAAAAATCGTTAAAAGTCCTGATTATCTTTAGATTAAAATGTTTGGATAATAAATAAAGCCTACTTTACCGCCGGTTTAACATTATTTTATACAAATTAAAAAAAAAATAAATGTACTTAAATAAAATAGACTGTATAAAATTATTTTATTAAATTTCTTTCTTCAAACTTAAGAGGTACCTGCTTTAATACAATATAGGTACGTAATATATCTATTTTAACATTGCAAATTATTTCTAATATTAACAAACTTAAATTCTTCAAATTATTCACAGGGGCGTACTTCGTAGTAATTTCCAAAAACCATTCGTGTAATCCGAAAGCTATTTAGAACCGTTTGTTAGCTTAACAATTATTTCCATAATTTTGGAAAATCGCTTTTTTTTGCATTTTTCAAAATGTTTGAAATTAGGTGTGTTTGTTGGTAAGTCTTAAAACTCTTTGAATCCGAACTGGAACTGGACTATTATTTGCCAACAAACGCTTTAGAACTTTCGGAACCAGTTCAGAACCTTCACTAAAAAAAACAGTTCAGAACTGCACCAACAAACAAACCTATCAATAGTAATTTCATAGAAGGCTATCCATTACTGAATATCATATTTCATAGATATTTGAAATGAAGTAATTTATGCGCTTTTAAGTTGTCGGACCTACTGAAACATCCGTTGCAAACATCACATTTATACGGTCGCACACCAGTATGCATACGTTTATGTTTTCTCAAATTATCCTTGCGAGCAAAACATTTATCACAAAGATCACACAGGAAGGGTTTCTCATCAGAATGTGAGACTTTGTGCGACTTCAAATTATCTGAGCGTGTGAAACGCTTTTTACAAACATCGCATTCATACGGTTTCTCACCGGTATGCAATCGTTTATGAGTATTCAAATGATGGCCGAGCGTGAAATACTTATTACAAACGTCACACTGGAACGGTTTTACTTGCGCATGCGTATATTTATGTGATTTTAAATTATCGATTCGCGCGAAACGTCTCTTGCAAACGTCACACTGATACGGTTTTTCACCGGTATGTTGAAATGTATGTGACGCTAATTGATGAAATAGAGAGAAACTTTTATCACAATGATCACATTTGTAAGGCGTTGGTTTTGGTTTTCTACTGACTTGTTTTGGTTTATCGTTGGCTTGCTTTACTATTTTTTTACTTTGTTTTTTTGTTTTCGAACGCTTAGAACCTCCCGAATCTAATTTCCTGACAATGCAAGTGCGCCAGTTTGATAACGTAACGATGTCAATATGGTTTTTTTCATTTTTTCGCACCGGCTCGTTTGTGGTTAAGTTTAAATCAGTGTTGCCAACATCCAGCTGTGTTTCGACCCAATCGGCAACGTTGTAGTCATGATTCAATACTTCATTATCATCATCAGAGTCATGATTCATTACTTCATCATCATTAGAGTCATGAGTATTTTCTTTTTTGATGATAATTTCTTCTTCCGAATTTTCAGAAACTTCACGGTTTATTAACTTTTCTTCTTTGAGCCAAACTGTTTCAGTAGTTTCAAAAGCGTCACGTTTTTCTTGTTTGATTTTTTGCTGGAGCGGATCCCTCGATAACGTGTCTTCATTCGAAGTTGCGTCACTTTCGGAAGTGTCTTCTATGACCTCTGACTTGACAGTGACTTTACTCGTAGTCTGATTTTTATGATCTTCAGGTAATATTCGCTTGGAATATCTGGTTTCCATGGTAACACTCTCTAATGAATTTCGTCACCTGAAAGAATAATTATTTGTTTTATGAATGTTTATCTTTTCAGGACGGTTATTTAAAAATTCACCGAACTATTTCATTTTGTTTTCGTGATCAACATAATATATATAAATACAAATTTTAACACGGACGTCGCGAACAAATACATAATTAAATGAATGCATAATGACTGCAAACAGTATATGAAACACCTGTTGTAAGAACAATGACGTAACACAGTGCTGTAATCAGGAAAAATTCATTAATTCAAACCTATGTCACCGTAGGGATTTTAACCCTAAACTTTCCACTATCGCGGCGGACTGACTTGACATTACTCACACAGTGACACATTTTCAAACGATCGACATTCTCCCTTTAAAGCAATCTGTCACTGAAAAACCACTACATGCGAGAGACAATATTCCAACAGCACTACTAGACTACAGACAACTCAACATGTAAAGTAAAATCCCTACGGTAACATAGGTTTGAATTAATGAATTTTTCCTGATTTCAGCAGTGCGTTACGTCGTTGTTCTTACAACAGGTGTTTCATATACTGTTGCAATCATTATGCATTCATTTAATAATATATATAATTGATACTTGCCCACTTAGTTATAACGTCTAATGGCGTGCCATGTAGAAAATAATAAAGATATAACCTTAATGGACAAATCAAGTGTTCGTTTTGCTACTATAAAATTATAAACAAACAATGACTTTAAATGCATCACTTACCTAAACGGAATCACACTTCTTGAGACTTTTTGTTGTATTTTTATAAATTGAACACATACGTCGTTTGTATTTTTCTGTTTACAAAAAAATGTTTTAAATCAAACGTGCAAACGAAAATATTATCAAAACACTTTTATTTAACTACTTTTAAATAGCCTCAAAACGGGCTTATTTTTATTAAAAACTGAAAATTTTGTAGACAATAGATTTTCAATTTACATCTTTTAACTCAGAATCCTGATGTCTGTATTTTTGTTGCAGGTTCTGACGAAACTCGGCAGCAGATTATTGGTGAGTCAAATATTATTTCATATAAGAATTTTAGCCAAACTGGCGCGAAATACAAAATAACAAAAAAAGTCGCGAACTAGTCCAAAAATGCTAAGTTTAACTGTTTCTCATTCCATAGGAAATTGGAAAAATAATTTGATAATTAAGCGTTGACTTTGATTCATAAAATTCATAAGTAATTATAATCAGCTAATAGTTAATTTTTTTTTATTTTTATCAATAACAAAAATACAAAATTCATCAAAGTTAAACTATAATAATCAGTAAAAAATAAAGCTCCCAAATAATATAATAGATCTATCTCTGTTTTCTAACCTCACTTTAAAGTCTGTGTGTCATACTACTAAAATATAGTAGTTTTATGTTTTTTTAATCACGATTCCGCGAAAAGCGCCTTTTTCAAACGTCACAGCTATATAGATTTATGTGGTTTCTCACTAGTACCTATGTACCAGTTTGTGTTGTTTTAAATCAAGCTGTCGCCCAAACAGCTGACCGCAAAGATCGCACAGATGCAGATCCTCCCCAGCATGTATACGTTTATGTTTTTTTAAAACTGACATCGTTATAAAACTCTTTTCACAACGATCGCATTCAAAAGGCGTCACACCGGTGTGAAGTTTTTTATGATTCTTTAAATTTCTAGATTCTGTAAATCTTTTTCCACAAATATCACATGTAAATGGTTTGTCTTCAATGTGCCGCAGTTTGTGTAACTTAAAATTACTGACTTGTGCAAAACTTTGTCCACAAATGTCACACTTAAATTTTTGAGTGACGTTATGCTCTACTCTATGTCTTCTGAAATTACGCTGATCTGAAAAACTCTTATCACAAACGTCACACTGATAAGGTTTCTCACCGGTATGAATTCGTTTATGGGTTTTTAATGAGTCCGAGCGGGCGAATATCTTTTCACAAACATCACATTTGTATGGTTTTTGATCAAAATCGACGTTGTGGAGTAACTTATGATTGATCAAAGTACTTAATTGTGAAAAACTTTTTTCACACATATCACATTTAAATGTAGTATCATGCAGTATCGTATGTGACTTTAAAGTGCTTAAGTTTGCGAAAAAAATTTCACAAATGTCACACTTATATTTTTTGTTCTCGCTATGATCTAATATATGTCTTCTAAAATTACGATTGTCTGAAAAACTCTTATCACAAACGTCACACTGATAAGGTTTCTCACCGGTATGAATCCGTTTATGGGTTGTTAACGAATCAGTGCGAGCAAATGTCTTTTCACAAAAATCACATTTATATGGTTTATGCTGAACGGTGACGTCGTGGATTAGTTGATGCTTTTTTAAAGTGTACGATTGTGTAAAACTTTTTACACACATATCACACTTAAATGGTTTATCATCGATGTGTCGTAGTTTGTGTAACTTAAAAATGCTTAATAGTGTAAAACTTTTATCACAAATATCACATTTATATCTTTTATTGTCGCTATGCTCTAATATGTGTCTCCTGAAATTGCAGTTGTCCGAAAAACTCTTATTACACACGTCACACTGATAAGGTTTCTCACCGGTATGAATACGATTATGGGTTTTTAATGAGGACAAGCGAGTAAATCCCTTTTCACAAATGCTACATTGGTACGGTTTTACTCCTGTATGTATAAGCCGATAATGATTTTTTAAATTGGACACACGGGTGAAAGTCTTCTCACAAATATTACAATTAAGAGTTTTTTCGTTTTTGATTACATCATGCGTTAGCTTATGGTTATCTAGTTCATTAAAATTAGTAAAAGAACTGTTGCAAACGTCACAACGGTGACATATTTCAGGATGTATTACTGGCTTCACATCAATGTCGTCATATTCAGAATCTATGTAATGGCCACCTACAATACTATTATCGTTCAAAGAATTGCTAGCATTTGTTTCCAACCTTATATCGGCGTTGGAATATTCTTGTTTAATATAAAGACAGTCAGTTGTTTCAATAGGGTATTCACCGACTTGCTGTTCATTTGTTTGTACAATTAAATTGTCGTCTATTGGCTCTTCTTTTATAGTGAATTGTTGTACATCAACGATGTCCAGAATTTCACATTTTATTGGGCTTGGTTCTGTTTTTAACTCAACATTTTTAGTATATGTATGATCCGAGAAACTCTCTTCACAAACATCACATTGACAAGGTTTCTCACCGGTATGTATTTCTTGATGAGTTCTTAATGAATCCGAACATGTGAATATCTTTTCACAAACATGACATTTATATGATTTTTGATCAAAATCGACTTTGTGCAGTAACCTGTGAATACTTAAAGAGTATAATTGTGAAAAGGTTTTTTCACAAATATCACATTTATATTGAGTAGGTTCATTATGCTGTAACATGTGCCTCTTTAATGTGAGTAAATTTGCGAAAAACATTTGACAAATCTTACACTGATATTTTTCACACATAATTTTTTCATTGTTTCTATGCTTTAAAGCGTGTTTCCTTAAACTGCGTTTGTCTGAAAAACTCTTTTGGCAAACATCGCACTGAAAAGGTTTCTCCCCGGTATGGATACGATTATGGGTTTTTAATGAGAACAACGTAGTAAATCTCTTTTCACAAATTCTGCATTCGTACGGTTTTACTCCTGCATATATAAGTTTTTGGTGACTTTTTAAATTGGACAGACGAGTGAAAGTCTTCTCACAAATATTCCAGTTAAGAGTTTTTTTGTTTTTATTTACATCATGCGTTTTCTTGTGGATATCTAATTTATCTAAATCAGTAAAGGAACTGTTGCAAACGTCACAACGGTGATTAACTCCAAGATCTATCACTGACTTCACATCGGTGTTGTCATATTTATATTTAAGCTCGATAAATAATTGTCCATCATTGCTGTCTACCCTACTGTTATCGTTGGAAGATACACTAGCACTTGTTTCCGACTTCACAGCGGAATATTCTTGTTTAATAAAAATGCTGTCAGTTATTTCAATGGGATATTCGTGGCCTTGCTGTTCATTTATTTGACATATTAAATTGTCGTTTGTTGGCTCTTCTTTTACACTGAATTGCTGTACATCGTTGACGTTCAGATCTTCGCATTTTATTGGATTTTGTTCTGTTTTCAATCCAACACTTTCAGTGATTTTTAAAAAAGTATTTTCGATAGACGCACGATCTTCTAATGCTTCTTCTTTTAGTACTGGTGCACGTTTTAATTTGATCAGAGAATCGTCGGGATCCGAAACATCTAACCTTGAAGACACATCTTCCATGTCTACACTGTGAATTTGTTTTCAACAATCTAAAACGTACTGTTTATCCAAACGTTCTGTGGAATTTGAAAATTCACAATACCATTGCTTTTTTATCTGTAAACAATATAAATACTATTTCAATTGTTTTTTACACAAGCATCAAAACAGCATTTATTTTTGATAAAATATATAGGCTAGAAAAATTTAGTATTGACATAGAATTGACACAAGTAATTTAAAATTAATAAAGAATGTTACAAATAAGACAACTAGACGCCTTTGTGAGTCTATAAATTCATAAATATAAAAATAGTATGAACAATGACAAGGTCCATCCCAGCAGTATTTTATTACACTAGGATTAATCACTTACCTAAACGGAATTACACTTCATCAGACTTGTATTTTATAAATTGAGCACATATTATATTGTTTTTCTCTCTACCAAAAAACAATGACAATGACAATGACAAGGTCCATCCCAGCAGTATTTTATTACACTAGGATTAATCACTTACCTAAACGGAATTACACTTCATCAGACTTGTATTTTATAAATTGAGCACATATTATATTGTTTTTCTCTCTACCAAAAAAATGTTTTAAATAAAACAGACAAACAAAAATATTATCCAAACAATTTTATTTACCTACTTTTAAATAGCTACAAAACTGATTTATTTTGTCAAAAATTAACAATAAAAAGTGGTGGAACCTTTGGTGTAAAGATACGAAATGTTATAATTACCACAAAACACCAAACCATAACAAACACTCTCCTGATGATGCCAACTTGGTTGGTGAAACGTACGTCGAGAGTGTTTGTTATGGTTTGGTATTTTGTGGTAATTATAACATTTCGTTGTCAAATATTAAAAATTTCGTAGATTCTAACAAAACTCGGTAGCAGTCGTGAAATAGTGTTAAAATTTAACTGTTTCGCATTCCGTAAAGAATTGAAACAATAATTTGATATTTAAATAATCAACAGATATTCAAAAAATGTTTTTTATTAGTTTTAGCTATAACAAAAATACAAAATTCATCAAAGTTAAACCGTAATAATCAGTAAATACCGTCAAACATAATAGATCTAATATCACCTCTAACTCAGTTTTCTAACCTCACTTCTAAAGTCTTGTGTCTTTATATTATAGTAGTTTTGTTTTTTTTTATCACGATGCCGCGAAAAGCGCCTGTTGCAAACGTCACACTTATGTAGATTTATGTGGTTCCTCGCTAGTATGTTCAGAGCCGCGCCGACCCCCCACAGCGCCTGTGTGCGAAACCTATGAAGCGCCTCTTTTTTTTCACGAATCTTAATGTTTCAACTTATTTTTATTTCTTATTTGTTAATTTTGACCGAAATAAATGGCATTTGTTGCGCCTATTATACCTACTTACTTATCGATACTCCACTACAAAGAAATATGTTGTTGTGTAAGTGTAACAAAATTAATTTCGATAGCGGCGCCCCTATTGTCTTGGCGCCTGTGTGCGCCGCACACTTCGCACACAGGAGCGGCGCGGCCCTGAGTATGTTTCACATTTACATTTTTTGTTACGCTCTCCTCAATGTCTCTTGAACTTGAGGTAATCTGAAAAACTCTCATCACAAACATCGCACTGATAACTGATAAGGTTTCTCACCGGTATGAATTCGTTTATGAGTTCTTAATGAGTCCGAGCGGGCGAATATCTTTTCATAAAAATCACATTTGTATGATTTTTGATCAAAATCGACGTTGTGGAGTACCTTGTGATTGCTCAAAAAGCTTAATTGTAAAAAAGTGTTTTCACAAATATCATATTTAAATTAAGTATGCTGCAGCACGTGTTCCCTTAATCTGGTTAAATTTGTGTCAAATATTTTACAAATGTCACACTGATATGTTGTCTTTTCCGTATGCTTTAATGTGTGTCTCCTGAAATAGCTTTCGTTTGAAAAACTCTTTTCGCAAACTTTGCACTGAAAAGGTCTCTCACCAGTATGAAGTCGTCTGTGATTTTTTAAATTGGAGCCGCACTTGTAAATCTTTCCACAAAAATCACAGTTATGAGTTTTTTTGTGTTTATTTAGTTTATTTACATAATGCGTGTTCTTGTGGATATTTAATTTATCTAAATGATTAAAGGAACTGTTGCAAATGTCACAACGGTGATTAACTCCAGGATCTATCACTGACTTCACATCAGTGTTGTCATGGCTGCCTACCGTACTGTTATCATTACAAGATACACTAGCACTTTTTTCCGACTTCACAGCGGAATATTCTTGTTTAATAAAAATGCTGTCAGTTATTTCAATGGGATATTCGTGGCCTTGCTGTTCATTTGTTTGATATAGTAAATCGTCGTCTGTTGGCTCTTCTTTTACACTAAATTGCTGTACATCGTTGACGTTCAGATCTTCGCATTTTATTAGGTTTTGTTCTGTTTTTAACCCAACACTTTCACTGATATTTAAAAAAGTATATTTGATAGACGAACGATCTTCTAATGCTTCTTCTTTTAGTACTGGTTCACGTTTTAACTTGATCAGAGAAGCGTCGGGATCCGAAACATCTAGCCTTGAAGACACTTCCATGTCTAAACAGTGAATTTGTGTTCAACAATCTAAAACGTAGTACTGTTTATCGAAATGTTTTGTGGGGTTCGAAAATTCACATTACCATTGCTTTCTATCTGTAAACAATATAAATACTTTAATTATTTTTTACACTTAAAGCATATATTTTTGACAAGCTATGGTAGGCTTGAAAAATTTAGTGTTGACATAGAATTGACATAAGTAATTTAAAAATAATTGATAACTAGACGTCTTTGAGAGCCTAGAAATTCATAAATGTAAAAATAGTACGAAAATTGACAAGGTCCAGTCCCAGCTAGCCCACCTTAACTAGATTTAATAGACTTACCTTAACGGAATCATACTTTATGAGACTTTGTTAATTTTATAAATTTAACATATTATATTGTTTGTATCTTTTTCTTTAGCCAAAAAAAATGTTTATAATCTATCGTACAAACAAAAATATTGTCGAAACATTTATGCAAATAACCACAAAATTGAGTTATTTGATCAAAAATTTAAAATTTAGTAGATAATTGATTCTCAATTTACAGCTTGTAACCATTGGCCTATGATTCCCCTACTCTATCTATGATATCTCTATGCTTTTAACTCAGATTCTTACGAAACTTGAACTAGATTATTAAATTATTGTTGACTAGATAATATTAGTTCATATAAGAATTTTAGCCAGTGGCGCGAAAAACACAATAATTTCAAAAAAGTCGTGGACTAATGATTCAACTGTTTCACATTTCATAAGAAATAAAATAATTTGATATTAATAGGTAATTATAATCAGCTGATATAAAAAATGTGTATTTTTTATTTATAACAAGAATACAAAATTCATCAAAGTTAAACTGTTAAAACCAGTAATAGACGGAGAGCCAGTAACGTATTTCGAGGACTCATTTCAACAGTCGTGGACATTTAAGTACTAAATTTTATATATGCTCTACTCTATGTCTCTTGACTTGAGGTAATCTGAAAAACTCTCATCACAAACATTGCACTGAAAAGGTTTGTCACCGGTATGAATTTGTTGATGAGTTCATAATGAATCCGAACAAGTGCATATCTTCACAAAGATGATATTTATATGATTTTTGATCAAAATCGACGTTGTGGAGTAACTTGTGATTGCTCAAAAAACTTAATTGGAGCGGTCGATGCAGAAAGGGAATATGTCCAATATTTGACCATTTTCATGTTATACATGTTTTAGCACTAGTTTTTCACGCTCTATCGATTGGTGCAGAAAGGAAATATATCCGATACTTAATAAAGCATACCTTGCCTATTTAATATTTAGTATAGTCACATAGTGCAGAAAGGTAACATGTTCTGGACATATTCCCTTTCTGCACTTTACTAAATATTGACTAGGCAAAGCATGCTTTATTAAGCATCGGACATATTTCCTTTCTGCACCAATCGATAGAGCGTGAAAAATTAGTGCCAAAACATGTAAGTATAAACTTAAAAATGGCCATTTTAAAAAAATCGAAGAAATCCAAATGTTGTTTCCTACATTCCTGAAGAATACCAGGAATTTTATACTAA
The DNA here is from genome assembly GCA_039654895.1 of Mongoloraphidia duomilia. NCBI lineage: Eukaryota > Metazoa > Arthropoda > Insecta > Raphidioptera > Raphidiidae > Mongoloraphidia > Mongoloraphidia duomilia. Next base: position 24,083,512 of record CM077526.1, on the reverse strand, counting down.
AATAGTATCTTGATCAACTACAGATAGAGATGGAGACAACGACGATAATGAATAGGTAAATTGTATTTGATAATAAAGTTGTTCAGAAAAAATATTAACAATTTATTTTTATGTTTGTGTCACCATAAAAGCCAATCGATGCAGAAAAGGCATATGTCCATTATTTAAATAAATTTATGTAGCTCTCATAGAATTTGCAAATTTTCATTAAAATGTTCTAAATGATGCCAAACTATGTTATACACAAAACGAAAAAAGAAAAATGTAGAAATATTAACATACTAAAAAAAAAAAACAGTTTTTCTTAGTTATCTCGAAACTATCAGATTGGGATATATTCCCTTTCTGCATCAACCGATTCAATTGTGAAAAAGTTTTTTCACAAATATCAAATTTAAATTAAGTATGCTGCAGCACGTGTTCCCTTAATGTGGTTAAATTTGCGTCAAATATTTTACAAATGTCACACTGATACATATTATGTGTTAACGTGTGTTTCCTGCAAGAGCTTTTGCTTGAATAACTCTTTTCGCAAAATTGGCACTGAAAAGGTTTCTCACCAGTATGTAGTCGTCTGTGAACTTTTAAATAGGACACGGATGTGAAAATCTTTCGACAAATATCACAGTCAAGATTTTTTTTGTTTTTATTTGCATCATGCGCTTTCTTGTGGATATCTAATTTATCTAAATCAGTAAAGTAACTGTTGCAAACGTCACAACGGTGATAAACTCTAAGGCCTGTCACTGACTTCACATCGGTTGTCTTTTCCGTATGCTTTAATGTGTGTTTTCTGAAATAGCTGTCGTTTGAAAAACTCTTTTCGCAAACTTTGCACTTAAAAGGTCTCTCACCAGTATGTAGTCGTCTGTGATTTTTTAAATGGGAGCCGAACTTGTAAATCTTTCCACAAATATCACAGCTATGAGTTTTTTTGTGTTTATTTAGTTTATTTACATAATGCGTGTTCTTGTGGATATTTAATTTATCTAAATGATTAAAGGAACTGTTGCAAATGTCACAACGGTGATTAACTCCAGGATCTATCACTGACTTCACATCAGTGTTGTCATGGCTGCCTACCGTACTGTTATCATTACAAGATACACTAGCACTTGTTTCCGACTTCACAGCGGAATATTCTTGTTTAATAAAAATGCTGTCAGTTATTTCAATGGGATATTCGTGGCCTTGCTGTTCATTTGTTTGATATATTAAATCGTCGTCTGTAGGCTCTTCTTTTACACTCAATTGTTGTACATCACTGACGTTCAGATCTTCGCATTTTATTGAGCTTTCGTCTGTTTTTAACCCAACACTTTCAATGATATTTAAAAAAGTATATTCGATAGACGGACGATCTTCTAATGTTTCTTCTTTTAGTACTGGTTCACGTTTTATCGTGATCAGAGAAGCGTCGGGATCCGAAACATCTAGCCTTGAAGACACAACTTCCATATCTAAACAATGAATTTGTTTTCAACAATCTAAAACGTCCTGTTTATTGAAATGTTTTGTGAGGTTTGAAAATTCACATTATCATTGCTTTCTGTCTGTAAAAAATATAATTACTTCCATTATTTTTTACAATTAAAGCATCAAAATAGCATTTATTTTTGACAAAATATGGTAGGCTAGAAAAATTTAGTGTTTATATAGAATTGACACGTGTAGTTTAAAATTTATTATAAATAATCGACGTTTGAGAGTCTATAAATTCATAAATGTAAAAATAGTATGAATCAAGGTCCAATCCCAGCTAGCCCACCTTGACTAGAATTGATCAGACGCTTACCTTAACGGAATTGCATTTTATGGGACATATTTTGTTAATTTTATAAATTAAACATATATTGTTTGAATTTTTTTTTTTACCAAAAATGTTTAATAGACTTACCTTAACGGAATCATACTTTATGAGACTTTGTTAATTTTATAAATTTAACATATTATATTGTTTGTATTTTTTTCTTTAGCCAAAAAAAATGTTTATAATCTATCGTACAAACAAAAATATTGTCGAAACATTTATACAAATACCCACAAAATTGACTTATTTGATCAAAAATTTGCTAGACAATAAATTCTCAATTTACAGCTTTTAACCATACGCCTATGGCTCCCCTACTCAGATCTCTATGCTTTTAACTCAGAAGTAAATGACGAAATCAGAAGTAATGACGAAACTTGAACTGGATTATTAATTTGTTGACTAAATAATATTAGTTCATATAAGGATTTTAGCCTGTGGCGCGAAATACAACATATTTTCATAAAAAGTCGTAAACTAGTGGATCAACTGTTTCACATTCCGTAAGAAATGGAAAACATGATTTGATATTCATAGGTAATTATAATCAGCTGATATTAAAAAAACGTGTATTTTTTATTTATAACAAGAATACAAAATTCATCAAAATTGAACTGTTAAAACGGAGAGCCAGCAAATTATTTATGCTGCAGTACGTGTTTCTTTAATCTGGTTAAATTTGTGTCAAATATTTTACAAATGTGACACTGATAATCAGTTTTCTTATGCTTGTTGTTCTCCGTATGCCATAATGTATGTCTTTCGAAATGGCTTTGGTCTGAATAACTCTTTAAGCAAGCTTTGCACTGAAAAGGTCTTTCATCAGCCTTGTTCGTATGTTTTAATGTGTGTTTCCTGAAACAGCTTAGGTTTGAAAAACTCTTTTCGCAAACTTTGCACTGAAAAGGTCTCTCGCCAGTATGAAGTCGTTTGTGATCTTTTAAATTGGCCACATGCTTGTAAATCTTTCCACAAATATCACAGTTATGAGTTTTTTTGTGTTTATTTAATTTATCTAAATCAGTAAAGGAACTGTTGCAAACCTCACAACGGTGATTAACTCCAGGATCTATCACTGACTTCACATCGGTGTTGTCATATTTATATTTAAGCACGATAAATAATTGTCTATCATGGCTGCCTACCCTACTGTTATCGTTAGAAGATACACTAGCATTTGTTTCCAGCTTCACAGCGGAATATTCTTGTTTAATAAAAATACTGTCAGTAATTTCAATGGGATATTCGTGGCCTTGCTGTTCATTTGTTTGATATATTAAATCGTCGTCTATTGGCTCCTCTTTTACACTGAATTGCTGTACATCGTTGACGTTCAGATCTTTGCATTTTATTAGGTTTTGTTCTGTTTTTAACCCAACACTTTCAGTGACTTTTAAAAAAGTATATTTGATAGATGAACGATCTTCTAATGTTTCTTCTTTTAGGACTGGTTCACGTTTTAACTTGATCAGAGAATCGTCGGGATCCGAAACATCTAACCTTGAAGACACAGCTTCCATGTCTAAACAGTGAATTTGTTTTCAACAATCTAAAACGTACTGTTTATCGAAATGTTTTGTGGGGATTGAAAATTCACAATACCATTGCGTTCTGTCTGTAAATAATATAAATACTTTAATTATTTTTTACACTTAAAGCATATATTTTTGACAAGCTATGGTAGGCTTGAAAAATTTAGTGTTGACATAGAATTGACATAAGTAATTTAAAAATAATTATAAATAATCGATAACTAGACGTCTTTGAGAGCCTAGAAATTCATAAATGTAAAAATAGTATGAATAATGACAAGGTCCTATCCCAGCTAGCCCATCTTGATTTGAATTAATCAGACACTTACCTTAACGGAATCGCATTTTATGTTTTGTTAATTTTATAAATTTAACATATAGTTTGTATTTTTCTCTTTACAAAAAAAATGTTTAAAAACAAACGTACACACAAAAATATTGTCGAAACACTTGTACAAATAGCTACAAAATTATTTGATCAAAAATTTAAAATTTATTAGACATTCATTCTCAATTTACAGCTTTTAACTATACATCCATGGGCTCCCCTACTCTATCTATGATATTTAAAATTTTATATACCTCCTAAACAATAAAAGTCGATTCTGTCAGGCTGTCAGCCCCATGCGACCGGGGGTAAAAAACGTCTGCGGACAGCACGAGTTGATATCTATCCAGTGTATTCTTTTTCATATATTGTCTGCGAGGTGAAGAGGGGGGTGTGTTTGTGCGACGGTTTTGTCTGCGAGGTGAAGAGGGGGGGCGGAGGTGGAGGCGGCGCGCGCCGCCTCCAGCGTCCCCCCTCTTCACCTCGCAGTCAAAACCGTCGCACGAACACCCCCCTCGCGGGAAATTCTGCCCCCGCAAGAATTGCACGGTCCTGATATTCAATTAATGTTCCTATGTGAAAGAATAATTTGTTATTTTTTTCCGCGCCGCCTCCACCCCCCCCCCTCTTCACCCCGCAGACAAAACCGTCGCACAAACACACCCCCCTCGTCACCTCGCAGACAATACATGTAAAGGAATACACTGGAGATAGATACCTATGCAGACTATTCGTGCTGTCGGTAGACGTTTGTCCGGGGTATTACTACCTCAACATTTCTAAGAGGGTAAGAAATAAGATTCAATTTATTTAAATTTTAAAGTAAGTCATGAAATTTCAGGAGGTTACTTTCGATAGTATTTCTAGTATTGCCAAAACATTGCCCCACACCCCTTCTAAATGTTGACAGAACGGTGTAAATGTTTATTTCAGAAGTTTTGAAATTTTAACAGAATAAATAAAATATAACTAGGATAGTTAATAAACGAATCCAGAACAAAATCACATCACTGTCTAATTTTGGAGTAGCATACTCCAGCCTCAGGGGGCTGGCAGAATCGACTTTTGTTATTTGGCAGGTGAATAAAATTTTGTACCTACATTTTCACTGTTAATAATAATAATTATTTATTACTTTTATAAAAAATACATATATATATATAAACAAAAATATTAAAATGAGTCTTCGAAATACGTTGCTAGCTCTTGGTCTATTAAGACTAAAAGACCAAGGTTAGTAGAGTATAGGTTGCCTCATTCCGATAGTCCGATAGATAGTAGCGGGGGGGGGGATGACGTCACTCAGAATATACCATGCTTGCTCACTTCAATAGAAAAGATCAGACGATGGACGCTGCTAATTTTTGGAAATAAAAATCACAGTAACCATGGTAGTGTGATATGTTTTTTCAGTACCTAATAGAAACATGATTCTTCTGTTAGTGAAAAAAATATGATAAGTTGTCAATTTTGCGATAGCTGTTAAGTGTTATGGTGTTTTGTGGTTATTTTTAATATTTTGTGAATATAAAAGATAAAATAATTAATTTATCAATTTGTTAGTTAATTCTATTCGTTTTTAAAATTTAAAAAAATAGGTAATCAACAAGATCTGCCATTTCTTGAGCATTATTTAATTTTTTGTTTGTTTATATTATAGATATTAAAACCTAAATTTTGTAATAAAAATAAAAATTATCCTATTTTTTAACATCTATTCTTCTATTTATTCTCTCCTGCCAATTTTAAGAAAAAATCTGCACGAAGCACCTAATATAAATAAGCATAATCTTCAACAATTTTTGTACTTGATTTAAATTAAATTCTAGCTGACGTCATTCCCGCGCTTACGCTGATTGGTCAGATGGAATGAGGCAACCTGTACTCTAATAACCTTGCTAAAAGACCGCCAAACATAATAGATCTAAGTAGGGATCTCAGTTTTCTAACCTCACTCTAAAGTCTTAGTGTTTTAATAATTATTAAATAGACAGTAGCCAATCCACAAACAAATACTTTTCTTAACGTAATCAGTCGGCAAACATGCCATCGTGATGTTAAACGTCAAACAATTAAGATATACAAGGAAAAAATCAAGGACCACTGTCAGGACTTGAACCCGAAATTCCCAGTTTCCGGCTGGTTCAGTTACCTCTTACTCACACAGTGCCCCGAGGGTCGAGAGTAGGATCTGTTCTTTTCCTATATATACCTATTTCAACACTAAATTACACTTCATGCGATAGCGGATTTAATTAATAACTCATCAGTCGAGACACGACCGTTTTATAAATACAACAATGAGAGTTGAGTTTTTTGTGGTTATAATATAATAATTATTAAATAGACAGTAGCCCATCCACAAACAAATACTTTTCTTAACGTAATCAGTCGGCGAACATGCCATCGTGATGTTAAACGTCAAACAATTAAGATATACAAGGAAAAAATCATTGACCACTGTCAGGACTTGAACCTGAAATTCCCAGTTTCCGGCTGGTTGAGTTATCTCTTACTCACACAGTGCCCCGAGAGTGGGATCTGTTCTTTTCCTATATATACTTATTTCAACACTAGTGTTTTACTCATAGAATTGATATACAGTATGTAAACAGATAAGCTGCACATAGGGAAATTAGCATTGAGAAAAAATGAATGGATCAGAGTGAGCCATGACTTATAATGTACGTATTTATATAGGGTTGGTATGGTTATTTGTGTTTTTATTTTAGTTACAATTATTTTTATTTTATTTGACATTTAAACGGCAAGTAAAATAAAAATAATTGAAACTAAAATAACCATAGCAACTCTATATAAATATGTACATTATGAGTCATGGCTCACTCTGATCCATTCATTTTTTCCCAATGCTAATTTCCCTATGTGCAGCTTACATGTTTACATACTGTAGATTGAATCGGGAAGCCACCCAAAAAAGCGTGGTTGCAAAAGATGGAGATGGAGAATATAGCCGTTCTTCTATCTTCTTCTATCACACTGGTGGTATCTATGGAATCGTGTGAAAAGACAAGGAAAAGAAAACTGCTATGTTTACTATCTCTCTTTTCCAAGGTAACACTTTCACTTATTGTTGTGCCTATGGCTCCCCTAATCTATACAGATTGTATCAAATTAAATTGAATTGTAAATTATAGACGCCCGACAACTGAGGTCATTAGCGTGTATCAAATTAAAGCTGTGCTTAAGGAGTTCTGTGTGTAAGACGGTGATCGATATATAAAGCAGTATATAAGAACGAGATAAATGATCGCTAATGGGAAGTTTCTGTAGTTACTGTAAATAAATAATACCCATACAACCTGACAGCGTCATCTTTGTTTTGTGATTTTATCAATAATTTCTTATTTCAGTAGTCAGTAACTACAGAAACTTCCTATTAGCGATCATTTATCTCTTTCTTACTTATTGCTTTATGTCGATCTCTATCTTACACACAGAACCCCCAATGCACAGCTTTAATTTGATACATCTATGGTTTTACTACTATATAATAGTAGTTTTATGTTTTTTTAATCACGATGTCGCGAAAAGCGCCTATTGCAAACGTCACACTTATGTAGATTTATGTGGGTCCTCGCTAGTATGTATAAGTTTGTGTTGTTCTAAATCAAGCTGTCGCCCAAACAGCTGACCGCAAAGATCGCACAGAGTCATATCCTTCCCAGCATGTGTACGTTTATGTTTTTTTAAAACTGACATCATGGTAAAACTCTTTTCACAATGATCGCATTTAAAAGGCGTCACACCGGTGTGAAGTTTTTTATGATTCTTTAAATTTCTAGATTCTGTAAATCTTCTTCCACAAACATCACATGTAAATGGTTTGTCTTTATTGTGACGCAATTCATGTAACTTAAAATTACTGAATTGTGCAAAACTTTGTCCACAAATATCACATTTAAATTTTTTGTTATGCTCTACTCTATGTCTCTTCAACATGAGGTAATCTGAAAAACTCTCATCACAAACATTGCACTGAAAAGGGTTTTCCCCGGTATGGATTTCTTGATGAGTTCTTAATGAATCCGTGCATGTGAATAGCTTTTCACAAAGATGACATTTATATGATTTTTGATCAAAATCGGCGTTGTGGAGTAACTTGTGATTGTTCAAAAAGCTTAATTGTGAAAAAGTTTTTTCACAAATATCACATTTCAATTTAGTATGTTGGAGCACGTGTTTTTTTAATGTGGTTAAGTTTTTGTAAAACATTTCACAAAACCCACACTGATATGTTTTCTTGTTCATATGCCTTAATGTGTGTCTCTTGAAATTGCAAACATCTGAAAAACTCTTTTTGCAAACTTTGCACTGAAAAGGTTTCTCACCAGTATGAATTCGTTTGTGATTTTTTAAATTGGACACGCGTGTGAAGATCTTTCCACAAATATCACAGTTATGAGTTTTTTTGTGTTTATTTACATAATGCGTTTTCTTGTGGATATTTAATTTATCTAAATCAGTAAAGGAACTGTTGCAAATGCCACAACTAACTCCAGGATCTATCACTGACTTCACATCAGTGTTGTCATGGCTGCCTACCGTACTGTTATCATTACAAGATACACAAGCATTTGTTTCCAACTTCACAGCGGAATATTCTTGTTTAATAAAAATACTGTCAGTAACTTCAATAGGATATTCGTGGCCTTGCTGTTCATTTGTTTGATATATTAAATCGTCGTCAGTTGGCTCTTCTTTTACACTAAATTGCTGTACATAGTTGATGTTCATATCTTCGCATTTTATTAGGTTTTGTTCTGTTTTTAACCCAACACTTTCAGTGACATTTAAAAAAGTATATTCGATAGACGAACGATCTTCTAATGTTTCTTCTTTTAGGACTGGCTCACGTTTTATCGTGATCAGAGAAGCGTTGGGATCCGAAACTTCTAGCTTTGAAGACACTGCTTCCATGTTTAAACAATCTAAAATGTTTCTTTAGTAGGTACATAGATGGACTACTGTTAGTCGAAATTTTTGTGATTTTGAGAATCCACAATACCACTGCTTTTTATCTATAAACAATATAATTAATACTTCAATTGTTTTCATACAAAATGTATTAATTTCTAAAGAACATTAATTATCTTTGATAGAGAATAACTTGTTAAAAAAAGTTGAAAATTCGAATATAATGAAAAATGTCATAATTTTTATATTTTACGAAAACACGATGTAAAAGAACTAATATTATATAATAAAGTATGATTTTTTTCTTAAATTTCGGGATCATGATGTAAATATTCACATACCTGAACGCCCCCCAGAGGAGACATAGGAATGTGGTAGCTATCGCAAATTGCATTCTAATGTTCTTTGGGAATTAGCGCTCCCAGGGACCCGAGCTCGTACCAGTCGGTTTGTGTATGCCGGCTGGTGGATTCTAATACACAAATGGATTATTTGTTGTGTTGAAGACGCTAATGACCTGAGTTGTCGACGCGTCTATAGTCTACAATAATTAATTAATTACATACCTGAACGGAAGCACATGACTTGTTTTCGTAAGAAATGAAAAATAAAGAGTACAAAATTCATTAAAATGAACATGTAATAATTAATAAAGAATGCCACTAAACAAATAATTGCAGTTATGCACGCGAAATCTGGCACTGACTTACGTAAAATTCAATATTTATGACATTTTGAGGTTTGCAGATAGGTAGTAGATCAAACGACGCTAATGACCACTGTTGTCGAGCTTCTATAATTAAGGTTTCCAGATGCCCCGTATTTTACGGGTTACCCCGTTTTTCAGGCTAAGATAATACAAAAACCCATAATTTCGAAAATAAAATACGGGGTAAATAAAGCTCCAAGTTACAAGTCAAATGTAATTTTAAGTTATCTTGCAAAGATTTTTATATATTTGCTTCTCAAAATGAAGAGCTTTTAAAAGCTGTTTCTTCTAACTATAAATATAAATTGAAAAAATAGATTATCTTCATTAAACTTGCTGTTTTAATTGTCTCCCGTAAAAATATCTTAAACCCGTATTTTTTATACTGGTAACCCTTTAATCAACTAGCGGCAGGTGGCAACCCTATCTATAATCCACCATTCATTCATTCTAGTAGATCAAACAAAGCTATCCTGTCAAATGTAAACGAAAAACAGTACGACCGAGGGTCCAATAATCACATTTTGAGCAAATCATACACAAAGTCGCTTATATAATAATTGTTGATAACTATTTTATTTTTACAAATACAACATTCATCAAAGTGGAACTCAAATAACCACACAACTAGAGTAGTATCGTCTGAAAGAAGACAGTACCTAGAGTCATTTCTGCGGACAATCGAGTTTCGGGTCGGACGGGTCTCGACTGGCGACGAACATCTAAATGACTTTGTTATAAACCAGATAGACCGAGAGCTAGTGACAATTTTTTGGTGTTATTTATTCAAGGCCTTATTTTTGTGAATATGTTGAGGGAGACATATTAAAGTGCCCTGAGTAAAGGATTTTGCTAGATAGCGGTATGAGAGGTATACACACCACCCCTAACATGTAACAAAAAAAATGGTCACAATTATTATTGCTTCAAGACTGAAATTGTTTATGTAGCTTGTCGGTGACCCATTAATGCCATTATAATATTTTCAGATCGATTGGTCAGTATTTTGTTCTGCAAATTGCAATATATGCTTAAAACAGTCGCCGTAACAATATAATAAAATTTGAACCTTGAACTAATAATATAAATTTCGTCGGGTACATGACACGTTTAGGGTGATCTGCCACCCCTTTAATACTGACCATTCGATCTGCAAATATTATAATGACATTATTGGACAAGCTATACAAACAATTTCAGCCTTGAAGCAATAATAATTGTGACCATTTTTTTTGTTACATGTTAGGGGCGGTGTGTATACCTCCCATACCGCTATCTAGCAAAATCCCTTAGTCAGAGCACTTTAATATGCCTCCCACAACATCTTCACAAAAATAAGGCCTTGAATAAATAACACCAAAAAATTGTCACTAGCTCTCGGGCTATCTGGTTTATAACAAAGTGGTACTATGAAATGGTCATTTAGATGTTCGTCGCCAGTCGAGACGCACCATTGACCACCGCTATCTAGCAAATTCCCTTACTCAGGACACATTAATATGCCTCCCACAACATCTTCACAAAAATAAGGCTTTGAATAAATTACACCGAAAAATTGTCACTAGCTCTCGGTCTAAGATCCGTCCGACACGAAACTCGTTTGTGCGCAGAAACGCTACGTGGGAATTTGTATGGTATGAAGCCGTTTATGACTCCTCAGATATGATTTACGACTAAAACTTTTCTTACAAACGTCGCATTTATGTGGTTTGTTCTTAAAATGAACTAGTTTGTGTTTCTTTAATTTGCCTAACTGTATAAAACTCTTTTCGCAAATATCGCACTGATGTGGTTTGACATCACTGTGTACTTTTCTGTGTTTTTTCAAATAACTTTCGATTGAAAAACTCTTCTCGCAAACGTCACACTTGTAAGGTCTCTCATCAGTATGAAGTCGTTTATGTATCGTTAAATTAAACAAACGACTAAAACTCTTATCACAGACGTCACATTTATGCGGTTTCTCTTCAGCATGTACCGATTTGTGTTGCTTCAAAGTGTCCAAATGTGTAAAACTTTTTTCACAAATATCACATTTGTAAGGTTTTACGTCACTATGCAACAGTTTATGTTTCTTGAAATAATATTCGCGTGGAAAGCTCTTTCCACAAACGTCACATTTGTATGGCTTATCACCGGTATGGAGTCGTTTGTGATCCCTTAATTGATCGAAACGAACGAAACTCCTTTGGCAAACATCACATTTATGTGGTTTTTCTTCAACATGCAGTAATTTGTGTCTTTTGAAATAATCTTCGTTTGAAAAACTCTTTTCGCAAACGTCACATTGATACGGTCTCTCACCAGTATGAAGCCGTTTATGATTTCTTAAATTGATCAACCGAGTAAAAGTTTTATCACATGTATCACAGTCATACGTTTTTGCACCTGCATGCAGCAGTTTGTGTGATTTTAATTCGAATTCTTGCTTGAAACACTTACTGCAAACGTCACACTGATACGGTCTCTCACCAGTATGAAGCCGTTTATGATTTCTTAAATTGATGAAACGAGTAAAAGTTTTATCACATGTATCACAGTCATACGTTTTTGCACCAGCATGCAGCAGTTTGTGTGATTTTAATTCGATTTCTTGCTTGAAACATTTACTACAAACGTCACACTGATACGCGTGCGTCTTCATATGACTGTCTAGTTTCTCTAAATCAGTAAAATAATTGTCACAAACGCCACAACGATAAAATACACCAGGATTTGCATCGAAATTGTCAGGTCGAGACCCAAATTGTTCATCCTTGTTGTTAAACACACAAGAATTTGCTTCCAACTTCACATCATTGTTTGCATATTCATGTTTACTAAAGTACTGATTGTCAATTGTTTTAGTTATGTCCCGCTGTGCATTTGTTTGCGTTAGTAAATCGTCGTCTGTTTCCTGTTTTATATTTATTTGTACATCAAGGATGTCGGGAATTTCACAGTTTGTTGATATTTGTTCTGTTTTTAACCAAACCGTTTCGGTGTTATTAGATGAACGCTCTTCTGAAGTTTCTTCTTTTTCTTCCAGGTCACATTTTACTGTGACCACAGAAAGGTCACAATCCGAGGGTCCTTGCTTTAAATACAATTCCATGTTTATGCACAATGAATTTGCTGAATCAAAAAGCTGCCCTCAATACATGCAGTCGAAATTTTAGTTAAGTTTAACAGTCAAGAGAAAGGTGTGGCTTTTATCTGTAAAAAATATTTTCGAGATTATTCACCATAATTCACAGATAAATAAATATTTATTCATTAAATGCCAAACAAATTGGCGGTGAGGGAAGTATAGCCTAGTGGATAGCGTACTTTGTACCAGCCTCTAGACTAGACTGTCGTGGGTTCTGATTCCACCTGCGCTCATGGATGTTTTGTGATGTTATTTAGTTTTAAGTTAGTTGTTATTTAATGTAATTTAAGACGCTAATGACCTAAGTTGTCGACGCGTCTATAATCTACAATAAAAATAAAAAAATTTAATGCGAACCAATTTATCCAAAAACTTTTAATAATGTTCTGAAAAATTACATATTCACTTCTAATGGATTCGGTACATAGGTAGTATAAAATCGGTAAATTACAAATAATAATTAACAAAAAAAAATAATAGTAGGTTCATATATACACTTCTTTAACTATTAGAGATACTTACCGAAACGGGATCACATAACATTATTTTTTTAATTTTTATTAAACTAAATTTTATAGGATATTAAGTTATTATTAATGACAAAGGTCAGTCTAAATACATAAAGAAAAGTTCCTGCTTCTATTACAAAGGCAAAACGCCCATAAACAAATTATTACATTTCGTTTTTTGGCTCTGCTGATCAGAAATTCATATTGTCAGTTTATTGAATTAATTATCATTTATCACTGATTTCTACTTTCTAGGATATATAAGGTTATGTTAAAAGTCGTATTGTGTTAAATAATGAAAAGAAATAATCTAACAATTTTTATTTATTTTATAAAGTTTATCACCAGTAAGGACTAAGTTTATGCCTTTTTAAATTGTTGAACCTTGAAAAACACCACGCGCGTCCACCGACAAGGTTTCTCACCAGTATGAACACGTCTACGTTCCCTCAAACTGCATAAATGTGAAAAATGTTTTTTCACAAGTATCGCACTTTTTGCACAAACATATGGTTATTTAAACTACTCGTATTTATGAAACACTTGCTGTACGGTTTCTCACCAGTGTTCTCGCATTAATATATTTTTCTCTTGCTTTTTAATTACTCGACTTCACAAATTGTCCGTCTCGGCAATCTGTCAGAGGGTTATCAACAGAAGAATCATGTTCTGTTTCTAACTTCACATCAGTGTTGACATATTCAAATTGTTCGATAACATCATGGCTGCCTATCGACATATCATCACACGATACTTCTGGTTCTAATTTCACATCGACGCCTTCTTGTTTAATATATTGGCTATGAGTTTCTAATACGCTGCTTTGATGCGTATTTGTTTCATATATTAAATTGTCATCTATTGGTTCTTGTTTTATGTTCACTTGTGAAAAAAAATTATCAGGAACTTCGGTTTTTTTGCAAACTGTCTCAGCATTATTTAAAGACTTGTCATCGGTTGTATTTTCTTCTATTTGTGTCATCGTTGGTTCACACATAATCATGATGTTAAATATCATTGGATCAACATGCCTTTGATTAGAATTTTCGAAATGTACTGGACTAACCACCGGTTGTTTTTGAACTAAAAAGACAAGTAATTATTTTACAAAACATTGCTTTTCATGTATCTAAACCGTTCGTAAACTGACCGATTTCAGGCCGGTGATGATCCGGGCGCTAAAGTAATTTTCACGCCCGCTTCTAACGGGCGAGAAAGAATGAATTGTGAATTATAGACGCTCGACAACAGAGGTCATTAGCGGGCGAGAAAGTAAAGTTCAATAATTTTAAATATTAATTCTATAGCTGGGAATCGAACCTGCGAACTTGTGAACAGTATACACAGCGCGATTAATCAACTGTGCTATGCAGTAGCTCACCATTCATTGAAGTTAAGTTTGCTACACAAGTGAAATGTCAAATAGTTGTGAAAATTTAAAAACAAAGGAGTGCTGAAAATATTGCAGAAATGAAGACAAAAGCCGGTATTTTATAGGGTGTAGGACAAAAAATACAATGTGTATCAAGGGCGAAATGCGAAATTGATGTCACAACTCGTCGAAATCGACTTCATTACGCCCTTGATACGCAATCTACTATAGGCTTTTTAGTGTATTTGCCATATGGCACATACACTATTGGCGTCGGTCGGATGGCGGGACCTAGGGGTCGGACCAAAATTTCTCGAGGTTTCATAGCCTCCTGAACACTTTGGCACCATTTTTGGAAATGTCTATTTATATATATATAATGTGTGTGTGTGTGTGGGCAATAACTTTCGAAAGAGTTAATTGATTTTGACGAAATTTGGTAGGCACGTTGGAATCCACCACCGCACGAAGCCTATTTAAAATGGGCCCGATCGGATCATTTTAAGGGTGGTTTTTAAGGGTTGAAAAAGGTTTTTGGGCCCAAAAATACCGAAAAAATTGTCAGAATTGTTTCAAAATTGAAATTTAACCTTTTAGTAAAGATCAAAATGTGCTGCTAAAATTTTAATAAAATCGGCCAGACAGGACCGGACTTACAAATTTTATGAAAACACTAGTTTGCGGATAGTGATTTACTTAATGAAGGGTGTATTTAATTTGGTACAGAGTTTGCATTGATAATAATATGGAAATTAAGAAAAAAAATATTATTTTAAGGGATGTATTAAGGGGTTAAATTTTTTATTTGGTTCAAAAACAAACTAATAAAACCACAATATCTGTATTAGCAAATACACTATATTGTCGGCAGGGTTTGGCACTGCGACCCGAGTTTTTTTTATATTGATAAAAGTGAGTATAAGGTAGCTGTGAATTATATAGTATATTTTCTCTACCTGTATTTGCAATATTTTCATCTTCATGGTTATTTTTACTCTCGTTGACATTCATAGATGGATTAGCAATCGTAGAATTAAGTAACATTCTTTGACGTTTAGATTTCAAACGCGCTCTATACTCTCGTTGATATTGTGCTGCTGTTTTCCTTCTTCTCGAATTACTTGAAACTATTGCGTTACTTGGAGAAGGAACAGCACTCGTAGATGGATCAGTACTCGGAGATGGATCAGCAGTCATAGAATGACTAACACTCGCAGATAGATCATCAGTCGTAGATGGTACGATAGTTACAGTTGGATCAGTAGTCGCAGGTGGATCGATACACGTAGAATTAAGCAACATACTTTGACGTTTAGCTTTTTTACGAGCCCTATACTCACGCTGATATTCGGCGGCTGTTTTTCTTCTTCTAGAATTCCACAAAGTTCTATCATAACCAAAAACATTTTCAAACTCAGCTTTTTTACGAGCTCTGTAATCTCGGTGATATTCAGCAATTTGTCTTCTTTTAACACTCGATCGTTCGGCATTACTTGTCGAATTACTCGATGAAGATGCTACTGAACAGGAAAATTTAAGTAAATTCCAAGTCTTCATGGTTTCCGGGCTTGTAGGCCGTGGTCCGGTGGTATTTCTACCTGACGTTTCGTCTACAACTGCGGTAGACATTCTCAAAGGCGATGTGGCAGCGGTCGAAGTGTCCTCCTTGGCGACTCACAGGTCAGTGTGTCAGTGACTGGTGTTCTCCCGTCTTTTATGCCTAGTACTAGTGTGTTCTCTGTTCGGTCGTAGTCCGTCTCTCTGTCATTGGTCAACTGCGCAAGGTATAGTGGTGGGGGTGAGTTCTCTACTCGGTCGTATCCCGTCCTTGTACGATTGGTCATTGGTTTTGTATGTCGGAGTGCTGGTGCCCAGGTTTTACTGAGATTGAGGCCTTCATCTTTTCGGTTGAAATTCTGTGAGTGTTTATGTATTTCTATAGCCTCTCTGTATATTCTTGGGTAATAGCTCAACGTTCTGTCTATGGCTTGGGTTTCATAAGATCCTCTTCGAAGAAACCCAAGCCATAGACAGAACGTTGAGCTATTACCCAAGAATATACAGAATATACCGCAGTTGTAGACGCAACGTCAGGTAGAAATACCACCGGACCACGGCCTACAAGCCCGGAAACCATGAAGACTTGGAACAATGCCGGCCGTGAAAGCTTGCACACTTGAATTTAAGTAAATATTTATTGAAAAAGTGGATGCGTGTACTTATGTACGCGCGTTAGAAGTTATACTTCTTCGACGTGAAAAATTAATTTTGATAATTTACAATAAATTTAAAATTAAATATTTTAAAGTTTCTCGCAAGAATGTAGTACCTTATAATGTGTTTATACTCTAATTATTGTATAAAATTCTTATTCTTACACTGGTATGGTTTCTCTCTGGTATGCTGCTGCATATGAGTTTTTAAATTTGACATTTGAATGAAACTCTTATTACAAACGTCACACTTGTACGGTTTCTCACCAGTATGTATAAACTCATGACTTGTTAAATGACTTGATCGGGTAAAAGTCTTATCACAGATGTCACACTGGTACACTTTTTTAATAGATTTTTTCTGCTTTTTTGAGATTTTCGGGTCGGTTGACTGTACGTCACCATTTCCGTTTAATATGAAGTGATCCATTATAATTATCGGATTGTTATTATCATTAGACATAATGGGATCTGCAACTAATTTCACATTGATGTTGTTTTATTAATTAATATATTGACTGTCAGTTGTTTCAACAGATTATTCTCTGCGTTGTTTATTTGTTTGACAGTCGGTCTGTCTGTTGGTTACTGTTTTTTATACAACGAAATTTGGCATTTTATTGAATTTTCTTCTATCATTTCATCGTTTTTAACATTGGAAATGTTTATGTTCGTATATGGGGGCAGAGTTACGAATTTTCGTTCAAGACCAAAAGACAACGGTGTCGCGATCAAGTGAGGAGCAATCATGCAAAATTGAACAAGTGCAATTTTTTCGAAATGTGTTTTATATCATGTCTAGTTAATTGAGAGGTATTTGCGACGATCTGCGGTGTTATTTTTGAGCAAATGTTAATAAATACTGTAGAAAAATCCATTTAAAAGTTAAGTAATCAAGCAAAAGTGAACGCGTATATAACAGAAGAATAATAGGGTTATTCCTGGCAAAACTAAACAGTGCATTGATAAATATTGTGTGTATAATAAACAGTTAATTATGTTTCATATATGCTGTTATCATTTCCAATGTCCTCGATGGTTGCAAGGATTGCGAAATCTGTGAATTTTTTATTAAACTTTATATTCTAACATATCTTCTACTGCATTTGTAGTATCTTCAGAATTTGTACAAGACATTTAAATTGAATGTACAGATTTATAATCAATTAAAAAAAAAAAACTTTTCTAAGGAATTCGCTAATGAATTCTCTACGAATGAAACTAAAATAAACAATTGTTACGGAAATTATTTATACCGTTTTATTATGTCCGTAAAAATACACTTTTATTAGCTACGTAGTTATATACACGTGTGGAACGCGCGTCGCCGGGATGCCCCAATCCAATCCCCTCCATTTCCGCCTGGAGACCATTCACCGTGTGCCGTATTGGCACAATTAGTTCTCGCCAGTGCCGCTAGGCTAATACACACGCCTTGTTGTTATTGTCTATGGTTATACGCCAATGAACCTAAATCGGTAGTACAATAGTCATCAGCCGAACTGAAGCGCCACTGCTCTTGATGCATGTAACACAATCTTGTATAGATACGAGAAATGTAAACACAACTTAATTTATAAAAATATCAGTCGGTTAATATTATCCTGAAATTACTCACAGTCTGCATATTTTTTACTAACCCGAACGGAAGCACCTTTAATACAAACGTTTAGATAACTTTCAACGACACTATAATAATTTTATTATATTAACGTTTAATTTAATATTTTATTTTCGTAAGTGACTTGTAATAGCCTATGTAAAATTAAGACATTTAAAAACTTCACTATTTATTCATTATACTTCTCCTGTCAACTTGTTAACTGAATGCAAACAAAAATTACCTAGTAGAGTGCCCGCGGTGAGAGATGAAGCCAGGCACGTCATCAATAATATGCTAGTGAACGCCTGCTTGCTCGCAGACTGTGCCGTGTACACAAAACTGCACATTGGGTTTTATGACGTTAGGTGCAATTTTGGCAAACTGCTATTGGATCTCCAAAACAGCCAATAGCAAGCTAGAAGGCGGGCGCAATGCATTCACGTTACTATGACGCGGTGGCTTCATCTTTCGCCGCGCGAGGTCTACCTACTTGTTTTTTTTTTCTATAAAAAAAAATGAGTAACTAGTAATTGGACTTCACGTTATACTTGCACTAAAAAATGAAAAAAAAAAAAGTGTCCAGAGTTATTTTTCAAAATTATATTTTTTTTTCTTCATACCTAATTTACATAAAAAAAACTTAAAACAGCATAAAATAATAAGTACAGTCGCTTACTAAAATCAATTTCTTTTATAAGGTTTATCGCTAGTATGCACTTGTTTATGTCTTTTTAAATTATTGAACCTTGAAAAACACTTTTCACAAACGTCGCATTGATAAGGTTTCTCACCAGTATGAACACGTCTATGTTCTCTCAAATTGCATAAATGTGAAAATGTTTTTTCACATGTGTCACACTGATGTAGTTTTTCACCAACATGAAGTAGTTTATGGTTATCTAAATCACTCGTATTTGTGAAACACTTGCTGCAAGCATCACAACAATACGGTTTCTCACCAGTATTCTCACATATTTTGTCACTTGTTTTGGAATTACTAGAATTAATAAACAAACAGTCTTGGCTATCTGTCACAAAGTTATCAACAGAAGAATCATATTCCGTTTCTAACTTCACATCAGTGTTGACATATTCGAATTGTTCGATTAATTGACCTTCGTGGCCGCCTATCGACATATCATCACACGATGCCTCTGGTTCTAATTTCACATCGATGTGTTCTTGTTTAATATATTGGCTATTAGTTTCTATTTCGCTGCCTTGATGCGTATTTGTTTCATACATTAAATTGGCATCTATTGGTTCTTCTTTTATATTCACTTGTGAATCAAAATTGTCAGGAACTTCTGTTTTAATGTAAACTGTCTCAGCGTTATTTGATGACTTGTCATCGATAGAAATCGTACTTTGTGCTACTTGTGTAATTGTTGGTTCAGACTTAATTGTGATGTTAAACACCATTGGAGCAACATATCTTTGAATGGAATTTCCGAAACATTGTACTGGACTGACCACAGGTTGTTTTTGAACTAAAAAGACATAATTTTATTTTTTTATTAAGGCTACCCTCTTGCTTATAAGAAACTGCATAAATCTTAAATCATCTAAAGTTTGATATTAGCTGTGTTACAACCAAAGAAATAGCTTTAAAATATGAATGAGTTTTAAAAGAAATCACCTCAGAACAGAGATTGATATAGAAGGAGCATATCACAGCTTGTAGGTATGCACAACTGAAGTCAGTCAAGACGTGCGGGGAACAATAAGTCACATTGTGGTCACATGCGTTCAAATCCGTTTTAATCACCTTGATTTTTAATAAGCGCATTGGAACCTTTATTGTTAACATCCAGTCACACAATACGACACCATTTTTTTTTAAATAAAAGACAAATTTATCAATGAAAGTGTAATTAACACTACGGAATACAAGCAACGAATAATGACAGGTCGTACTTTAATATATAGATTGTATCAAATTAAAGCTGTGCATAGGGCGGTATGTGTGTAAGATAGAGATCGATATATAAAGCAATAACTAAGAACGAGATAAATGATCGCTAATGGGAAGTTTCTGTAGTTACTGTAAATAATTTCAGTAGTAATAATTTCAGAAGTCTTACAGTAACTACAGAAACTTCTTACTAGCGATCATTTATCTCTTTCTTACTTATTGCTTTATATCGATCTCTATCTTACACACAGAACGTCCTATGCACAGCTTTAATTTGATACAATCTGTATAGTTGTTGCTTCACAGGTGATGTGATACACTGTTTCTATAGCTATCTTTGTTCTGAGGAAATCACAGAAAGCATGTGACGTCACGTAACATTTTGAAAAATCATTTCCATAGTTTACATAGATACAATAGTATTTAGTGCTGAGCAAAAGCAAAACCAAGGACCATCATAATCTTAGTCTTGCCTGCAAGATTTTAGTAATCTTAGACACAAAGGATTGGACAGTACGCTTTGGCCAATCGGTGATTAGAGACGAGGAGAGAGATGGAAATTGTACACCTCTCTTTCTATTACTACCTACCCAAAACCGTGTAAACTCTCGGGACTACACAAATAAGGCAAAATTATAATGATCACAAGATAAATTGAACTTTAATAGTATGCTTTCAAAAATAATTCATCACCTGCTTCGTACGACAAATATAATGATGGGAGACTACCTCCTTTTAATCGTATTCTTTCATCAAGTGGGCCGTTGGAAAAGCATTTCTCTTCGAAATGCTTAGAACAAATTGTGGAACTAGTATTCAACTTTATACCATTCTTCGCCAAAATATCTTGCCATTGTTTTTTCATACATTCATTCGAAGGCAATCTATAACATTACATAAATTAAGAAAACTTCATAACTTCATAAACTTGACCTTTTTTTGTTAATTTAATACTTACTTATGAAATGACCTCGGAGGATTTTTATCACTCCGCCATTTACACACAACGCACACGTTAACCATTTCTAAACAATAAATTTTTATAAGTCAACTCAAATATAATGAAAAAAAAGTTATGTTGCTGTTCGCTGCTAACTCATGGACGCTGATGACAGTTGTTGACGCTAATGACCTCTGTTGTCTAGCGTCTATAATCTACAGTTGTTGAGCGTCTATAATCTACAATCTATGGACGCTGCTTTACTCGTTAAGTATGCAGCTAAAGGTACGCTTCTATCTGCTTGGGCGAGGAACCAATCACAATTCTAGAAAGAGAATGATAGTCGTCTTACGTCTACAATAGATATCTGTTTCTCTCATTTTTGTGCTTATACTCCAAGGTTAGTAGAGTATAGGTTGCCTCGTTCCGATAGATAGTAGTGGGGGGGATGACGTCACTCGGAATATACCATGCTTGCTCACTTCAATAAAAAAGATCAGACCATGGACGCTACTAATTTTTGGAAATAAAAATCACAGTAACCATAGTATTGTGATATGTTTTTTCAATACCTAATAGAAACATGATTCTTCTGTAGTGAAAAAAAAGTATGATAAGTTGTCAATTTTGCGATAGCTGTTAATAGTCCAGTCACGAGAGGAAGTCCACCTTGCGTTTGGTGCAGCAAATGATTTTATTTTTTTGTGTCCTCAAGCATGTTTAGGAGATGTCAAATCCAAGTTTGCGACCTCTAAAACAGGGCGGGGGAGTTTTGGTGGGCTAAAAACCACGATTTTTTTGCACTTTTTTCGATTTCTTGCTTATAATATGGAAACGGCTGGTCCTATCGAAAAAATGGTCCTATTCAAAATTAAAGGGCACAAAATTTACTTCAAAATGCACTAGTCAAATATGGTTATGTTCCCATTTTTACCGGCTCTACAGAACTTAGAAAATTGCCAAAATTTACCAAAATGAAAAAAAAGCATTTTTTCAAGCTTTTAACTATTGAAAAACTCGAATAGCCTATAACCTTCCTTAATAAACGGGCTATCTAACAAAAAAAAATTTTTCAAATCGGAGTGGTAGTTCCTGAGATTAGCGCGTTCAAACAAAAAAAAATAAATTCTTTTTTTGTTTGAACGCGCTAATCTCAGGAACTACAAGTCCGATTAAAAAAAATTTTTTTTTGTTAGATAGCCCGTTTATTAAGGAAGGTTTTAGGCAATTCGAGTTTTTTTAAATTCAATCCCAAAGGGGGTAAAACGGGGGTGTAAGATTTTTTGTTATTACAAAAAATCTTACTCCCACGTTTTACCCTCTTCGGGGTTAAATTTAAAATAAACTCGTATATCCTATAACCTTCCTCAATAAACGGGCTATCTAACAAAAAATTTTTTTTTTAAATCGGACTTGTAGTTCCTGAGATTAGCGCGTTCAAACAAAAAAAGAGTTTATTTTTTTTTGTTTGAACGCGCTAATCTCAGGAACTACCAGTCCGATTTGAAAAAAAAATGTTTTTGTTAGATAGCCCGTTTAATAAGGAAGGTTATAGGCTATTCGATTATTTTTTTTAATTCAATCCCACAGGGAGTAAAACGTGGATGTAGGATTTTTTGTTATTACAATAAATCCTACACTCCCGTTTTCACTCTTTGGGATTGAATTTTTAAAAAACTCGTATAGGGTCTCATTGATTAGTACTTTGCTTCTTTTACAGACTGGTAGTTCCTGAGATTAGCGCCTTCAAACAAAAAAAGAGTTTATTTTTTTTTTTTTGTTTTTCTAAGTTCTGTAGAGTCGGTAAAATCGGAACAAAAACATATTTGACTAGTGCATTTTGAAATAAATTTTGTGCTCTTTAATTTTGAATAGAACCATTTTTTCAATAGGACAAGCCGTTTTTATGTTATAAGCAAAAAACGTAAAAAAAGTGCAAAAAAATCATGGTTTTTAGCCCACCAAAACTACACCGCTCTGTTTTAGAGGTCGCAAACTTGGATTTCACATCTCCTAAACATGCTTGAGGACACAAAAAAATAAAATCATTTGCTGCGCAAAACGCAAGGTGGACCTACCTTTTTATGCTCTCGTGACTGGACTATAAGTGTTATGGTGTTTTGTGGTTATTTTTAATATTTTGTGAATATAAAAGATAAAAAAATAATTTATCAATTTGTTAGTTAATTCTACTCGTTTCTTAAATTTAAAAAAATAGGTAATTAACAAGATCTGCCATTTCTTGAGCATTATTTAATTTTTTGTTTGTTTATATTATAGATATTAAAACCTAAATTTTGTAATAAAAATAAAAATTATCCCATTTTTTAACATTTATTCTTCTATTTATTGTCTCCTGCCAATTTAAAAAAAAAATCTGCACGAAGCACCTAATATAAATAAGCATAATCTTCAACAATTTTTGTACTTGATTTAAACTGAATTCCAGCTGACGTCATTCCCGCGCTTACGCTGATTGGTCAGATGGAACGAGGCAGCCTGTACTCTAATAACCTTGCTTATACTCTATAGTGGGATAGGGAACGCACTGTCAAATCCTCTGTCTAATGTCTATGCTTGCAGTCGTGCAACTTACAGACTTTATAATAATTTATGACTCATTTAAATGCATTTAGTACTTCGAATAAAAAATTAGTGGCTTTTAATAACTATTTACTGCACGTTTCGACTGGCTTTAGTTGTACATACCTACAAGCTGTGATATGCTGCTTCTATAGCTATCTCTAGTCTGAGGTGTTAATCTTTAATCTTTAGGTTCGGTACTTTGCCCAGCTCTGGTCTTGCTCAACACCAACTGTATTTTACAAGTCTTTTTCTTTTATATCAATCAAACATTGATTGTGAATAGTGTTTCATACTTACTGGCCTGTAATGCAGAAATTGATGGTACTGATCCCCTCTTCAATAAAAGTTTTTCACTAACTACAGTGGTCCTAAAACAGTCTTCAGTGAAGTGCATCGAACATAACAAAGAAGTTTTGCTTAGTTTAAATGGTTTGATTCCCATTGAAGAAAACCATTTTTCTTTCTCAATGTCTCCGTCAGGAAATCTATAATTAATTAATATTTGTTGATACATAAAAAAACAATAACAATTTAGTCAACACAAGATTTGAGTTAATAAAAATTGTGTTTTAAAGACCACCAACAGCTAAGGTTATTTGGGCCTAGCACCAATTCATATTTTCAATTCATTATTTTCTTTTAATAATAAATTGAAAATCCAATTGACACTTTTACCAACTCTCGGGCTAGAACCCGCAAACTGGGGGCTTGTAATAGAAGAATTTGAGTTACTGTGGACTATTAGTAGCCGTCCACAGTGACTCAAATCTTGTGTTTATTTTACGCCTTCCCGGCCGAATGATTTTGACATTTTAAGTATTATAACTTAAAAATTATTAGTTTTCGCATGCAAAAGTGAGTTGACATTTCAAATAGTTGTATTACAGCTTAAAATTATTAGCTCTCGCATACAGTGCGTTTTCATCGTTGAAATCGCTATATTTAAGAAAAGAACAGATTCTACTTTCGAACACTGTGGAGCAATTGGTAACTCATCCAGCTGAAAACTTGGAGTTTTAGGTTCAAGCGCCGACAGTGGTATTTAATTTTTTCTAAGATATAGCCAATCAAACAGGGCAGCCGCAGCCTCGCTGTCTGATATAGTCTTACCTGTGGAACGTTAAATTGGGATATCTATCTGCGCATCTTTTGCAGATTCTGCACGTGCTGACCATTATTTATTGATAACATTGACTTGATTTTACTATTGTTGGTCCTCTTTTAACATAACTAATCAAACAAAGATAGAACTATTTATGTGCATTACTTGAAATAACTAACATACTATATTAAACCAATTACCTGAACGGAAGCACACGTCCAGGTCTATAAAAATATAAGTATTAATAAATCATAAACTCTTTTTTTGTTCATTAAGTATGTACACTAAAATGAATGTATTTTAGATGTAAAACTAACTTTTTTTTATCAAATGTGCTTACACAATTTACATTGAATCCCTATATTATTAAACGAGCATATCTTGTATATATGTACCTATATAAAATATAAATATTTTCTCGAAAACGGCCCGAACGATTTGGATGAAATTTACTGAAAAGGGGTTTTGGGAGGCAAAAAATCGATCTAGCTAAGTCTCATCCCTGGAAAAATTCGTTTCCTTATCGATTTTATCATTTTAAAAAACAGTTTTTTTAACGTTATAAAACAGTGTCGTATGGTGGCCATTCGCACAACAGCTTTGGAAAAAACAAACTATTTTCATTATTTATGTCAAATTACTCTGACAGTCAATCTCTAACTTATTAAAATAATCAGTAATTATTTGAAAATATGTAGGTACATACGTTATGTAGTATGACGTATACTGACGTATAATAATATTATCTACTTATAGGTATGTAGGGCTTGAGAATAGCCGAGAGTGTAGCGGCGCTGTTGTTTACATGGCGTTGCTATGGTTCCTCTATTACAAGTCCCCAGTTCTCGGGTTCTAGCCCGAGAGCTGGTAAAAGTGTCAATTGGATTTTCAATTTATTATTAAAAAAAAAAAAATAATAATAATGAATTGAAAATATGAATTGGTGCTAGGCCCAAATAACCTTAGCTGTTGGTGGTCTTTAAAACACAATTCAATTCTATAGGTATGTAATTTCTTTTCTTAAAAGCGACTAACGATTTTGATGAAATGGGAACTTTAAGTACTATTTTTTTTAACTCATCCGAGCAAAGCTCGGTCATCCAGATATTTAGTTATTAAAGGAGGAAATACGGCTTAAGGTCGATTTATATTATCCGGTCAGACACGACGCGAGAACGTAGCATTTCCGGCAAGACAAACATTTTTACATGCATTTCAAGTACGAGTATTGATACGTGTCTGAACGGACGGGATCCGCTAAGTATAAATATTCGTATTTGAAATGCATGTAAAAATGCTTGTCTTGCCGGAAACGCTACGTTCCCGCGTCATGTCTGACCGGATAATATAAATCGACCTTTATAGGTAAATATCTTTATTTACAAAAGTACTACAGGATGAAAGATTGACTTAAATCATTACAGAACTGTTTATTAATTTAGAGGCAAATTATATTACATATTGCACATTGCATGGTGTAGTTCACCCAATTCTGCCGCTCTATGCCACAGCTTTGGTCTATTGGTAAATATGCAACTGGTTCGGATGTTTTTGTCTAAGTATTTTAAAGTTTGTTAACTCTGCGAAACTTGCATTGCATATTTTCCATTGGTACGATTTTATCTTCCCACGACGTTCCTCAGGCTTTCTAATAAACTTGAACTCGACTTGTCACAAAAGGCGTAATCTTAGAGACAGCGATGGATTTTTTTAACTTAGTGTCTGCGTAAGGCAAATAATCTTAACAATCCTTGTATAAGTGTTCACTATTTAAGAATCCGTAAGTCTAGCAGCCTTTCACCCTTGCGTTTTAGGTGGCAGGTAGAAATTAAACACATTTTTCATGTAAAAATTGTAACACTATTTTTTTAATTATTAAATTGAATTATTGAGTCAAGGCTGCAATGTACACGGAAGACGGAACTCGGAAATGCAAATGACGGAGGTTGACCAATCATATTCTTTCCGTAGTATTCAAACTTTACGGAAAGAATCTGATTGGTCAACCCCCGCCATTTGCATTTCCGAGTTCCGTCTTCCGTGCGTTTTCCGTATACATGGGACTGCTGCCTAAGGCACGGAAGACGAAACTCGAAAATGCAAATGACGGAGGTTGACCAATCAGATTCTTTCCGTAATATTCAAACTTTACGGAAAGAATCTGATTGGTCAACCCCGCCATTTACATTTCCGAATTCCGTCTTCCGTGCGTTTTCCGTGTACTGCTGCCTTACAGATTCTCAAATGGGGAACATACAGATATTTTCAATATTATTTTGCCTTATGACACTTGAGTAAAAACTTCGCCAGCTCTCTGTCTTGCACATTTAAACGATTCCTGAACTATGGTGTCGTTTGTGAGCTTCCAGACTACTGGAAAACGCGAAATATCTTTTGCAAATATCACAATGGTGGAGTTTCGAATCCTTTTGCTGTTTAATATTGCATGGACTATTTGTTTGAGATAATACACTGCCATCTTTTTGAGATAATACACTGCCATCTCTTTGAGATAATACACTGTCATCTTTTTGTGATAATACACTGTCATATTTTTGTTCTTGTTTTATACTGATTTGTAACGCGTCAGTTTCATCTGGAACTTCATTTTTAATTGATACTTGTTCGTCCGTATTCAGCCATACAGTTTCAGTATCTTTTAATACTCCTTCCTTGATCAAGTTGGTTTCTTGGCAATCTGTCAAAGGGTTATCAACAGAAGAATCATATTTCGTTTCTAACTTCACATCAGTGTTGACATATTCAAATTGCTCGATAAATTGACCATCGTGGCCACCTATCGACATATCATCACACGATACTTCTGGTTCTAATTTCACATCGACGTGTTCTTGTTTTATATATTGGCTATTAGTTTCTAATTCGCTGCCTTGATGCGTATTTGTTTCATATATTAAATTGTCGTCTATTGGTTCTTGTTTTATATTCACTTGTGAAAAAAAAATATCAGGAACTGTTTTTATTCCAATTGTCTCAGCGTTATTTAAAGACTTGTCATCTGTAATATCGTCTACCTTTTGTGGCATTGTCATGTTGTTAAATACCATTGGAGCAACATGTCTCTGATCAGAAGTTTCCAAATCTTGTACTGGACTGTCGACTTTTTGAACTAAAAAGGCACATAATTAGTTTTTTGTTCTAACCCCTATAAAATAGCTACTTTTCATCCACGTATATCGGTCGTAAAATGACCTATTACAGGCAGGTGACGAGAAACGGGCAGTAAAGTAGTGTTACACGCATTAAGAGCAGTGGCGCTTCAGTTCGGCTGATGACTATTGTACTAGCGATTTAGGTTCACTGGCGTATAACCATAGACAATTACAACCAGGCGTATGTATTAGCCTAGCGGCACTGGCCAGAACGGCACACGGTGAATGGTCTCCAGGTGGAAATGGAGGGGATTGGATTGGGGCATCCCGGCGAACGGCGACGCGCGTTACACACGTGTATAACTACGTAGCTACTAAAAGTGTATTTTTACGGACATAATAAAACGTTATAAATAATTTCCGTAACAGTAGGTTTACCGCCCGCCGAGCGCTAAAGTAAAGTTCTATAATAATTTAATACTGGCTACCTACTATTAGAAGCTAAGTTTGCTACGCAAGTGAAATGTTAAAAATACTGGAAGTTAAAACAAAAGCCGTAATGATATTTTGACTCGTGTGACTGTTTAAATTCGCTGACGCTCGTTTACATAATGTCACAACTCGTCGAAAATATGTCATTACGCCCTAGATACACAAATCCTCACGATCTTTTTTTATTTTGATGAAAGTGAGTATAAGGTAGTCGTGAATTATTTAGTATATTTTCTGTACCTGTATTGGCAATATTTTCATCTTCATTGTTATTTGTACTCTCGTTCGTAGATGGATCAGCAACCGTAGAATTAAGTAACATTTTTTGACGTTTAGCTTTTAAACGTGCTCTATATTCTCGCTGATATTGTGCTGCTGTTTTCCTTCTTGAATTACTTGAAACTGCACCGTTACTTGTAGACGGATCAGCAGTTGTAGAAGAACTAGCACTCGTAGATGGATCGATCTTAGTAAATTTAAGTAACATTTTTTGAAGTTCAGCTTTTTTACGAGCTCTATACTCTCGGTGATATTCGGCGGCTGTTTTTCTTCTAGATTTACTTGAAATTACATTTCTTGTAGACGAACCAGCACTCTTAGATGAACCAGTAGTTGTAGAAGAACCAATACCAGTAGAATTATCAGCATTCGAAGATGGATCGATACTCGTAGATGGATCAGCAGTCATAGATGGATCGATATTAGTAGATGGATCAGCAGTCGTAGATGGATCGATATTAGTAGATGGATTAGCAGTCGTAGATGGATCGATATTAGTAGATGGATCAGCAGTCGTAGATAGATCGATATTAGTAGATGGATCAGCAGTCGTAGATGAATCAATTTTAGTAAAATTAAGCAACATACGTTGAAGTTCAGCTTTTTTACGAGCTCTATAGTCTCGGTAATATTTAGCGGTTGTTTTTCTCCTTCTAGAATTACTTAAAACTATATTACTTGTAGAAGAACCAACATTCATAGATGGATCAGTAGTCCTAGAAGGATCAGCACTCGTCAATGGATCAGCACTCGTTGAACAAGCACTCGTCAATGGATCAGCACTCGTAGAGCATGTACTCGTCAATGGATCAGCAGTCGTAGATAGATCGATATTAGTAGAACTAAGCAACATACTTTTTTCGTCTTTTACACGAACTCTATACTTCCGCTGTTTTTCGGCGGCTGTTTTTCTTCTTCTAGAATAACTTGAAACTATATTTCTTGTAGAAGAACCAACACTCGTACATGGATCAGTAGTCCTAGAAGGATCAGCACACGTAGAACAAGCACTCGTCAATGGATCAGCACTCGTTGAACAAGCACTCGTAAATGGATCAGCAGTCGTAGATGGATCGATACTAGTTAAATTTAGCAAAAAAATTTTACGTTTAGCTTTCAAACGCGCTCTATACTCTCGCTGTCTGTCGGCGGCTGTTTTTTTTCTTCTAGAAGTACTTTGAATTATTCTATCATCATAAAAAGCCTTTTCAAACTCAGCTTTTAGATGAGCTCTGTAGCTTTGGTGATATTCAGCAATCTGTTTTCTTTTTAAATCGCTTAAACGTTCAGCGTTACTTGCTGAAGTACTCGATGAAGAAGTTTTAGATTGTACTGAAAAAGAAAATGTAATTAGGTAATTATTTAATTATTTAATTAATTAGAAAATAAATATATTTAATTATACTAGATTGTATATCTAGTGGCATAATGGGTTATATAGCGAGTTTTAACAGTTACACGAGTCATAGGTAGGGAATGCAATCTCGAGCCGAGATTGGCAATTCGAGATCTCGCGACATCAGTCTGGGTTCGAGATTGGCAATTCGAGATCTCGCGAGATTGTTTGGCGAGATCTCGATAAATCTCGACAATATCGAGATTTCGCCTACTTTTAAAAAGAACGTATTATTTTGTATCTAAAATACTTAAACTTAATGAAAACTACTTACTTGGGACAGTGTGACTGTGTACGTGTGTGATTTATTGCGTAGTGCACTGTGCAGATGATTATTATTCATTAATTTCTTTAAATAAACGTTGATTTTTTTGTTCCAAGATTCAATTCAAGTTTTGTTTTATTTTCAAAATATCAGCAATACCCCAACTCACACAGCACACTATATGTCAATTAATTATTTGGGAAATAACTTCATAGGAGCTATGAAGCATAGGGTAAGTTACTATTAGCAACGTTCACGAACATTTGGTTTGAATTGTTCTTGGACATATTCAGTATTCACTTAACTTTGAAATTTGTTAGCCATCTAATGCTTGTTATAAGTTAAATTACTGTCCATTTTACTGAAGAAAACAATAATTAAAACAATATATGCAGAGAAACAAACAGAATCAATTAGCGCGACTGTCAAAAACTATTACGTTTAAGTTTTTTTCAAGCGCGTTCGTTCTTGAAATCTCGTTCGAGATCTCGACCATATCGGGTCGAGATCTCGAACGAGATTGCCTGCCCACGAGATTAAATCTCGAAAAATGCCTCGAGATCTCGCGAGATCGAGATTGCATTCCCTAGTCATAGGTAATATCATTACGCACGAGATATATCAAATATAAAATAGCTGCTTTTCACTTCATTTTCAGTATTTTAAAGATTTATAGTAAGTTTTAAATTAAATATTTTAAGGTTTCTCGCAAGAACGCAGTAACTTGTAATGCTTTTGTAAACTAATTATTGTATAAAATTCTAATTCTTACACTGGTATGGTTTCTCTCCAGTATGCTGCTGCATGTGAGTTTCTACACACGTCATATCTTCAATCACTTCTTCCTTTAACGGGTCTGTTTCGATGATTTCATACTTAATTCTGATTTGCTCATCGGAAGATTCAAGGTTAGAATCCCCAGATGACATTTCTATGTCAAGTATGACAAGATTGTACTGAAATAAACTACTATTGAATAAATTATTTTTGTATAACAGAATATGTCTGAAATAGTTCGTAGTATACTGAGGACGAAAAGTACTGACAAAAATGTCACGAAATATTAATAGACAAGTTTGGTGTCAAAGTGTACATAGGCAGAAATAATATAAAAGATTCCAGTGGTAATATTGGTAAATTTTAATAGTGTACGTTACATGCCTCCTCTATAGTGTTAGTTATTTTATAATACTTACAATTTTAAATGTTTTGGTATTTAAAAGAAAATTTAAACTGTGTAAACAACTTACCTTGACGGAAGCACAGCAAAATATTGAAAATCATTGATTAAAGTCTGTGTTGCATGATAATTACAATTTTTATTTACAAAATTATATTGTTTTGCTATGTTAAGTATACAATACAAACAAATACTATTTATTATTACAAAAAATTTACAGATTTCGCAATCCTTGCAACCATCGAGGACATTGGAAATGATAACAGCATATATGAAACATAATTAACTGTTTATTATACACACAATATTTATCAATGCACTGTTTAGTTTTGTCAGCAATAATCCTATTATTCTTCTGTTATAAACGCGTTCACTTTTGCTTGATTACTTAACTTTTAAATGGATTTTTCTACAGTATTTATTAACATTTGCTCAAAAATAACACCGCAGATCGTCGCAAATACCTGTCAATTAACTAGACATGATATAAAACACATTTCGAAAAAATTGCACTTGTTCAATTTTGCATGATTGCTCCTCACTTGATTGCGACACCGTTGTCTTTTGGCCTTGAACGAAAACTCGTAACTCTGCCCCCCAAATACGAACATAAACTTTTCCAATGTTAAAATAAATTTATAACTTGTTAAATTTGAGGCATTTACGCTCATAATTATAGTTTTGTTTATTTAACTTTCCGGTGTTACCAGAGGAACCCAGGGACGAGAGTTGTGTGTGTGTGTGTTGTGTTTTTTAAAGCTAAGGTTATTTGGGCCTAGCACCAATTTATATTTTCAATTCATTATTTTTTTTTTAATAATAAATTGAAAATCCAATTGACACTTTTACCAGCTCTCGGGCTAGAACCCGGGAACTGAGGACTTGTAATAGAGGAACCATAGCAACGCCATGTAAACAACAGCATTGCTACACTCTCGGCTATTCTTAAGCCCCTAGGGACGAGAGTTGGATTATTAACAAATATATTGTACTGACACATCTTTTAGTAGATTGTATATCTAGATGCATAATTGGATATGATACTGATGAGTAGTGATAGTATGTAAAAACGAGCGATAGCGAGTTTTTAGTCACTCGAGTCATAAAACTAATACGCACGAGATATATACGGTATTTTTAACATTGGAAATGTTTATGTTCGTATATGGGGGCAGAGTTACGAGTTTTCGTTCAATGCCAAAAGACAACGGTGTCGCGATCAAGTGAGGAGCAATCATGCAAAATTGAACAAGTGCAATTTTTTCGAAAAGTGTTTTATATCATGTCTAGTTAATTGAGAGGTATTTGCGACGATCTGCGGTGTTATTTTTGAGCAAATGTTAATAAATACTGTAGAAAAATCCATTTAAAAGTTTAGTAATCAAGCAAAAGTGAACGCGTATATAACAGAAGAATAATAGGGTTATTCCTGACAAAACTAAACAGTGCATTGATAAATATTGTGTGTATAATAAACAGTTAATTATGTTTCATATATGCTGTTATCATTTCCAATGTCCTCGATGGTTGCAAGGATTGCGAAATCTGTGAATTTTTGCCATACCCACTACAAAATACCTACTTTTCACTTCATTTTCAATATTTTCAAAGAATTTTGACAGTTCATTTGCGTCGCCATCTTTACGTTTACAGCAGGCGTTGTGTATGTAATAGCAGGCGGATAGAGCGAATAAACACGTTACTATGGTAACCGTTTGCTTACCGCACTAGTTATGTTCACTGAAATGCAGTAATGTGCACTATTCCACTCTGTGTGTGGAGTGTGTGTGTGTTTTTTAAAGACCACCAACAGCTAAGGTTATTTGGGTCTAGCACCAATTCATATTTTTAATTCATTATTTTTTTTTAATATTAAATTGAAAATCCAATTGACACTTTTACCAGCTCTCGGGCTAGAACCCGGGAACTTGTAATAGAGGAACCATAGCAACGCCATGTAAACAACAGCATTGCTAAACGCTCGGCTATTCTCAAGCCCTCTGTGTGTGGAAAGCGAGTGAAGACAGACATAGTTAAAAGGGCCACCTGTCCTTGTTCCACTACAGTCTTAATATACTGTACGACAAAGACAGCAATACTCTATTTCAGTGGTTATGGGGCTTGAGAATGGCCGAGCGTGCAGCGGTGCTGTTGTTTATATGGCGTTGCTATGGTTCCTCTATTACAAGTCCCCAAATCCCGGGTTCTAGCCCGAGAGCTGGTAAAAATGTCAATTGGATTTTGAAATTATTATTAAAAAAAAATAATGAATTGAAAATATGAATTGGTGCTAGGCCCAAATAACCATAGCTGTTGGTGGTCTTTAAAACACAATTTATTCAGTGGTTATGTTATGAAAACGCTTTCAACACGCCTGAAGTGTTAAATGACTCAATACAGGCCGAAGGTAGTATAGCCTAGTGGATAGCGTAATTGGTACCACAGCCTCTAGACTAGACTGTTGTGGGTTCGAATCCACATGGATGTTTTGTGATGTTATTTATTTTAAGAAAGTTGTTATTTAGTGTAGTTGAATGACGCTAATGACCTGAGATGTCGACGCGTCTATAATCTACAATCTATCTACATATATAAAAGAAAGTCGTGTTAGTTAGTTAGTTACACCATTTATAACTCGAGAACGGCTGGACCGATTATCATGATCTTTTATTTTTTGGATTTGTCTCCGCCCTGGTTAACAGAATAACTATTAAAACATCTGAAAAATTCACCCGAGAGCGAACGAGCGAAGCGAGTGAGTGATGTACCACCCGGGAGCGAACGAGCGAAGCGAGTGAGTAGTGTATTGCAGTCCGGGCGAATCCGGGCCGGGCCACTAGTAAATAAATAAAAATAAAATCAATACAGGCCGGTATACATGCATTGAAAATAGGAATTTTGTAGTGGGTATGGCAAAAAATCATTTATTTTTAATTTCTTAAAATAATTAAAAAATATTTTGGGGTTCACAGTTTTAAGACACGATTCGTTTAAAAAAGTTCCACCGTATTTTTATTTGTTTTATACAGTCACTGATCGGAGGCACCGAAGTTGTCGTATGTGATCGTGATAACTTTTGACCTCCTTGAAACGTTCGTTACATACTTCACATCGGTATGGGTATTGCCCGCCATGACATAACATGTGTCGCCTCAATTCGTCTGAGCTTGTGCATCTGTTGTAACAGATGTTACACTGAAAAGGTTTCTCGCCAGTATGATTTAACTCGTGCTTTGTTAAATTGTATGAAAAGGCGAAAACCTTATTGCAAAAGTCACACTTAAAGGGTACATTGCCTGTGTGACGTCGTTTGTGCGCTTCCAAGCTATTGGAATGTGCGAAATATCTTTTACAAACATTACATTTGTGGAGTTTTGCTTCTGTATCCTGTTTAACACCGCATGCAATGTCAATTGTTTTATCATTTGTTTGAGATAATAAACTGTCATCTATTGATTCTTGTTTTATATTGATTTCTTGCGTATTATCGTCTGAAACTTCTTTTTTAATTGGTTCTTCCGTTTGTAGCCAAACAGTTTTATTATTTTCTAAAAGTTTATTTTCTCTCGTATCTTCAACCACTTCTTCCTTCATCCAGCTGGTTTCGTCAATTTCACACTTCATTGAAGATTCAAGGTCAAAATCCTCTGATGACATTTCAACAAAATTATACTGTAACAAAGTAATTGTTCATGAAACGTAAAATGTTGAAATACGTTAACTTCGTAATGTATTGATTTTAAAAAATATTAACAAAATTATAGAATAATTTCAGAGACAATGAAATGCCTAATTTTTATTGGTATACATATTTTACAGTTATCTAATCATTTGAATTGAACTATAACTCACATTCTTAAATGTTTCGACATTTAAAGAGATTTTAAAGTGTGCACACTACTTACCTTAACGGGAGCACAGTCAAATATAAATTCTGCCTTTAATTATAATTTATTTAGAAAGTTATGTAAATGTTTGTTGTGTCAAATTTACAATTAATGTATATACTTATTAATTATTATTCCAAATGAACAACTAAATTTACATTATGTAATGTTTCTCGTAAATTGAGAAGGCAGTACCCATGCAAGATGAGTGTTAATTTTTATTCTATGACCGTGGGTGGTCACCGTGATAATTTTTGCCATAGAAAATTGAGTTTAACCTCAAAACTATAGAGGTAATGTCGAACAGGGATATAGCAGATATTAAAATGCTAAATGATGATGATTGTAGATTATAGATGCTCAACAGCTAAGGTAAGCATGCAACTCGCCATTTAAAAAGCTTGCAATTTTTTACTACAAAAAAAATTAAAAATTGATATGACATTTTGAAATACCTACGTTTTACTAATTTACCAGCTACATTTTTAACAGTTTTTTTGTGATTTGTCAGTTATTTTAAAGCAGTTATATTAAAGAAACTCTATAGGTTTTAAAATAAATCATAAACCTGAGATTTATATAAAATGCGTTTATTAAAAATAAAACATACGTAAAATATTGTAAGAAATTTTAAACAATTCGGATCTGTCAAATGGGAGGGGCTTAAAAACATGGCAGAGTTAAAGGAAGCCATGAAAAAACATCGCGGTTCCATTCTCGATAAACTTTTTTTTATTTTAATTTATTTTATTTTTGTAATAAATAAAATAGACTATAGTTGTGGCCCATCTTTACGGTACTAGTTTGAGAGAGATAGAGATAGATCAAATCAATTGATTCCGAAGCATATAAGGAGAATGTTTGATTTGTAATCTTATCACGGTTGAATAAATGTAAGCTCATTCTGCCGCGAAAGTGGAAAGGTTCAGGTTAGAATCCTAACTGTGACTATGGTTGGTAAAATGATTTTTTTCAATATATTTCGAATCAATTATATAATTGGCTGCTTTCCAACGAAAAATTTTCAATTGCAATTCAGCCGTATAAATCTTATTAATTCATCATTTATGCTAATGACCGCAGTTGCCCAGCATTTTCTCTCTCTCTTCTCTCTCTCCAACATCACTTTTTTGATTTCTGTGTTTAACCATTTTATGTGCTTTTAAATTCTGTAATTGTATGAAACCCTTGTTGCACACGTCACACCAGTAAGGTTTTTCATCTGCATGAACAAACTTATGTCTATTTAAATGAGCCAATCGTGTAAAACTTGTGTTACAAACTTCACACTGATACGGTTTGATTTCACTATGTTGCAACTCGTGCGTTTTTAAATAATTTTGATTTGAAAAGTACTTATTACAAACGTCACACTGATACGGTTTCTCGCCAGTATGCAGGATTTTATGATTATTCAGACTAGTCGATCGCGTGAAACACTTATTACAAATGTCACACTGATACGGTTTCTCTCCAGTATGTATTAATTTATGCCTTTTTAATGTTGTTAAATTAACAAAACGTTTATCACACACGTCACACTTATATAGTTTCTCACCGGTATGAATAAGTTTATGAATATTTAAACAACTCAATCGCGTGAAACACTTACTGCAAACATCACATTGATAGAGTTTCTCACCGCTGTGGAGTTGTTTATGATTTTTTAATGTACTCAAATGAGTAAAACTTTTATTGCAAACGTCACACTTGTGCGGTTTTTCGCCTGTATGGACACGTTTATGTACCTTTAAATTTATGGCCTGACTGAAAATTTTTCCACAAACGTCACACTGATAGGGTTTCTGACCAGTATGTGTTATTTCGTGTCTCTTAAGGGCGCTCAAATAAGTATAATATTTGCTGCAAATATCACACCGGTAAACGCCTTCTGCTGATTGGTTTGATTTATATCGGATTTCGCGCTCAGATTTTTTTGACGCTTTCGGCTCATTTATTTCTTTAGCATCAACGCCTTGTTTTGACATGAAGTGGTCCTTTATATGTGTCAAAGTGACATCATTTGAAGATGTGGACTCTGTACCTAACTTCACATTGGTGTGAACGTCTTCATGTTTAATATATGAACTATCAGTTGTTTCAGTAGTAAAGTCATCGCCGTGATATGCATTTGTTTGGTATATTAAGGTGTCATCTACCGATTCTTGTTTTATGGGGAGTTGTTCTTTAAAGTGTACCAGTTTATGCGATTTTAAATTACCAACGCTGGTGAAACATTTATTACAAACGTCACACCGATACGGTTTCTCACCTGTATGAATGTGTTTAAGTTTAATTAAATTACACACTTTTTCACAAACGTCTTGTTTTGGTGGTTTTTCACAGCTTTGATATAGTTTATGTTTTTTTAAAGTCTTCGATTGTTTCGGTTGGATAAGATTATTTAAAACGTTGAACTTCGTTTTTAAAATGCTCAACCGACTGTCTCGTTTTTTTTGGCCATCTATCTGATTGTTATCGTTAAAAAGATCAGTAGAATCTGTATCTAATTTCATATCATTTCTATATTTACTGTATGAACTATCGATTGTTTCATTAAGTTGGTGTTCACTTGTTTGATGTTTTAAACTAGTGTCTTCTGTTTCTTGATTTATACCGACTTGTTCGACGCTGTGTCCAAACTTATGTCTATTTAAATCAGCTAATCGTGTAAAAGTACAGTTACAAATATCGCACTGAAGTTTGTCCCCAGTATGCAGAAGTTTGTGATTATTTAAACTAGTCGACCGCGTGTAACACTTGTTGCAAATATCACATTTATATGGTTTCTCGCCAGTATGCACTAATTTATGCCTTTTTAAAGTAGTTGGTTTTAAAAAAGACTTATCACAAACGTCACACTTATGTAGTTTCTCACCGGTATGAATAAGTTTATGAATATTTAAACAACTCAATCGAGTAAAACACTTGCTACAAATATCACACTGATAAAGTTTCTCTTTGTTGTGACGTTGTTTATGATTTTTTAAAGTACTTAAGTGAGTAAAACTTTTATTACAAACGTCACAAGTGTGAGGTTTTTCACCTGTATGAACACGTTTATGGACTTTTAAATTCACATATTGACTGAAACATTTACCGCATTCGTCACATTGATGTAGTTTTTCACCAGAATGTGTTAGTTTGTGTCTTTTTAATAAACTCGAAAAGATATAATACTTGTTGCAAACGTCACATCGATACGAATTATCAGTACTTGATTGGTCTATTTCGTTCTCTTTTGAGAGGTTCAATTCTTTAAAGTCTTCATCATTATTTCCCTTTTTTAATATAACACGCACTTTTATATCTACTTGATCGGTGTCATCAGAAAATACACCTGTATCTGACTTCATATTGGTGCTGGCGTATTCATGTTTTACATCTGAACTCTCAAATGTTTCGGCAGCGAATTTGCTACCTCGATGTGCATTTGTTTGATTTATGGAACTGTCTGTCGGTTCTTGTTTTATAATGAACTGTTGTGAATCAGTACCGTTCCGGTCCTCATTTTTTATTGGATTTTGCTTTTCCGGTTTAATCCAAACTGTTTCGATATTAGTCGAAATTTTATTTTCGATAATCGGTATATCTTCTAACGGTTTATTATTTACGGAACTGTTTTCATGTTTTTCACTTTTGACTGTGATTTGTTTATTCAACGATTTAATTTTTGAGGCACGTCCAGATTCCATTTCAGCGTATTTCGCTGTTTTTTAAATTTTTACTGGAAGCGAGAATAGTCGAATTTTAGAATATATTAAAATATTTTTTTGCCATACCCACTATAAAATAGCTAGTTTACATGCATGTAAAGTGACTTTGACAGGCTGGTGTGCGGGAACGTATCTTTCCCACACTAGTGTGATTTATGTTTATTCGCCCTGATTCGCCCTTTAGTACCTACTGACAACTACTCTCGGCCTACTATAGACGTGAAATTCGCAACACAAATGAACTGTCAAAAATGTTTGAAAAAAATAAAAATTATGTGAAAAACAGCAATTTTATAGTGGGTATAGCAAAAAATATCATAGATAATCTCGTGCTTAATGATATTATGACTCGTGTGACTGTTAAAACTCGCTATGCTCGTTTTAACATAATGTCACTTACTCGTCAGTAATATAGCCCATTACGCAACTAAATCTATTTCAACATTTCACTGCATAGATACGTCATGCTCATGAAACTTAAAATAAACAAAAATATGTATTTTATCTTAATTTTCAAACGGCTTGTTTTGATAGCGGTTTTTTCGTATTTCTACGAGCTAGAGTGCCCGCGGTGAGAGATGAAGCCAGGCACGTCATCAATAATATGCTAGTGAAAGCCTGCTTGCCCGCAGACAGTGCCGTGTACACAAAACTGCACTTTGGGTTTTATGACGTTAGGTAAAATTTTGGCAAACTGCTGTTCATGACAATAAACAGTCAATAGCAAGCTAGAAGGCGGGCGCAATGCATTCACGTTACTATGACGCGGTGGCTTCATCTTTCGCCGCGCGAGGTCTACTAACACTTTATTAAGTTTCGACAGTATAACTGTTAAACAAAACATATTTCACATCTAAATGATTGAATTATTGGTGTCTTATTTTTGTTAAACTATTTACCTTAACGGAAGCACAATTCATAATGAGTTAAAATTGGTTCAAACAAACGAAAGCATATATTTTTAACACGCTTATTGCTTTAGTCTTTAATAAGAACATTTTGTGGTAGTTTTGTTGTGCATACTTAAGTAAGCGTATTATGAAATGAAATCCAACAAATGTAGAATATGTGTGAATAAATTTTATACGAAGCTTTTTTTACAGTAGATACCACAAGTTTTTAAATGTTTCTCTGTCGTTTCTATTCAGCAATAATTAAAGAATGAATTTAAATAGGTCTTATAAATAAAAAAAAACTATAAATCAAGTTATGTTGTCACAATCTTTTTTTGTTGTAATTTCGTGACTACGTCTTAACACGTTTACAATATAGTAGATTGTAAGTATATCTAATTGCGTAATGAGACATATTAGTGACGAGTAGTGACAGTATGTAAAAACGAGCGCCACCGAGTTTTAACCGTCACACGAGTTCAAAAATCATTACGCACGAGATATACAGGTGTCCCAAAATTGCTGGGACACAGAGCTACCACGTGTAGTGGAGGTCAAAATAAGTCGATTTGACCCAATTTATTTATATAGCAAAATGTACCGTATATCGTATTTTTTGCCATACCCACTATAAAATAGCTGCTTTTCACTTCATTTTCACTATTTTCAAAAAAAATTGACAGTTCATTTTGTGTCTCCAACTTCACTCCTATAGTAGGCAGAGGCACGCACAGGAGTATGTAATAGCGAGCGGATCAAGCGAATAAACATAAATCACTATTAAAATGACTTGCTTTCCCACACTAGTGTGGGAAAGATACGTTACCGTATACCGGCTTGTTAAAAGTCACTTTACATGCGTCATGCATGTAAAAGAGCTATTTTATAGTGGGTATGGCAAAAAATGTATAACGTAATATATTTAGTTATTATTATCTAGTGCTGTTTTTATAAAAGTGTATATTCTATTAAACTGTCACGATAGCGTAAAACCACTTTCAATCCTCACATCTCAAACGGATAAGGTTTTACACCAGTATGTGTAAGTCTGTGTTTTTTCAAATGCTCTAATCGTTTGAAACACTTTCTACAAAGGTCACACTGATGTGGTCTATCACCGCTGTGAACAAGTTTATGTTCCCGTAAATTACTTGCATGAGTGTAACATCTATCACAAACATCACACTTATGAGGTTTAGTGCCCGTATGGAGTACTTTATGCCTATTCAAAGCACTCGATTGGGAAAAACACTTACTACAAACGTCACACTTATACGGTTTCTCACCAGTATGTGTACGTTTATGAGCATTTAAATGTCCTAAATGTCTGAAACACATTTTACAAGCACTACACTCAAATGGTTTATCAGCCATGTGTGTCCGTTTATGTGATTTTAAATACCAGCTAATTTTAAAACACTTATTGCATATATCGCACTGAAAAATTTTTTTATCATCAGTATTTTTTTTCAGGGATTTTGAAACATTTGATTGGTCTTCGGCGCCGCATTTGACAACAAAGGGGTCGTTTGCATTTATCAGGTGAGTTTTAATATTATATGATACGCTAGGATCTCTATCAAAGTTCACATTTGTGTTTTCATGTTTAATATATGAGCTGGGAATTGTTTCAGCGGCGTCTTGATGCGCATTTGTTTGATATAATAGACTGTCATCTGTTCGTTCTTGTTTTATAATGACTTGATGTATGTCGATGCTTTGCTCTACTGAGTTTGGTTCCTCAGCTGTAATCCAAACAGTTTCGATATT
Source organism: Mongoloraphidia duomilia (assembly GCA_039654895.1). Classification (NCBI taxonomy): domain Eukaryota; kingdom Metazoa; phylum Arthropoda; class Insecta; order Raphidioptera; family Raphidiidae; genus Mongoloraphidia; species Mongoloraphidia duomilia. The sequence goes on along the minus strand of CM077526.1, from coordinate 24,041,834 downwards.
ACTTAGGGCCTTACTTTTGACGAGTGTATCTTCTGACACTTCATTATTTTCATTTGTTTCACGTTTGACTGTGATAGATTTGTCCGACGATTCAAGGAAACACCCAGATTCCATGTCGTCAACAAAATTTCGCTGAAAATTACAATGAATTAAATAAAAAAAAGTCATGAGGTGTCGTGGGACACCTGACAGAAGCTATGCTTCTTACGCATCTCTACATAGTATAAATTGAAGTTGATTTTCGCGTCTGTATGTCTGTTTAACCGCTAACTCCTCCTAAACCACACTACGGATTTTTATGCGGTTTTCACCATCAGTTAGATAATTTTTCACGGAAGATTTATATTAATAAATAATAATAATTAATTAATTAGATTCGTAACCCGACCGTAAGAATTCGCAACATCTTATATCATAAAAACAACCGTACATAACTGTTCCACTCGTAGCGTAGAGGTAACGTCGCAGCACTCTATGCACAGGGACCCGGGTTCGAAAACTGATGGCATCGTAGAATTTTTGGCTTTTTTTTCTAAATTCTACATGATATTTATTTATATCTTTTTTTTATTTTTGTTATATTCTTTCTTTGACAATAGTTATAATTTTTTTGAAACTAAAAATTATATATAAAAGCGAACGAGCGAAGCGAGTGAGTAGTGTATTGCACCCGGGCTATCTTAGCACCCGGGCGAAGCCAGACGGGGCCGCTAGTTGTAAATAAAATCGAATTTATTTACATATAAAAGCTATAGAAACAACAAAACGCGTTGCCTAGCCAATGAGGTGCGTTGCATCGCCGCGTTCGTGACGTATCACTTTTTATGATTTAAGTCCCCTTCCCAAGCGTACGTTAAGAAGCATAGCTTCAATAACTCACCATAATAGCATGATATATTAAAAAAGACGCTAATGACCTAAGTTGTCGACGCGTCTATAATTTACAATAAATAAATAAAGATATATTAAAACACCTACGGAAACGCTTCTAACTCTAAATAGTATAATATGAATGCTATATCAAATAAATAAATTTTTCTGATGGTGCATTGTAACGTGGCGTCATAGGGTGTGTCCCTCTTGTATAAATAATAATTGTTCAGAAGACTACAGTACTGAGTAACTTTTTTTTCTATAGCTCAAATAATGAACCCAAGAACGAAACAGTATTTTTTGTAATTTTGCAATAGTATAAACTAACATAACTAAATTAATCACTTTACGTACGTTCTCTTACAAAACAGTAAATAATATTATAATAATTCACGTTGTAATGATCATGATGTGATTATCATTGTTTTTTAACGTTTAATATTCCTTTGAAACTATTTACCTAAACGGATGCACAGTTCATAATAGCTTATAAATTAGGACAGCAGATACAAGCGGATAACCACTAAAAATCGTACTTTTTAGCAATTAAATTTTAGGTATGTCCTGAATGAATAATATTTAAATTGCTCACACACTTATTTTTATCTAAGATAATCGAATATTTAAATAAAAATAGTAGATTTTCAACAATGGTTTTGTGTCCTTTAATAATTGTTACTAGTAATGGGACCCACAATCTTCTTTCGTTGCCTAATTTTGTATAGGTATTCGGGGTAACTAACTGACAAACAAACGTGTGAAGTTTGATAAAAAAAATTCACAGATTTCGCAATCCTTGCAACCATCGAGGACATTGGAAATAATAACAGCAATATGAAACATAATTAACTGTTTATTATACACACAATATTTATCAATGCACTGTTTAGTTTTGTCAGGAATAACCCTATTATTCTTCTGTTATAAACGCGTTCACTTTTGCTTGATTACTTAACTTTTAAATGGATTTTTCTACAGTATTTATTAACATTTGCTCAAAAATAACACCGCAGATCGTCGTAAATACCTCTCAATTAACTAGACATGATATAAAACACATTTCGAAAAAATTGCACTTGTTCAATTTTGCATGATTGCTCCTCACTTGATCGCGACACCGTTGTCTTTTGGCCTTGGACGAAAACTCGTAACTCTGCCCCCATATACGAACATAAACATTTCCAATGTTAAAAAGCTTATAAAAAGGATAAGAATTTTATTGCAAATAAAAAAACTACAAACACAAAATACTATTATATTCATCTGACAGTCTGACATTAATAATTGCGAAACAGTTAACCTTGACTTTTTTACAATTCAACATTTATTCATCAGACTCTTTTTCATAGGCGTTGTCTTTCCGCGTATTTAAATTAACTAATTATGCTAAAGTTGTATTGGGTTCCTCGTCAGTATGAGTAAGTTTATGTTTATTTAAATTAACTAATTGGGTGTATGTTTTACTACATATGTCACACTTGAAAGGTTTTTGACCTGTATGATTATATTTATGTCTATTCAAATAACATAACCTCGTAAAACTACTGAAGCAAATGTCACACTGATACGGTTTCTCATCTGTATGTTGTACTTCATGTCGTTTCAAAAAACTCGGATGTGGGAAACACTTCTTGCAAACTTCACACTGATTCGTTTTGTCATCAGTGTGTGAGAACTTATGCGAATTTAAATTACTTAATCGTATAAAACACTTGTTACAAACGTCACACTGGTATGGTTTCTCGCCGCTATGTTTAAACTTATGTGCTTTCAAGTGATCGAATCGCGTGAAACATTTATTGCAAAGATCACATTGAAATGGCGTGCCCTCGCCGTGACGTAATTTGTGATCTTTTAAATTGCTTGCGTGGGTAAAACTTTTATCACAGGAGTCGCATTTATAAGGTCTTGTACCCGAATGTACAACTTTATGCCTATTTAAAACACTAGTTTGAGAAAATCGCTTGTTACAAACGTCACACTGATACGGTTTCTCACCGGTATGTGTAAGTCTATGAGCTTTTAAGTGCCAACTTCCTACGAAAGTCTTTTGGCAAATTTCACACGGTTGCGATTGTTTTCTCTGGTATTTTTTCGGCTCTCCGTTTTGTTTCTTTTTGGTTTTTTCTTTTTTTCTTGCCTGCTTCTTATTAGTAGAAGACACACTGGGATCTGAATCTAACTTCGCATCGATGTCTTGATATTCTTTTTTAATAAATACACCGTTGATTGCTTCAACACTTGGATGTTCATTGGTTTGCCTCTCGTCTATCGGTTCTTGTTTTATATTGACTTGGTGTACAGTGCTATTGGTTGAATTTTGTTCTTCAGATTTGACCCAAAATGTTTCAGTATCTTCTAACGGTTCTTCATCTTCTATTATTGGCTCACATTTTATAGTAATAATTTCAGGATCCACTTCGGATATTGGATCGGATTCCATCTTCAACAAACCGGAACTGGTGAATCTGTGAAAGTTTTATTAACTAACTTAAAAGCAATCTACAAATTTATAATCGTGCTAATTTTTTGGGAAAACGAAAAGTAATTAAATTTTGGAAATCACTTTCGTACATTTTTTTTCTTGTCAAATATAAAACATAAAATTATAATTTGAAAAAAGTCGAGAATGTAACACATGAATGTGTTACGTTATAAGCTGTACGTAACGCATTCATTCGTTACATTCTCGACTTTTCTCAAATTATAATTTTGACAAGATAAAAAAGTCAAGAGGTGTCATGGGACACTCGACAGAAGCTATGCTTTTTAGGAATTGTATATAAAACCGAATTTATCAAAGTTATAGACAATACAATTGAACAGTTATTATTTGACCGCCATTTTGAAATCTGCTGCAATTTTATTTTTTTGTGTCCTATAAAACTCTCAGATATTAATTTTCAAAAGGATCGGACATAAGATATACTTTTAACATGAGCATGTCGGTGACGTGACGCGAAACCATAAGTTTTTCCCCTCCCAGAAATCATTTAACGCGCCTATAGAAGCATAGCTTCAAAAAAAGTCAAGGCATGGGACACCCGACAGAAGCTATGCTTTTTACGCTAACACATGCGATGGGCTACGCAAGTCCAGTATAAAATATAAATACAATTTAATTGAAATAAGAATTAACATACTTGAGTGTAGCTATAGATATACTTTTAACATGAGCATGTCGGTAACGTGACGCGAACCCATAAGTTTTTCCTCTCCCAAAAATCGTCTAACGCGCCTATAGACGCATAGCTTCACGAGCTCGTACCAATCGGTTTGTGTATGCCGGCTGGCGGATTTTAATACACAAATATGTTATTTGTTGTGTTGAAGACGGTAATGACCTGTGTTGTCGACGCGTCTATAATCTACAATAAATAAATAAAGACATCTTGCTTAAAAACAGTTTTATTGTATCTACTTACATAAACGGAAGCACGCGTTGATATTAGGTTTATTTTAATCTTGTCTAATAAATTGAAAATAATTTTATTTTAGCAACGAAAATTGTTTAATCAGATATGAACTATGATTATATATTTTTAAGTTGTACGTTAAATAACTACGAATTGTATAATGACGTAGTTAATCAGGATTATGGATACGTGGTATTTATACTTTTTCAGAAAAAAATATGACAGCTAACCATACCAACACTTCACATAAATGCAAAAAAACACTATTAAATATCAAGGTTAGTAGAGTATAGGTTGCCTCATTCCGATAGATAGTAGTGGGGGGATGACGTCACTCAGAATATACCATGCTTGCTCACTTCAATAGAAAAGATCAGACGATGGACGCTGCTAATTTTTGGAAATAAAAATCACAGTAACCATGGTAGTGTGATATGTTTTTTCAGTACCTAATAGAAACATGATTCTTCTGTTAGTGAAAAAAATATGATAAGTTGTCAATTTTGCTATAGCTGTTAAGTGTTATGGTGTTTTGTGGTTATTTTTAATATTTTGTGAATATAAAAGATAAAATAATAATTTATCGATTTGTTAGTTAATTCTATTCGTTTCTTAAATTTAAAAAAATAGGTAATTAACAAGATCTGCCATTTCTTGAGCATTATTTAATTTTTTGTTTGTTTATATTATAGATATTAAAACCTAAATTTTGTAATAAAAATAAAAATTATCCTATTTTTTAACATCTATTCTTCTATTTATTGTCTCCTGCCAATTTTAAGAAAAAATCTGCACGAAGCACCTAATATAAATAAGCATAATCTTCAACAATTTTTGTACTTGATTTAAACTAAATTCTAGCTGACGTCATTCCCGCGCTTACGCTGATTGGTCAGATGGAATGAGGCAACTTGTACTCTAATAACCTTGGTAGCGAATAGCGAAACTTGACATTAGCCGATTTGCAATATCAAAGTTCTTTTATAAAAAAATTATGATAAAACAAATATTAAAATATTTTTGACGATGTTCCATGATTTTCTATAAAAGAAAATAATATATTAAAATATTTTCTTATAAACAATCTCTCTGAAAAAATTAGCTTTAATAAATGAGATAGGTAAATACATGATTCCCGCTTAAAATTAGATTCCTTATTATAATTTTGTTCAGATCTTATGATCGCTAATTTAATTTGATTAAATTCTTTATTTTTACAAACTCGGAAATGTCACATTTCTATACGAACAACGCTAAGCCTAAGATAAGAATTTTCTAATTAAATAATTAAATACTAAAATTAAAAAAAGATATGTGCTTCACCCACATAAGCGGACGGTCGAAGTTATACTTCATACATTTACATTAATTAATGATTTTTCCCTCTCAACATTTTCAAGATTAATAATATTATTATTAATAAAATCCATGGATATCATTACATTTGTATATACATAAGTATCCAAAGCCTGCTTACAATATTACACTATTTTGGAATGTCAAAAAATTGATTTTTAAAATTATAAAATCTATATCTATAAGATAAGATTTTTTGCCCCCCCAAAACCCCTTTTTAGTAAATTTAATCCAAATCTAAATTCTATAGAATTATCGCTAGGCACTTGGCAGAACATGATTGAATAAAAATTAATAAACAAACACTTGAAAAATTCTACACATTTATTCATCTCAACGAATGTTTCGGGTTTCTAGCCCATCATCAGGAGTCTTCCCTGGGTTACAATTGTTTTTAAACTAAAAACTACTCCTGATGATGGGCTAGAAACCCGAAACGATCGTTGAGATGAATAAATGTGTAGAATTTTTCAAGTGTTGTTTATTAATTTTTTTTTTAATTCAAATCGTTAAAGCCGTTTAATCTCTGTCGGCGTTACATTAATTTTTATGTCGGTAATTTTTGAGTCGATGTCATTCGAATTAATTACCCTTGCTAAAGAGTATAACTTCAAAAATTACAAATGTCACTGATATGGTTTTACGCCTATAAGTTTACGTTTATGAGCATTTAAATGGCAGTAAGAGGTACACATTTGTGTACTTTGAAATTGCTTGATACAGTAAAACGCTTTTTACAAATGTCACACTGATATGGTTTCACACCAGTATGTGTACGTTCGTGAATTTTTAAATTTCTCGACAAAGTAAAGCTCTTATTACAAACGTCACACTGATAAGGCTTCTCGCCTGTATGTGTAAGTTTGTGATAATTTAAATTGCTTAACTGGTTAAAGCCCTTCTTACAAATATCACATTTATACGGTTTCTCACCAGTATGTAAACGCGTATGAATTTTTAAGCAGGTTGACGTTTTAAAAGACTTATTACAAACATAACATTGATACGGTTTCTCATCAGTATGTTGAAGTTTACGAGTGGCCGATCTATTTAATTGGGAAAAGTTGTTTAGTTTCACGTCAGAATGTGTACGTTTGTGAATTTTTAAACTATGGGACTCTATAAAACGCTTATTACAAACGTCACACTTGTATGGTTTTACGCCAGTATGTGTACGTTTGTGCCTAATTAAATATCTTGACACAGTAAAGCGCTTCATACAAATGCTACACTCTAATGGCTTCTCATCGGTATGCACACTTTGATGATTTTTTAAAGAAGCTGATACACCGAAACTCTTGTTACAAACGTCACACTGATATGGTTTCTCAGCAGTATGTGTACGTTTGTGATTTTTTAAATGGGTTGACTGACCAAAATACTTATTACAAACGTCACACTTATAAGGTTTCTCGCCTGTATGTCCGCGTATGTGAAACTTTAAACCATTTATATAAGAAAAACGCTTTTTACAAAGCTCACACTGAAATGGTTTCTCTCGAGTGTGCACAGTTTGATGTGTTTTTAAAGACGTTGATAAGCTGAAACTCTTGTTACAAACGTCACAATTATATGGTTTCTCACCAGTATGTATACGTTTGTGTCTTTTTAAATTGTGTGAGTAACCAAAGCGCTTATCACAGACATCACACTGATACGTTATTTTAATTCTTTTTTTGTGTTTCGAGGAATTCTGATTTTCTTCTTCACATTTATTATGCTTCACAACAGCAGAACGAAGATTCAAGAAGTTCTCCGATTTATGATCAATATCTACCTTTGTGTCTTCGCAGCTGATTTCAGTGCCGTCGCAGTTAGATGAAGCGCTTCCTGTGTCGTCTATATATCCTAGTTGAATTAATACATCGTCAGCCGGTAGTTCGGATTTTACAGACATTTCGCTGTTAATTTTGTCTGCTAAGTCGAACTTCTCTTTAACTGCCCAGTTGATATTCGCGTCTTCTTCCAATTTAATGTCACCAATATCGATTTTTCTGTCTTCACAACTAATTTCACTGCAATCATCCTTTGACAAAGTATCATCAACACATTCTGTTGATAATAATACACAATTGTCGTTCATCGGTCCCTCAATCACGTTATGAAGTTCTAAGGATTCACACTTTACAGTGACATCTGTATTAGGTTTATAGATTGAAGGATCATCAGAAGGCTCCTGAATAGAACATGTAGTCTTGATTTGTTTGTCAGGTCCCCGTAGTTGCTGTAAATAGCGTCGCAGTGTTTTGTCAGACTGAATAACTTGCATCTGAAACTGGTGAATTTTCTCCAGTTGAGTGTAACATAAACGGCAGACGAAATTCGGCATGTCTTCGTGTTTCGTAATCTGAGAGATCATAAATTCTATTATTAATAAGGGAAATGTTTATATTTTTATGTTAAGACTCTATTATCTGTATTATCGATAGTTTACTCTATCAGTGCGAACAGAAACTAGAAAATGTTTGTTTGCAAATGAGTTTTACTAATGCAAATAGGGCTTGAGAATAGCCGAGCGTGTTACAATGTTGTTGTTTACATGGCGTTGCTATGGTTCCACTATTACAAGTCCCCAGTTCCCGGGTTCTAGCCCGAGAGCTGGTAAAAGTGTCAATTGGATTTTCAATTTAACAACAACTAATGCAAATATAGTTTTTTTCTGAATTTGAAAAATTCTGTCAAAAGTAAACTGAAAATTTAAAATTATTTATGACATTAAATAATTCCATTTTTGTGGTTACAAAGCCATTTGTAAATTGTATAAAATCCCAATATTTTACTAAATAAATAGAAAATTGGACTGACTAAACGACCCTAGTTGTCGGGCGTATGTAATATTTTAAAACACATACTTTTTAAATTGATGCGAACTTACCTTAACGGGAGTACATGTCATTATTACATCAGCTACATGGTTTCTCATTTTGGTTGAAAAGAAAAATATGTCTAATACCGTTACGCCGCGTGATAAGCACAATCGACACATTGTACTTAAGCCGTATCCATTTATCGAAATTTCTGCCATTTTTGATGCAAAACTGACTTAGTTCGTATTTGTCATCGATCAATGCCGTTCTCACATTTCACAGAAGCAAATAACAGAGATTAGTAGAGATGATACAAAATACTAGGAACAGTTATTTTGGAACAGTTGTCAGTTTAATAAAATACCTGTTTCGGGCTGTTCCAAATCTTCGACTGTTCCGAGTAACGAAACGGGCGTTCTTCTGCATAAACGAAACATTCTCCGTTGCCGTTGTCAATTGTACATTTGTACCTACGTTGCAAACTGCAACAATTTTGCTTGTCACCTACGGCTAGCCGTACATTGTACGTAAAGTCGATTTTAGTATCACACCATCACATTAACATGCGTCGCACACGACATCGCGCCTTATTAAATAACACTTTTTATTTAATGGTAGAATCCATGTTTCTCACCTATATGTATACGTATATGAATATTTAAAGTGTTGGAGGGAAAAAAACGCTTATTACAAACATCACACTGAAATGGTTTCTCGCCTGTATGTGTACGTTTGTGAACAACTAAATTCCCTCGAAGAGCAAAGCATTTATTACAAACGTCACACTTATACGGTTTCTCGTCGGTATGTGTAAGTTTGTGAATATTTAAATGGTACCAAGTAGTAAAGCACTTATTACAAACATCACACTTACACGGTTTTTTCGCCTGTATGTATACGTTTGTGAGCATTTAAATATTTCGAACTAGTAAAGCACGCCTTACAAACGTCACATTTATACGGTTTCTCGATTGCATGTGTACGTTTATGTTTATATAAAGTTTTTGGCTCAGTAAAGCACCGATCACCAACGTCACACTGACACGAATTCACGCCGGTGTGTTTAATTTTATGAATTAATAAACCGTCGGAGGAAAAAAAGCACTTATTACAAACATCACACTTATACTGTTTCACGCCTGTATGTATACGTTTGTGAAAATTTAAATAGCCTAAAAACATAAAGCACTTATTACAAACGTCGCACTTATACGGTTTCTCGCCTGTATGTGCACGTTTGTGACGATTTAAATTCTCTGGAAAAGCAAAACACTTATTACAAACGTCACACTGATATAACTTCTTTTCCTTTATCTTCTTGTGTTTCAAATGATTTATCAAGGTATTTTCTTCAGCAGAACAAATATTCGGGGAGTTCCCTGATGTGTGATCACTGCCGTTACCGTTAAATAGAACGTTTTCTGTGTCATCACTATAAATAACAAACACCTCTTGGAGTTCTAAAGATTCACATTTCACAGTTATATCATCTGCATCTGGTCGTATTAATGCATTATTAGGCTGATGTTCAAGTTTTAAAGCCACTTCGTTGTTGATTTTATCCGTTAAATTGAACTTGCCTGGTTCTTTTTCTTTCCATTTATTCGTATTTTCATCAAATACAAAAGCACTAATACCAATTTTTGTATCTTCACAGCTGATTTCACTACAAGTATCCTTTGACAAAGTATCATCTGTCCATTCTGTTGAAAATATTGAATTAACATTCGTCAATCCACCCACAAACACGTCTTGAAGTTCTAAAGGTTCAGATTTAACAGTTATATCTGCTTTAGTATCTTCTAGATCATCAAGATATTCTGGTCGAATTAATACACTATTAGACTCATGTTCGAATTTTACTGATATTTCTTCTTTGAATTTATTCGCTGATTTGAACTTTTCTGGTTTTCTTTCGTTCCAGTTGATATTCAACTCTTCATTCAATAAAATGTCCCCAATACCGATTTTTGTGTCTTCACAACTAATTTGACTCCAATCATCCTTTGACAGGGTATCATTAGCACATTCAATCGAAGATAATGAATTGTTCTTCAGCGGTTCCATATTTTTATCGATCACGCCAGGAAGATCAAAAGATTCACACTCCACAATGATTAGTAAATAGTTTGAAGGATCTCCGAAAGGCTTCTGAATAGAACACGTAGTCTTGATTTGTCTCCCAGGTCAGCGTAGTTGCTATATATAGCGACTTAAACGGTAAATGAAATTCAGCATTCAGTCGTGTTTCGTAATCTGAAACAGGATCATATTACTTAAATAAGGCATCGATTCGCGACCACCATCTTGTAAACGACCATATAAATTATGTTATAGGTGACAAAATATATTTTTACATAAATTTAATATTCTATTACTAATAAAGAAAAAGTTTACATTTTTATGTTAAAACTTTAATTACGTATTTATCAACAATAGACTGTATCAATGCACATGGAAAATAGAAAATGTTAATATGCAATTGAGATACATCTATTAATTCAAATTCAAAATTTATTTATTTCTTGAAACTCAAATGGAGTATGAAATATATCAATACAAAATACAATATAAACAATGAACAAACAAATAATTTAAGAGTTAAAATTTTTAAAAGATGTCTCTAATATTGTTGCTTAAAATGAACAGACACTTTTTTACAAAAAAATCCTCAAGTTTATAACAGCACTTGTTTATAAGAAGATTTTTGCAAGCCGTCTTAAAACATTTGGGGTTAGATATGTTTTGTATGTTATCATTTAGGTGATTAAACAATTTTTGACTCATATAATTGGGACCTCTCTTACTCAATTCCAATCTATGTTTAGGCAGCCTTATGTCATTACCACGTCTTGTTGGATTGACCTGTAAACTCACTTGCATAATATATAGTCTATTTCTCTGAATTTAAAAAAATGTTACAAATATAAACTGAATATCTTAATTTATTTATAACATTAATTATTGCATTTTTGCGTCTACAAAGCCTTTTGTAAATTGTATAAAAATCTCACATTATTTTAGTGTACTTTTTATATTTCTTACATATTAATTTAAATTTTAAATAAAAAAAATATTCTTAAAATTAAATTATATAAATTACAGAATTGGTTGTACTTCATACACGCCGAAAAACTTAACGATCTTCGTTTTCGGACGTCTGTATTGTACAATAAACTATATATAAAATATTTTATAGCCTTTCTAATTGAGGCGACCTTACCTGAACGGAAGCACATGTCATGATTACATTAGCTATTATTGTTTCTCATTTTGGTTGAAATGAAAAATATGTCTAATACTGTTACGTCGCGTGATCAACACAATCGACACATTGTACTTAAGCCGTATTCATTTATCGATATTTCTGTCATTTTGATACAAAATTGACTTAGTTCTTTTTTTGTCATCGATCGATGCCGTTCTCACAAAATATATAGTTTATAGAGTGAAAGTTTTAGTCGAATGCACTCGGTGTGTTTGAGATTTAATAAGATGACTATCCAAAGATGAAAAAATCTACTTTCGTTTCGAATTTTTATGAATGGCCAAAAGTGGAGAAAATCCGTGGCCAAAAGTAGCAACTGGTGGCCAAAAGTAGTTTTTCGTCATTTAAAAAATATTAATTTGTAACTCTTTTAAATTGCATTGAATTTTTAAATACTATTTTTTTCCTGAAAGAGGACACTTAAGTGTAGACGTCGTTTATCAAAATAATTTTTATTAAGCCGTACATTTTTTTCTAATAGGAAAACAATAAAAAAAATTCTTAAAGTGGCCATAAGTGGTGCCTCTGCCCTAATTGTATTTCGTACTTTTTAAAATTACATAATTTGTTAAAAATTTAATATAAGTACTTAATAAAAACATATATAAAAAGAAACACAGCGATAGAAAGCTGAAATAAAATTGTAATTGTGTAAATACCAATTTTCGGATATTGATTTATTCGTATTATAATGACGTTTTTTCGGTTTATAAGTAGCTAGAACTCAATAATTACCTAGTAACTATTTTATTGTAATAGACTTTTTTGACAAAATGCACATATCACTTACGATTTCACATTAGTATGTGCACATTTGTGAGTACTTAAATGGCTTGACACAGTATAGCACTTGTTACAAACGTCACACTGATACGGTTTTTCACCAGTATGTATACGTTTGTGATCTTTTAAATGGTGTGGACGAGCAAAGCACTTATTACAAACGTCACACTTATACGGTTTCTCGCCAGTATGTAAACGTTTGTGGATATTTAAAGAGCCTAAATGATTAAAGCACTTATCGCAAACGTCACACTTATACGGTATATCGCCTGAATGTGTACGTTTGTGAATATTTAAATAGTTCGAAGTAGTAAAGGACTTTTTACAAACGTCACACTTATACGGTTTCACGCCAGTATGCGCAAGTTTGTGAATATTTAAATTCTTTGAAATAGTAAAGCACTTATTACAAATGTCACACTGATACGGTTTATCGCTTGCATGTGTACGTTTGTGATCTTTTAAATGGTGTGGACGAGCAAAGCACTTATTACAAACGTCACACTTATACGGTTTCACGCCAGTATGTGCAAGTTTGTGAATATTTAAATGGTTCGAAATAGTAAAGCACTCATTACAAATGTCACACTTATATGGTTTCTCGCCTGTATGTGTACGTTTGTGATCTTTTAAATGGTGCGGACGAGCAAAACACTTATTACAAACATCACACTTATACGGTTTCTCGCCTGTATGTGTACGTTTGTGAACATTCAAATTCTCTGGAAAAGCAAAGCATTTATTACAAACGTCACACTTATACGGTTTCTCGCCTGTATGTGTACGTTTGTGAACATTTAAATTCCCCGGAAAAGCAAAGCACTTATTACAAACGTCACACTTATACGGTTTTTTGCCTGTATGTGTATGTTTGTGAATATTTAAATAGTTCGAAGTAATAAAGCACTTATTACAAACATCACACTTATACAACTTAATATCATTTGTTTTTTTGTGTTTCATACGGTTTATCAAGGTATTCTTGTTCTCTTCACGCTTGTCATGCTTTACATCAGCAGAACGAAGATTCGCGGAGTTTCCCGATGTGTGACCAATATCTGGCTTTATGTCTTCGCGGCTGATTTCACTGCCGTTACCGCTAAATGGAGCTTTTCCTGTGTCATCACTATAAATAACAAACACCTCTTGGAGTTCTAAAGATTCACATTTTACGGTTATATCATCTGAATTAGTATCTCCTATATCATCAATATATTTTGATCGAATGAATACACTATTAGACTCCTGTTCGAATTCACATTTCACAGTTATATTATCTGCGTTAGTATCGCCTGTGTCATCAATATATTCTGATCGAATTACTACATCATCCGTCTGATTTTCGGATTTTACTTCGTCTTTAATTTTATCTGCTGAGTTGAACTTTCCTGGTTCTTTTTCTCTCCAATTGACATTTGTATCTGCATCACATATAACGTCACCAATACCGATTTTTTTGTCTTCACAGTTAATTTCACTATGATCATTCTTTGACAAAGTATCAGCAGCACATTCCGTTGAAAATATTGAATTAACATTTGTCAGTCCACCCACATCGAACACGTGTTGGAGTTCTAATGGTTCAGATTTCACAGTAGTATCTCCTATTACATCAATGTATTCTGGTCGAATGAATACACCATTAGACTCATGTTCGAATTTTACTGATATTTCGTCTTTGATTTTATCATTATCACATTCGGTTGAAGATAATGAATTGTTCTTCATTGGTTCCGTCATATTATTGTCCATCACGTAAGGAAGATCAAAAGATTCACACTCTGCAATGATAACTAAATAGATTGAAGCCACTATTATCTATGGATTGAAGGATCCCCGAAATGCTCGTGAATAAGAACATGTAGTCTTGATTTGTTTCTCAGGTTAGCGTAGTTGCTATATATAGCGACGCAATGTTTTTCAGCTGAGCGTGACATAAACGACAGATGAAATTCAGCATACAGTCGTGTTTCGTAATCTGAAACAGGATCCTCTAGTACTTAATAAAGGCATCTCGTAATCGACCCCATAAATTATGTTATAGGTCATAGGAAACAAAATATATTTTTTCAAAAATTTTATATTCTATTACTAACAAGGAAAATGTTTATATGTTTATGTTGTTTTTTTTCTTACATATTAAATAAATAAAAATATTCTTCATTTGAAATTATATACAGGCTGTTTCTTAGCTAAGGTAACATAGGGAAAACAACATTAAGAACATTTAAAATTTTGTAGTAAGTACGAACTAAAGTAAATTTAATATGTAGTGAATTACATAGAAAAAATAGTACAGTGAATTTTTTAAACAATTTTCAATTGCAACGGTTGACTACTAAGAATAACTCGAAAAATTAAAACATCTACTATAGACCAAGAGGCGGGCGTTAATATATGAAGCTCATTTGTGACAGGATGAAATTTTCAGGGAAGGTAGTATTAATTATGACAAAGAACAAGCCGTGAGGTGGGTCGTTTATTAGGACTAAAGTGCGACCCTTGAGGTCCACACGACGAACTTCCCAGTTTGATAAATATTTAATAATAATAATTAAATTAGATATTACACAGAAAAGTAATCATTTTAATCATCAAAACATCAATAATTAAAAAAAAAAAAAAAAAAAAAAAAACGGCTGAACCGATTTTTATAAAATTTATGTCGAATCAAAATGACGTTAACACGCCTCGATTGACACCCTTACGAAGTCGATATAATTTTTTGTTCGCGAGATATTGTGTAAAATCTACTTTTTTGGAGGTTATTTGGTTAAGAAAAAAGAACGGCTGAACCGATTTTAAAAAAATTCCTTTCAGATCATATATACGTTAATACGCGTCGATTGGCACCCCAACGTAGTCGATATCATTTTTCGTTCTCGAGATTTCGTCTTAGAAAGAAATTGACACATACATACGTACGTACGTACGTACGTACGTACGTACATACGTACACACACACACACACACACACACACACACAGACATCTTTCTAAAAGTAGTGTAAAAATAGTGTAGTGACCTTGAAACATAAAAATTTTTTTTCCTTTTTAATTTCGATTTTCGGACCCATTACAATAACTTCCAATGGGAAGTTAAAAAGCGCTAGGGTTGCCTAGTCAAATCCTGGTGCGACGGCCGGGATAAGCCACTTCCGGTGCAAAATGTCAATTTTTATATGTATATGTATATATGTATAAATTCAAACAGCTCAAAATTACAAAGTGGCCCTTTGTCCAGCATGGTAACCATAGTTTTTAAGAAAATGACATTTCGAAAATTATAAATTGTTAATAACTGCTCAAAATTGGATAAAATATAATAGTTAAATCCTGTATCACGGAAAATAAAAGTTATACATTTTGTAAAGTAGTATCAGTATATGCAAAAATTTAAATTTTTGATGTGAAACATCTTTAGGTACGGGTGTAAAGTCGTTTAAATGGAACGTCGCCAAATGTCATTTGTTATTGCATTTTGAAACTACGTGGTCAATAATTAGGTATTTAAGTTTAAAAAAAATTATTAATTTTTTAATTTTTTCTAATAATTTAACATAAATAATATTGAAAATCGAAAAGAAAAATTTTTTTAAAGCTATAGATAAATTACTAAAAATTAATTAAAATGTATAAAAATTTAAAAAATATCACGTGACTTCAAAACGCGCCAGGAATGTTTGTGACGTCGTTATGTTAAAATGTGTCTGCATTTGTTGGTATTTGTGTATATGTATTACACATACTATCAAAAATAATAAATTTTTAACTTGGTAACCATGGATACAAAGACCATAGATAACATAATGACGTCACACGCGTTCGGATTCTTTCGGCGCGTTATCGGAACTGAGTTTAAAAATTAATTTTTATTTAAATATAACTTTTTAATTGGTAAGCAAAAAAATTAAATAAAAACAGTTTTGCTATAAAACATGATGTGGTCCTTCCATTTAAGTAAAAAAAAAATTCGTTTAAAAACCCAATTATAGTTTTTTTACTAACATTATCAGCGGTAATGTGTCATGCATCGTTTTTTTTTTTTTTTTTTTTTTTTATTAAAAAAACATAGATTATTATGTATTGTTTTTTTTCTTATTGAAAAATTATTAATGTGATATTTTTTAGCACCTTACCTATATTAAAAATGTTAAAAATTCAATTTTCAACAAAAAATATCTCGCATTATTTTCTAATTTAACTAGCATAAAGAGATACCTTTATTAAAAAATATATATATAATTTTTATTTCATGATTTTCTTGACTTTTTTTCAAAGCAACTACCTTAAACTACGTTTTGTTTAAAAATGTTTACATAATATTATTGTAAAAAAAAAATTAAATATTTTAATAGCACGTTAACATAAGTATGCTTAGAATAAGTAATTTAATAATAATTCATAAAATGTTATTGCCTTTGTTCGGAACATTTTTGAATAGTTTAATGTATAGTAAACTATATTGAAACTCATGTCGATCACTCACGTATGTAATATAATAAAATTAAAAAACCGGTTGATTTGTGAATCAGAATTGTCAATCATTGGCAATGTTTGCCTTCTTCAGGCCTAAAATTACATAATTCTAATAATGTAATTTTAGGCTTGAAGAAGGCAACAAAATAGTGGCTGAAAAGTTGCCATAATAAAGATTGACAATTCTGACTCACAAATCAATCGGTTTTTTCTTTTATTATAGTAAATTATTATTATTTTCCATTTTTTCATTACAGTTATTTTGGTTTTATATTCGCTTAGTTAACTTTATACCTGCGTCTGATTATGTTGAATTTCAAGAAAAAATATTAATCGAGGTTCAGTAAAGTCAAATGCTTCAATTAGTTTTTAGTGTCAAACTAAATTTAAAATCACAAACAAAAATCAACCTTTTTTCTCTTTTCGAAACAAACTCCAAACCACCTTTTTTAAAACTTTTATTACAGGTTACTACGACCTTCAAGTAAGTAATTTATACTAATTTATATAAGAGGTGCACGTTGAATTACGTTGAAAAATAAAAATAAGAAATTGCTACCCTAAAATACATAAATTCTTGGGAAAATTGTCAATACCAGATTCAGGCAATTCCTGCGTAATTATACGGATATGAGTTAGAAACCAAATGCGTTGAAAACATAAAGTTATAAATAACTAGACATACGTATGAATGTTTGCCAAACACAAGGCCGATAACTCATTTCAGAACGGTTACAATATATAAGTATACATATATACATAATGTTATTTGACAGCTTTAAAAATGTCAAAAAAACAAATATAATTTATAAGTTTTCAATGTGTTACCCAAAATTTCCTTAGGCAACCCTATGTATTTCAATACAGCTCTTCGAGATCTCCAATATGGCGTCAATTGTATGCTGTCATATAATGACGAAAGATAATTATGAGCTAATGAAATATGTGTATTTTGCACCGGAAGTGAGCTCCTCCCGGCCGTCGCACCAGGATTTGACGAGGCAACCCTAGCACTTATTCTTTGTCATACTAGATTCTACCTTCCCTGAAAATTTCATCCTGTCACAAATGAGCTATATAAATTTACGCCTAGCCCTCGACCTACTACATATTTACATTTGGTCTTATGGCCCATAGCTTACTACAAAAATGTAAATGTTCTCAATGTTAATTTCCCTTTGTTACCCGGTATAACAGATTAAAACAGAATTGGTTGTACTTTATACACACTGAAATGACTAAACGATCTTAGTAGTCAGCGTCTGTATTGTCAGTATTCTATAATACCATCTATGTTGTCTCAAAAACTGTCTTATAACGCCAGCTATCTAAATTGAGGCGAACTTACCTGAACGGGAGCACATGTCACGATTACATCAACTTCAATCATTTCTTATTTTGTTTGAAAAGAAAAATATGTCTAATACTGTTACGCCACGTGATCAACACAATCAACATATTAGACGAAATCGTTGGCAGAGTGAAGTGTAACATGTAGTTGATTAACCGATGATTTAAAACATTAACTGCAAATATTATCACCATTCACCATAGCAGTAATGGACCACTTTTCAACCACATTTTAGTTGGCGTGCAGACGCACGCGTGAGTAATCGCTTTGTCGACAATACACACCAAACTTGCAGGGCAGACAGTCAGTCTGTGTTGACACAACACAGACTGCCGACCTGTTGTTGATGTGTCGCTGGAGAATCGCACGTGTGAGTTGTGTTGGCCTGCTGACTGCGACAATTTTGTGAATGATACCGTCAAACTTGCAGGGCAAACAGGCAGTCTGCGTTGACACAACACAGACTGCCGGCCTGTTGTTGGTGTGTCGCTGGAGAATCGCACGTGTGAGTTGTGTTGGCCTGCTGACTGCGACAATTTTGTGGATGATACCGTCAAACTTGCAGGGCAAACAGGCAGTCTGCGTTAACACAACACAGACTGCCGGCCTGTTGTTGGTGGTCGCTGGATGGTAGGACCTCTGAAGAAGCTCGCCACTCGTGCTAGCGAAACGTTAGGAATCCTGTTAATTTTGATACACAGTTTTTGTGTCAATTAATTAATTGTGTTTTAAAGACCGCCAACAGCTAAGATTATTCGGATCTAGCATCTATTCATATTTTCAATTCATTATTAATTTTTTTTAATAATAAATTGAAAATCCAAATGACACTTTTACCAGCTCTCGGGTTAGAACCCGGGACTTGTAATAGAGGAACCATAGCAATGCCAAGTAAACAACAGCATTGCTACACGCTCGGCCATTCTCAAGCCCAGTTTTTGTGTCAATTTTTTAATTTACTCATCATTTTTTCATAATGCTCCAAAAGAAGTATAACTTCAAAATCTCGGTCGTCCAGGTACTTATACCTACTGAAAATATTTAGAGATAACAGTGAATTATGTATTAATTATTTTTATTACAGAAATTGACCAAATTTTCATGTTTTAACATAATTTTTATTTTTTTTCAGATCCAGCTTTGTGTGTACTTCAATTTTTGTGAGTGAATTTGAAATTTATCTACTTATTTAATTAATTTTTTTATCGATACTAAATATTTGTCTTGTAAAAATACTTGACAATAAAAAATATCCAACAGCGGTTTTTCTCAACTTAAGTATATAATATTTACAATTTAAAGCAAACAGATCTAAAATATATTTTTGCCATACCCACTATAAAATAGCTGCTTTACATGCATGTAAGGTAATTTTTGATAGGCTGGTGTGCAGGACCGTACCTTTCTCGCACTAGTGTGACAAAGCTCAAAACAAAATGAACTGTCAAACAATTTTGAAAACACTGACAATAAAGTGAGAAGTAGCTATTTAATAGTATTTAATATTATTTGCGTAATGATATTATAACTCGTGTCACTACTCGTCAGTAATACACCTCATTACGCCACTAGATATACAATCTACTATCTATTACATGATATTTTGGGTGGGGGGCTCATCGGATTATAAAATGCCTGCTAAATATTACTGAAATTGGGGGGAATGGATGTATTAAGGTAGTTGTCTTGTGATAATAACATCCAAAAGTTTCGTTCATAATACGCTAGTGTAAAACAAGAAATAAGTATACCGTTAAATGTAAAAAAATTTTGTTAGAGATTGTACCTAATCTGTTGTTCACATAGTTACACATATTTCACTTAGTTTGTTCGCTTGGATTATATAAAAATGTCAACCTTTTCTCATAAATTGTTGAACTTTGCGTTATTATATCTCAACAATAAAAAGGTCAATAATTTTTGGATTTTCTTTTTTAAACTCAGAACAAAAACATCAATGAACAGTTAGTTTTTTGAAAATTTCTGACTGTTACTTTTTTTTTTAAATAAAAAACTTGTCAAAAACACAACCTTTCCTATGCTCTCCGTGTTAATTATCCGAACTTTAATTAAGTTTATCTCGAGCTAGAGATGGTCAATCAACTTCAAATTTTAATGGTATTTGTATTATAGTATCTTTAATGAGTATACGAAAACTTAGAATTTTCTGACACTATGCCCATAGCACGACAACTACCTTAAGAAGTTAAAATTTGTGAAAATAAACTATTTTATCGGTAAGTTTGCCTTAGCGACAAGCGTTTTATTATCCTTTCCATTAAAAAATCTTACATCAATAGATTTAAATTTTTCACCACTACAAAATAAAAAAAAACCTTTATCACAAATGACACACTCACACACTTATACGGTTTCTCACAGGTATGTTAGGACGATTGTTATTATTTAAATTGTTCTCATATATGTATGTAATTTAAATTTGTGAGAACGTTGATAGATTGCCTTGCCAAAGCCCTTATCACAAACGTCACACTTACTACGGTTTAACGCCTGTATGTGTACGTTTGTGAACATTTAAATTACCTGGAAAAGCAAAGCACTTTTTACAAACGTCACACATATATGGTTTCTCGCGTGTGTGTGAACAATTTGTGAATATCCAAATTTCTCGAACTAGTATAGCACTTATTACAAACGTCACATTTATACGGTTTCTCGCCTGTATGTGTACGTTTGTGAGCATTTAAAGTCGCTGGAAAATTAAAGCACTTATTACAAACGTCACATTTATGCGGTTTCTCGCCTGTATGTGTACGTTTGTGAACATTTAAATTCCCGTGATTAGTAAAGCATTTATTACAAACGTTACACATATACGGTTTCTCGCCTGTATGTGTACGTTTATGATCTTTTAAATGATGTGGACGAGCAAAGCACTTATTACAAACGTCACACTTATACGGTTTTTTGTCTATATGTGCCAGTTTGTGACGATTTAAATTCCCTGGAAAAGCGAAGCATTTACTACAAACGTCACAATGATACAATTTAATTTCATTTCTCTTTTCGTTTTTCATACGATTTATCAAAATATTCTTGTTCTCTTCACGCTTATCATGCTTTACATCGGCAGAACGAAGATTTGCGGAGTTCCGCGATGTGTGACCAATATCTGGCTTTATGACTTCGCGACTTATTTCACTACCGTTACCGCTAAATGGAGTCTTTCCTGTGTCATCACTATAAATAACAAACACCTCTTGGAGTTCTAAAGATTCACATTTCACAGTTATATTATCTGCGTTAGTATCGCCTGAGTAATCAATATATTCTGGTCGAATTAATACATCATCAGTCTGATTTTCGGATTTAACTTCGTCGTTGATGTTATCCGCTGAGTTGAACCTTTCTGATTCTTTTTCTTTCCATTTATTCGTATTTTCATCAAATATAAAGTCACCGATACCGATTTTTGTGTCTTCACAGCTAATTTCACTACAAGTATCCATTGATAAGGTATCATCAATCCGTTCTGTTGAAAATATTGAATTAACATTTGTCAGTCCATCCACATTAAACACGTCTTGGAGTTCTAAAGGTTCAGATTTCACAGTGATATCTGCATTAGTATCGCCTATTACATCAATGTATTCTGGTCGAATGAATACACCATTAGACTCATGTTCCAATTTTACTGATATTTCGTCTTTGATATTATCATTATCACATTTGGTTGAAGATAATGAATTGTTCTTCATTGGTTCCGTCATATTATTATCCATCATGTAAGGAAGATCAAAAGATTCACACTCTGCAATGATAACTAAATAGATTAAAGCCACTATTATCTATGGATTGAAGGATCCCCGAAATGCTCGTGAATAAGAACATGTAGTCTTGATTTGTTTCTCAGGTTAGCGTAGTTGCTATATATAGCGACGCAATGTTTTTCAGCTGAGCGTGACATAAACGACAGATGAAATTCAGCATACAGTCGTGTTTCATAATCTGAAAGAGGATCCTAGTACTTAATAAAGGCATCTCGTAATCGACCACATAAATTATGTTATAGGTCTAAGGAGACAAAATATATTTTTTCAAAAATTTTATATTCTTTTACTAACAAGGAAAATGTTTATATGTTTATGTTGTTTTTTTTCTTACATATTAAATAAATACAAATATTCTTAATTTTAAATTATATACAGGCTGTTTCTTAGAAAAGGTAACATAGGGAAAACAACATTAAGAACATTTAAAATTTTGTAGTAAGTACGAACTAAAGTAAATTTAATATGTAGTGAATTACATAGAAAAAATAGTACAGTGAATTTTTTAAACAATTTTCAATTGCAACGGTTGACTACTAAGAATAACTCGAAAAATTAAAACATCTACTACATATTTACATTTGGTCTTATGGCCCATAGCTTACTACAAAAATGTAAATGTTCTCAATGTTAATTTCCCTTTGTTACCCGGTATAACAGATTAAAACAGAATTGGTTGTACTTTATACACACTGAAATGACTAAACGATCTTAGTAGTCAGCGTCTGTATTGTCAGTATTCTATAATACCATCTATGTTGTCTCAAAAACTGTCTTATAACGCCAGCTATCTAAATTGAGGCGAACTTACCTGAACGGGAGCACATGTCACGATTACATCAACTTCAATCATTTCTTATTTTGTTTGAAAAGAAAAATATGTCTAATACTGTTACGCCACGTGATCAACACAATCAACATATTAGACGAAATCGTTGGCAGAGTGAAGTGTAACATGTAGTTGATTAACCGATGATTTAAAACATTAACTGTGCAAATATTATCACCATTCACCATAGCAGTAATGGACCACTTTTCAACCACATTTTAGTTGGCGTGCAGACGCACGCGTGAGTAATCGCTTTGTCGACAATACACACCAAACTTGCAGGGCAGACAGTCAGTCTGTGTTGACACAACACAGACTGCCGACCTGTTGTTGATGTGTCGCTGGAGAATCGCACGTGTGAGTTGTGTTGGCCTGCTGACTGCGACAATTTTGTGAATGATACCGTCAAACTTGCAGGGCAAACAGGCAGTCTGCGTTGACACAACACAGACTGCCGGCCTGTTGTTGGTGTGTCGCTGGAGAATCGCACGTGTGAGTTGTGTTGGCCTGCTGACTGCGACAATTTTGTGGATGATACCGTCAAACTTGCAGGGCAAACAGGCAGTCTGCGTTAACACAACACAGACTGCCGGCCTGTTGTTGGTGGTCGCTGGATGGTAGGACCTCTGAAGAAGCTCGCCACTCGTGCTAGCGAAACGTTAGGAATCCTGTTAATTTTGATACACAGTTTTTGTGTCAATTAATTAATTGTGTTTTAAAGACCGCCAACAGCTAAGATTATTCGGATCTAGCATCTATTCATATTTTCAATTCATTATTAATTTTTTTTAATAATAAATTGAAAATCCAAATGACACTTTTACCAGCTCTCGGGTTAGAACCCGGGACTTGTAATAGAGGAACCATAGCAATGCCAAGTAAACAACAGCATTGCTACACGCTCGGCCATTCTCAAGCCCAGTTTTTGTGTCAATTTTTTAATTTACTCATCATTTTTTCATAATGCTCCAAAAGAAGTATAACTTCAAAATCTCGGTCGTCCAGGTACTTATACCTACTGAAAATATTTAGAGATAACAGTGAATTATGTATTAATTATTTTTATTACAGAAATTGACCAAATTTTCATGTTTTAACATAATTTTTATTTTTTTTCAGATCCAGCTTTGTGTGTACTTCAATTTTTGTGAGTGAATTTGAAATTTATCTACTTATTTAATTAATTTTTTTATCGATACTAAATATTTGTCTTGTAAAAATACTTGACAATAAAAAATATCCAACAGCGGTTTTTCTCAACTTAAGTATATAATATTTACAATTTAAAGCAAACAGATCTAAAATATATTTTTGCCATACCCACTATAAAATAGCTGCTTTACATGCATGTAAGGTAATTTTTGATAGGCTGGTGTGCAGGACCGTACCTTTCTCGCACTAGTGTGACAAAGCTCAAAACAAAATGAACTGTCAAACAATTTTGAAAACACTGACAATAAAGTGAGAAGTAGCTATTTAATAGTATTTAATATTATTTGCGTAATGATATTATAACTCGTGTCACTACTCGTCAGTAATACACCTCATTACGCCACTAGATATACAATCTACTATCTATTACATGATATTTTGGGTGGGGGGCTCATCGGATTATAAAATGCCTGCTAAATATTACTGAAATTGGGGGGAATGGATGTATTAAGGTAGTTGTCTTGTGATAATAACATCCAAAAGTTTCGTTCATAATACGCTAGTGTAAAACAAGAAATAAGTATACCGTTAAATGTAAAAAAATTTTGTTAGAGATTGTACCTAATCTGTTGTTCACATAGTTACACATATTTCACTTAGTTTGTTCGCTTGGATTATATAAAAATGTCAACCTTTTCTCATAAATTGTTGAACTTTGCGTTATTATATCTCAACAATAAAAAGGTCAATAATTTTTGGATTTTCTTTTTTAAACTCAGAACAAAAACATCAATGAACAGTTAGTTTTTTGAAAATTTCTGACTGTTACTTTTTTTTTTAAATAAAAAACTTGTCAAAAACACAACCTTTCCTATGCTCTCCGTGTTAATTATCCGAACTTTAATTAAGTTTATCTCGAGCTAGAGATGGTCAATCAACTTCAAATTTTAATGGTATTTGTATTATAGTATCTTTAATGAGTATACGAAAACTTAGAATTTTCTGACACTATGCCCATAGCACGACAACTACCTTAAGAAGTTAAAATTTGTGAAAATAAACTATTTTATCGGTAAGTTTGCCTTAGCGACAAGCGTTTTATTATCCTTTCCATTAAAAAATCTTACATCAATAGATTTAAATTTTTCACCACTACAAAATAAAAAAAAACCTTTATCACAAATGACACACTCACACACTTATACGGTTTCTCACAGGTATGTTAGGACGATTGTTATTATTTAAATTGTTCTCATATATGTATGTAATTTAAATTTGTGAGAACGTTGATAGATTGCCTTGCCAAAGCCCTTATCACAAACGTCACACTTACTACGGTTTAACGCCTGTATGTGTACGTTTGTGAACATTTAAATTACCTGGAAAAGCAAAGCACTTTTTACAAACGTCACACATATATGGTTTCTCGCGTGTGTGTGAACAATTTGTGAATATCCAAATTTCTCGAACTAGTATAGCACTTATTACAAACGTCACATTTATACGGTTTCTCGCCTGTATGTGTACGTTTGTGAGCATTTAAAGTCGCTGGAAAATTAAAGCACTTATTACAAACGTCACATTTATGCGGTTTCTCGCCTGTATGTGTACGTTTGTGAACATTTAAATTCCCGTGATTAGTAAAGCATTTATTACAAACGTTACACATATACGGTTTCTCGCCTGTATGTGTACGTTTATGATCTTTTAAATGATGTGGACGAGCAAAGCACTTATTACAAACGTCACACTTATACGGTTTTTTGTCTATATGTGCCAGTTTGTGACGATTTAAATTCCCTGGAAAAGCGAAGCATTTACTACAAACGTCACAATGATACAATTTAATTTCATTTCTCTTTTCGTTTTTCATACGATTTATCAAAATATTCTTGTTCTCTTCACGCTTATCATGCTTTACATCGGCAGAACGAAGATTTGCGGAGTTCCGCGATGTGTGACCAATATCTGGCTTTATGACTTCGCGACTTATTTCACTACCGTTACCGCTAAATGGAGTCTTTCCTGTGTCATCACTATAAATAACAAACACCTCTTGGAGTTCTAAAGATTCACATTTCACAGTTATATTATCTGCGTTAGTATCGCCTGAGTAATCAATATATTCTGGTCGAATTAATACATCATCAGTCTGATTTTCGGATTTAACTTCGTCGTTGATGTTATCCGCTGAGTTGAACCTTTCTGATTCTTTTTCTTTCCATTTATTCGTATTTTCATCAAATATAAAGTCACCGATACCGATTTTTGTGTCTTCACAGCTAATTTCACTACAAGTATCCATTGATAAGGTATCATCAATCCGTTCTGTTGAAAATATTGAATTAACATTTGTCAGTCCATCCACATTAAACACGTCTTGGAGTTCTAAAGGTTCAGATTTCACAGTGATATCTGCATTAGTATCGCCTATTACATCAATGTATTCTGGTCGAATGAATACACCATTAGACTCATGTTCCAATTTTACTGATATTTCGTCTTTGATATTATCATTATCACATTTGGTTGAAGATAATGAATTGTTCTTCATTGGTTCCGTCATATTATTATCCATCATGTAAGGAAGATCAAAAGATTCACACTCTGCAATGATAACTAAATAGATTAAAGCCACTATTATCTATGGATTGAAGGATCCCCGAAATGCTCGTGAATAAGAACATGTAGTCTTGATTTGTTTCTCAGGTTAGCGTAGTTGCTATATATAGCGACGCAATGTTTTTCAGCTGAGCGTGACATAAACGACAGATGAAATTCAGCATACAGTCGTGTTTCATAATCTGAAAGAGGATCCTAGTACTTAATAAAGGCATCTCGTAATCGACCACATAAATTATGTTATAGGTCTAAGGAGACAAAATATATTTTTTCAAAAATTTTATATTCTTTTACTAACAAGGAAAATGTTTATATGTTTATGTTGTTTTTTTTCTTACATATTAAATAAATACAAATATTCTTAATTTTAAATTATATACAGGCTGTTTCTTAGAAAAGGTAACATAGGGAAAACAACATTAAGAACATTTAAAATTTTGTAGTAAGTACGAACTAAAGTAAATTTAATATGTAGTGAATTACATAGAAAAAATAGTACAGTGAATTTTTTAAACAATTTTCAATTGCAACGGTTGACTACTAAGAATAACTCGAAAAATTAAAACATCTACTACATATTTACATTTGGTCTTATGGCCCATAGCTTACTACAAAAATGTAAATGTTCTCAATGTTAATTTCCCTTTGTTACCCGGTATAACAGATTAAAACAGAATTGGTTGTACTTTATACACACTGAAATGACTAAACGATCTTAGTAGTCAGCGTCTGTATTGTCAGTATTCTATAATACCATCTATGTTGTCTCAAAAACTGTCTTATAACGCCAGCTATCTAAATTGAGGCGAACTTACCTGAACGGGAGCACATGTCACGATTACATCTACTACCATCTTTTGGTTGAAAAGAAAAATATATCTAATACTGTTACGCCTCGTGATCAACACAATCAACATATTAGACGAAATAGTTGACAGAGTGAAGCGTAACTTGTAGTTGATTAACCGATGATTTAAAACATTGACTGTGCAAATATTATCACCATTGCCATATAAAATGTCGATATCAATGATCTGTGTATGAGATATTTACGCTTAACTCACACGTACCACAATACAACGCATTCTGTGGTTACGCTGTCGCAGCAATGAACCACTTTTCAACCACATTTTAGTTGGCGTGCAGACGCACGTGTGAGTAGATCGCTTTGTCGACATTACACACCAAACTTGCAGGGCAAACAGGCAGTCTGCGTTGACACAACACAGACTGCCGGCCTGTTGTTGGTTGTCGCTGGAAAGTCGCACGTGTGAGTAGATCGCTTTGTCGACAATACAGGGTAGACATTTAAATTACCTGGAAAAGCAAAGCACTTTTTACAAACGTCACACATATACGGTTTCTCGCCTGTATGTATACGTTTGTGATTTTAATGGTTTAGACGACCAAAGCACTTATTACAAACGTCACAATTTTACAGTTTCTCGCCTGTATGTGTCCGTTTGTGAACATTTAAATGGTTTGAATTAGTAAAGCACTCAAGTTTTCGCCTGTAAGTGTACGTTTGTGATTTTTTAAATGGCGTGAACTAGTAAAGCATTTTTTACAAATGTCACATATACGGTTTCACTCCTGCGTGTAAACGTTTGTGAGCATTTAAACCGCTTGATTGAGTAAAGAATTTTTAACAAACGTCACACTTCTACGGTTTCTCGCCTGTGTGTGAACATTTTGTGAATATCCAAATTTCTCGAACTAGTAAAGCACTTATTACAAACGTCACATTTATACGGTTTCTCGCCTGTATGTGTACGTTTGTGAACATTTAAAGTCCCTGGAAAAGTAAAGCATTTATTACAAACGTCACATTTATACGGTTTCTCGCCTGTATGTGTACGTTTGTGAACATTTAAATTCCCTTGAAGAGTAAAGCACTTATTACAAACGTTACACATATACGGTTTCTCGCCTGTATGTGTACGTTTATGATCTTTTAAATGATGTGGACGAGCAAAGCACTTATTACAAACGTCACACTTATACGGTTTTTTGTCTATATGTGCCAGTTTGTGACGATTTAAATTCCCTGGAAAAGCGAAGCACTTACTACAAACGTCACAATGATACAATTTAATTTCATTTCTCTTTTCGTTTTTCATACGATTTATCAAAATATTCTTGTTCTCTTCACGCTTATCATGCTTTACATCAGCAGAACAATGATTAGCGGAGTTCCGCGATGTGTGACCAATAACTGGCTTTATGACTTCGCGGCTTATTTCACTGTCGTTACCGCTAAATGGAGCCTTTCCTGTGTCATCACTATAAATAACAAACACCTCTTGGAGTTCTAAAGATTCACATTTCACAGTTATATCTGCATTAGTATCTCCTATATCATCAATATATTCTGATCGAATTAATACATCATCAGTCTGATTTTCGGATTTAACTTCGTCGTTGATGTTATCCGCTGAGTCGAACCTTTCTGATTCTTTTTCTTTCCATTTATTCGTATTTTCATCAAATATAAAGTCACCGATACCGATTTTTGTGTCTTCACAGCTAATTTCACTACAAGTATCCTTTGACAAGGTATCATCAGTCCGTTCTGTTGAAAATATTGAATTAACATTTGTCAGTCCATCCACACTAAACACGTCTTGGAGTTCTAAAGGTTCACATTTCAGTTATATCTGTATTAGAATCTCCTATATCATGAATATATTCTGGTACACTATTAGACTCATGTTCGAATTTTACAGATATTTCTTCTTTGATTTTATCCGCTTTGAACTTTTCTGGTTCTTTTTCTTTCCAGTTGATATTCGTGTCTTCATTCAATAAAATGTCCGCAATACCGATTTTTGTGTCTTCACAACTAATTTGACTCCAATCATCCTTTGGCACGATATCGTTAGCACATTCAGTTGAAGATAATGAATTTTTCTTCATCGGTTCCGTCATATTATTATCGATCGCGTTAGGAAGATCAAATGCTTCACACTTCACAATGATAACTAAATTAATTTCAAAGATTGAAGGTCCCCGAAATGCTCCTGAATAGAACATGTAGTCTTGATTTGTATCTTAGGTCCACGTAGGTTCTATAGATGTTTTTTCAGACTGCAATTTTCCAGTTGAGTGTAACATAAACGGCAGATGAAATCCGGCGTTCAGTCGCGTTTCGTAATCTGAAACAAAATCATAGTACTTATATAAGGCATCGAACAGAATTGGTTGTACACACTGACATGACTAAGATCTTAGTCGTAGGACATCTATATTGTACAATATTCTATTATACTATATCTATGTTGTGTAAAAAATATTTTAGAAGACCACATTTAATTGATGCGAACTTACCTGAACGGAAGCATCAGCTACCATTGTTTCTCATTTTGGTCGAAAAGAAAAATATTGTTACGCGACGTGATCAACATAACCGACACATTGTAGATGAACGTATCAATTTATTGATATTTCTGTCATTTTAATACAGAATTCGTATTTCGTAGTGGAATGAACTCGGTAATATTAACCAATGACTTAAAGCAATATCAATGGTTTGTGTGTGTGAGATTTTAATAAGGTGACTACGCAAAGATGCAAACAATTAAAAAAATACTTCATTTATATTTCGAACCACTATAGATTGGATTTTAAAACAAAATTTACATTATCTCTAGAAAATTGAATAGATAGATACTTCGTACATAAGTATGTAAAAAGAAATACAGCGATATTTGCATTTCTAGTTCACAATTGACATCAAAAGCAATTTTATAACTAAATGTAAGAATTTTCATCGATTCGCTATATTATATTTCCATGATAAGAAAGTTATAATAAAGTAGTAGTTTATTTACATTAGGCATTAAAGAAATCAAAATTTATCTTTTAACTACTAGCAGGATAGAACTTAAACAAATTATGTAACTTGAACAAAATGATGACGTTTCAGCTGTCAGAACAATTTCTAATCGTTTTGTAAGTTCCATGGCTATCGCTATCTATTTTTGAGGTAATTTTGACATTTTCATATCAAATTTCTGCCGTTACAAAACATGCAAAATTAATTTTGTTTAATGATTTAGATGCAGAATTTTTTGTTCTAAAACTATTATTTGAAGATACTTTTCCTAAGACAATTTGGGAAGCAAGAAATCGCGAAAGTTTGATTTTACGGGTTAAATCCATATGTGCAGCAGTCACGGTCACCACCCTGTAATCTGTATAAAAAGAAATGTCCTGACTGATTGATTGATTGACTGACTGATTTATCACGAAATCTCATGAGCTATATAGATTACAAACATGAAATTTGGCAGGTTCCATATAGAACGTAGACATCCACTAAGAATGGATTTTTCGAAATTTAACCCCTAAGGGGGTCAAAAAGGGGTGTAGAGTTTTTTGACAAAATGTTCATATCATATGGTTTCACATTAGTATGTGCACATTTGTGAGCTTTTAAAAGGCTTGACACAGTATAGCACTTGTTACAAACATCACACTGATACGGTTTCTCACCAGTATGTACACGTTTGTGATCTTTTAAATGGTGTGGACGAGAAAAATACTTATTACACACGTCGCATTTATACGGTTTCTCGCCTGTATGTAAACGTTTGTGATTATTTAAAGAGCTTGAATAGTTAAAGCTCTTATTACAAACGTCACACTTATACGGTTTCTCGCTGGTATGTGTACGTTTGTGAACATTTAAATGATTCGAGCCAGTAAAACACTTATTACAAACGTCACATTTATACGGTTTCTCGCCTGTATGTGTACGTTTGTGAACATTTAAATTCCCTGGAAGAGCAAAGCACTTATTACAAACGTTACACATATACTGTTTCTCGCCTGTATGTGTACGTTTGTGAACATTTAAATTCGAAGGAAGAGCAAAGCACTTATTAGAAACGTCACACTTATACGGTTTCTCGCCGGTATGTGTCCGTTTGTGAATATTTAAATGTTCTGAATTAGTAAAACACCCATTACAAACGTCACATTTATACGGTTTCTCGCCAGTATGTGTACGTTTGTGAACATTCAAATTCCCTTGAAGAGTAAAGCACTTATTACAAACGTTACACATATACGGTTTCTCGCCTGTATGTGTACGTTTGTGATCTTTTAAATGGTGTGGACGAGCAAAACACTTATTACAAACGTCACACTTATACGGTTTCTCGCCGGTATGTCTACGTTTGTGAACATTTAAATGATTCGAACCAGTAAAACACTTATTACAAACGTCACACTTATACGGTTTTTTGCCTGTATGTGCAATTTTGTGACGATTTAAATTCCCTGGAAAAGCGAAGCACTTACTACGAACGTCACACTGATACAATTCAATTTCATTTATATTTTCGTGTTTCATTCGATTTATCAAGGTATTCTTGTTCTCTTCACGCTTATCATGCTTTACATCGGCAGAACGAAGATTCGCGGAGTTCCCCGATGTGTGACCAATAACTGGCTTTATGTCTTCGCGGCTGATTTCACTGCCGTTACCGCTAAATGGAGCCTTTCCTGTGTCATCACTATAAATAACAAACACATCTTGGAGTTCTAAAGATTCACATTTCACAGTTATATCTGCATTAGTATCTCCTATATCATCAATATATTCTGATCGAATTAATACATCATCAGTCTGATTTTCAGATTTTACTTCGTCGTTGATATTATCCGCTGATTTGAACTTTCCTGCTTCTTTTTCTTTCAAGTTGACATTAGTATCTTCATCAAATATAACGGCACCAATACCGATTTTTGTGTCTTCACAGCTAATGTTACTATAATCATTCTTTGACAAAGTATCATCAGTCCATTCTGTTGAAAATATTGAATTAACATTTGTCAGTCCACCTACATCAAACACGTCTTGGAGTTCTAAAGGTTCACATTTAACAGTTATATCTGCATTAGTATCTCCCATTACATCAATGTATTCTGGTCGAATGAATACACCATTAGACTCGTGTTCGAATTTTACTGATATTTCGTCTTTGATTTTATCATTATCACATTCGATTGAAGATAATGAATGGTTCTTCATCGGTTCCGTCATATTATTATCGATCACGTCAGGAAGATCATAAGATTCACACTCCACAATGATAACTAAATAGATTGAAGGATTCTCGAATGGCTCCTGAATAGAACATGTAGTCTAGATTTGTATCTTAGGTCCGCGTAGTTTTTATAGATAGTGTCTCAATGTTTTTTCAGACTGCAATTTTCCAGTTGAGTGTAACATAAACGGCAGATGAAATCCGGCGTTTCGTAATCTGAAACAAAATCATAGTACTTACATAATATAAGGCATCGAACAGAATTGATTGCACTTTATACACACCGACATGACTAAACGATCTTAGTCGTAGGGCGCCTGTATTGTACAATATTCTATTATACTATATCTATGTTGTGTAAAAAATAATTTAGAAGACCAGATTTAATTGATGCGAACTTACCTGAACGGGAGCATTAGCTACCATTATTTTTCATTTTGTTACGCGGCGTGATCAACATAACCGACACATTGTAGATGAGCCATATTTACTTATTGAGATTTCTGTCATTTTAATACAAAATTGACTGAGTTCTTATTTGTCATTGATCGACGATCGATACTGTTCTCAGATAACGGATTACAGAAGTCGTAGTGGAATGTACTCGAATAATTAGCCAGTGACATAAAGCAATATCAATGGTTTGTGTGTGATTTAATAAGGTGACTATCCAAAGATGTAAAAAATTAAAAAAAATACTTCATTTATATTTCGAACCACTGTAGATTGAATTTTAAAACAAAAATTACGTTATCTCTAAAAAATTGAATAGATAGGTACTTCGTACTTAAGTATGTAAAAAAAAAATTAATTTAAAAAATCAAAAAACCCGACTGCGTAAAACTGAAAAGAAAAAAACAAGCACTTAGAAGTCCGATGGTCAACTGAACAGTCGGGATCCATTATTCGACAGCCAATCAAATTTTTCAATGGATCCGAATGTTCAGTTGACCACCGGACTTCTAAGTGCTTGTTTTTTTCTTTTCAGTTTTACGCAGTCGGGTTTTTTGATTTTTTAAATTATTTTTTTTTATTTTATACTTTTTAGTTATGAGTACCTGGCTAGCTATTTACCAGACTGGATTTCCTATCAGCATTAGTGCACTGGAATTTAAGTTTAAATTATGTGATTTTTTCAAATGTTTAAATCGATATAGATCCTAAACGGTCAGTCGAATCGAAAAATGTTGAGGGAAAAATAAAAATGATTTTTAAATACCTATACCCCACTTGACATAGTTTGTTGACTTTCCTTTTTTTTCGTTTTCACAATATGGCGTCCTGTAGTCGCCATATTGAATTTTCACTAACGTCATGTCTTCAGTGACACTCGCCGGACTAAGGGGAATCGATTGACGTGTGAATCATAAAAATCGGCCCAGGCGTTTGGTCTGTATAGTGCTTCAAAGGAAGATACATACACACACACATACATAGGCTGTTAAACACATTACCACTCCTTTGCGTTGCAGTCGATTAAAAAGAAATACAGCGATATTTGCATTTCTAGTTCACAATCGACATCAAAAGCAGTTGTATAACTAAATGTAAGAATTTTCATCGATTCGCTATGTTATATTTCCTTGATTAAGAAAATTAAAATAAAGTAGTAGTTTATTTACATTACGCATTAAAGAAATCAAAATTGAGCTTTTAACGAATAACAGGACCGAACTTAATAAATTGTCTAAACACTAATTTTCTTATTTATTTTATTGTAGATTATAGACGCGTCGACAACTTAGGTCATTAGCGTCTTAAATTACATTAAATAACAACTAACTTAAAACTAAATAACATCACAAAACATCCATGAGGGCAAGTGGGATTCAAACCCGCGACAGTCTAGTCTAGAGGGTGGTATCAAGTACGCTATCCTCTAGGCTACACTACCCTCCACTAATTTTCAGATAGTGATTTTTACGTACTTATAATTTGACTTAGGCGTTGGATTAAGAAAATTCCAGCTGAATATTGAATTTGAGAAATTTTAATGGATACAATAAAGGATAAAATTTGTCGATAGGGTTTACCTTTGCAACTATTGATTTTATTGTTATCGTTAAAAATATTACACAACTACATTTAAATATTATTTCTCACAAGTAAAAATAACTTTATTTGTGAGAAATTACGGTATTATTATATTAACAATGAAAATTATTAATAATCAATATGATTAGATTTGATACCGCAAATAAATTAACCATAATGAATAAACAGATTCTGATATCATTATATTAATTCACTAACGCGGTATGGAAACTAATCAGATTGATTATTAATAATTTTCATGGTAAAAAATAACTGGTTTTTTTCATTTTAGGAAAATCACATAATATCACAAACGTCATACTAATGCGGTTTCTCATCAGTAGGTGTACGTTTACGACTATTTAATAAGCTTAAAAGCTATTAGAAACATCAGTTATATGGTTTCACGTTAGTATGTGCACGTTTGTGAGTTTTTAAACGACTTGACAAAGTATAGCACTTATTACAAACGTCACATTGATACGGTTTCACTCCTGTGTGTAAACGTTTGTGTGCATTTAAACTGCTTGACTGAGTAAAGAACTTATTACAAACATCACACTGATACGGTTTCACGCTAGCATGTGTAGGTTTGTGAATATTTAAATGATTCGAACTAATAAAGCATTTATTACAAACATCACACTTATACGGTTTCTCGCCTGTATGTGTACGTTTGTGAACATTCAAATAGTTCGAACTAGTAAAGCACTTATTACAAACGTCACATTTATATGGTTTCTCGCCTGTATGTGTACGTTTGTGAACGTTTAAATGGTTCGAACCGGTGAAACACTTATTACAAACGTCACACTTACACGGTTTCACGCTAGTATGTATAGGTTTGTGCATATTTAAATGGTTCGAGCTAGTAAAGCACTTATTACAAACGTCACATTTATACGGTTTCTCGCCTGTATGCGTACGTTTGTGATCTTTTAAATGTTGTGGACGTGAAAAGCATTTATTACAAACGTCACACTTATACGGTTTCTCGCCTGTATGTGTACGTTTGTGAACTTTTAAATGGTGCGAACTAGAAAAGCACTTAATACAAATGTCACACTTATACGGTTTCACTCCTGTGTGTATACGTTTGTGAGTATTTAAACTGCTTGATTGAGTAAAGAATTTTTCACAAACGTCACACTGATACGGTTTCTCGCCTGTATGTGTACGTTTGTGAAGATTCATATTCTCTGGAAAAGCAAAGCTCTTATTACAAACTTCACATTTATGCGGTTTTTCGTCTGTATGTGTACGTTTGTGAACATTTAAATGGCGCGAACTAGTAAAGCACTTATTACAAATGTCACACTTATACGGTTTCACTCCTGTGTGTATACGTTTGTGAGTATTTAAACTGCTTACGTGAGTAAAGAATTTTTTACAAACGCCACACTGATTCGATTTCACATCGGTGTGTTTAATTTTATGAACAAATAAACTGTCGGCGGAAAAAAACCGCTTGTTACAAACATCACACTTATACTGTTTCACGCTTGTATGTATATTTTTGTGGGCATTTAAATGGCCTAAAAACATAAAGCACCTATTACAAACGTCACACTTAAACGGTTTTTTGCCTGTATGTGCAAGTTTGTGACGATTTAAATTCCCTGGAAAAGCAAAACACTTATTACAAACGTCACACTGATACAATTTAATTTCATTTCTCTTCTCGTGTTTCATACGATTTATCAAGGTATTCTTGTTCTCTTCACGCTTATGCTTTACATCAGCAGAACAATGATTAGCGGAGTTCCCCGATGTCTGTTCAATATCTGGCGTTATGTCTTCGCAGCTTATTTCACTGCCGTTACCGCTAAATGGAGCCTTTCCTGTGTCATCACTATAAATAACAAACACCTCTTGAAGTTCTAAAGATTCACATTTCACAGTTATATCTGCATTAGTATCTCCTATATCATCAATATATTCTGATCGAATTAATACATCATCAGTCTGATTTTCAGATTTTACTTCGTCGTTGGTTGTATCCGCTGATTTGAACTTTCCTGCTTCTTTTTCTTTCAAGTTGACATTGGTAACTTCATCAAATATAACGGCACCAATACCGATTTTTGAGTCTTCACAGCTAATGTTACTATAATCATTCTTTGACAAAGTATCATCAGTCCATTCGGTTGAAAATATTGAATTAACATTTGTCAGTCCATCCACATTAAACTCGTCTTGGAGTTCTAAAGGTTCAGATTTAACAGTTATATCTGCATTAGTATCTCCTATATTATGAATATATTCTGGTACACTATTAGACTCATGTTCGAATTTTACTTCTTCTTTGATTTTATCCGCTAAGTTGAACTTTTCTGGTTCTTTTTCTTTCCAGTTGATATTCGTGTCTTCATTCAATAAAATGTCCCCAATACCGATTTTTGTGTCTTCAGAGCTAATTTGACTGCAATCATCCTTTGACTGGATATCATTAGCACATTCAATCGAAGATAATGAATTGTTCTTCATCGGTTCCGTCATATTATTATCGATCACGTCAGGAAGGTCAAAAGATTCACACTTCACAATAATAACTAATTAGATTGAAGGATCCCCGAAAAGCTCCTGAATAGAACACGTAGTCTTGATTTGTCTCTCAGGTCAGCGTAGTTTCTATCAATGTTTTTTTAGACTGCAAGTTTCCAGTTGTGTGTAATTTAAACGGTAGATGAAATCCGGCGTTCATTCGCGTTTCGTAATCTGAAACAAAATCATAGTACTTATATAAGGCATCGAACAGATTTGATTGCACTTTATACACACCAACATGACTAAACGATCTTAGTCGTAAGCCGTCTGTATTGTACAATATTCTATTATACTATATCTATGTTGTGTAAAAATTTAAAAAATATTTTAGAAGACCAGATTTAATTGATGCGAACTTACCTGAACGGGAGCATCAGGTACCATTATTTATCATTTTGTTACGCGGCGTGATCAACACACCGACATGACTAAACGATCTTAGTCGTACGACGTCTGTATTGTA
The DNA here is from genome assembly GCA_039654895.1 of Mongoloraphidia duomilia. Taxonomy (NCBI): domain Eukaryota; kingdom Metazoa; phylum Arthropoda; class Insecta; order Raphidioptera; family Raphidiidae; genus Mongoloraphidia; species Mongoloraphidia duomilia. Next base: position 24,004,011 of record CM077526.1, on the reverse strand, counting down.
CAATACTCTATTATACTATATCTACGTTGTGTAAAAAATATTTTGGAAGACCAAATTTAATTGATGCGAACTTACCTGAACGGGAGCATCAGCTAACATTGTTTCTCATTTTGGTCGAAAAGAAAAATATTGTTACGCGGCGTGACCAACATAACCGACACATTGCAGATGAAGCGTATCCATTTATTGATATTTCTGTCATTTTAATACAAAATTGACTGAGTTCTTATTTGTCATTGATCGACGATCGATACCGTTCTCAGATAACGGATTACAAGAAGTCGTAGTGGAATGTACTCGAATAATTAGCCAGTGACATAAAGCAATATCGATTTATGTGTATGAGATTTAATAAGGTGACTATCCAAAGATGTAAATTATTAAAAAAATAGTTCATTTATATTTTGAACCACTGTAGATTGAATTTTAAAACAAAAATTACATTATCTCTAAAAAATTGAATAGATAGATACTTCGTTCATAAGTATGTAAAAAGAAATACAGCGATATTTGCATTCCTAGTTCACAATCGACATCAAAAGCAATTGTATAACTAAATGTAAGAATTTTCATCGATTCGCTATGTTATATTTCCTTGATTAAGAAAATTAAAATAAAGTAGTAGTTTATTTACATTACGCATTAAAGAAATCAAAATTTAGCTTTTAACGAATAACAGGACCGAACTTAAATAAATTGTCTAAACACTAATTTTCTTATTTATTTATTGTAGATTATAGACACGTCGACAACTTAGGTCATTGCGTCTTAAATTACATTAAATAACAACTAACCTAAAACTAGATAACATCACAAAACATCCATGAGGGCAGGTGGGATTCGAACCCACGACAGTCTAGTCTAGAGGCTGGTACCAAGTACGCTATCCTCTAGGCTACACTGCCCTCCACTAATCTTCAGATAGTGATTTTTACGTACTTATAATTTGACTTAGACATTGGATTAAGAAAATTCCAGCTGAATATTGAATTTGAGAAATTTTAATGGATGCAATAAAGGATAAAATTTGTCGATAGGGTTTAGAATTGCACAACTATTGTTTTTATTGTTATCGTTAAAAATATTACATAACTACATTTAAATATTATTTCTCACCAGTAAAAATAACTTTATCTGTGAGAAATTACAGTATTATTATATTAACAATGAAAATTATTAATAATCAATATGATTAGATTTGATACCGCAAATAAATTAACCATAATGAATAAACAGATTCTGATATCATTATATTAATTCACTAACGCGGTATGGAAACTAATCATATTGATTATTAATAATTTTCACTGTAAAAAATAACTAGTTTTCATTTGAGGAAAATCACATAATATCACAAACGTCACACTAATACGGTTTCTCATCAGTAGGTGTACGTTTACGACTATTTAATAAGCTTAAAAGCTATTAGAAACATCAGTTATATGGTTTCACGTTAGTATGTGCACGTTTGTGAGTTTTTAAACGGCTTGACAAAGAATAGCATTTATTACAAATGTCACATTGATACGGTTTCACTCCTGTGTGTAGACGTTTGTGAGCATTTAAAGTGCTTGGTTGAGTAAAGAACTTTTTACAAACATCACACTGATACGGTTTCACGCTAGCATGTGTAGGTTTGTGAATATTTAAATGATTGGAACTAATAAAGCATTTATTACAAACATCACACTTATACGGTTTCTCGCCTGTATGTGTACGTTTGTGAACATTCATATTGTCTGGAAAAGCAAAGCACTTATTACAAACATCACACTTATACGGTTTCTCGCCTGTATGTGTACGTTTGTGAATATTCAAATAGTTCAAACTAGTAAAGCACTTATTACAAACGTCACATTTATACGGTTTCTCGCCTGTATGTGTACGTTTGTGAACATTTAATTGGTGCGAACTATTAAAGCACTTATTACAAATGTCACACTTATACGGTTTCACTCCTGTGTGTATACGTTTGTGAGTATTTAAACTGCTTGATTGAGTAAAGAATTTTTCACAAACGTCACACTGATACGGTTTCTCGCCTGTATGTGTACGTTTGTGAACATTCATATTGTCTGGAAAAGCAAAGCACTTATTACAAACTTCACATTTATACGGTTTCTCGCCTGTGTGTCTACGTTTGTGAACATTTAAATCGTGCGAACTTGTAAAGCACTTATTACAAACATCACACTTATACTGTTTCACGCTTGTATGTATATTTTTGTGGGCATTTAAATGGTCTTCATTTCTCTTTTCGTTTTTCATACGATTTATCAAAATATTCTTGTTCTCTTCACGCTTATCATGCTTTACATCAGCAGAACAATGATTAGCGGAGTTCCGCGATGTGTGACCAATATCTGGCTTTATGACTTCGCGGCTTATTTCACTGCCGGTACCGTTAAATGGAGCCTTTCCGGTGTCATCACTATAAATAACAAACACCTCTTGGAGTTCTAAAGATTCACATTTCACAGTTCTATCTGCATTAGTATCTCCTATATCATCAATATATTCTGGTCGAATTAATACATCATCAGTCTGATTTTCGGATTTAACTTCGTCGTTGATTTTATCCGCTGATTTGAACTTTCCTGCTTCTTTTTCTTTCAAGTTGACATTGGTATCTTCATCAAATATAACGGCACCAATACCGATTTTTGTGTCTTCACAGCTAATTTCACTACAAGTATCCTTTGACACGGTATCATCAGTCCGTTCTGTTGAAAATATTGAATTAACATTTGTCAGTCCATCCACATTAAACACGTCTTGGAGTTCTAAAGGTTCAGATTTAACAGTTATATCTGCATTAGTATCTCCTATATCATGAATATATTCTGATACACTATGAGACTCATGTTCGAATTTTACTGATATTTCTTCTTTGATTTTATCCGCTGTTTTGAACTTTTCTGGTTCTTTTTCTTTCCAGTTGATATTCGAGTCTTCATTCAATAAAATGTCCCCAATACCGATTTTTGTGTCTTCACAACTAATTTGACTGCAATCATCCTTTGACAGGGTATCATTAGCACATTCAATCGAAGATAATGAATTGCTCTTCAGCGGTTCCATATTTTTATCGATCACGTCAGGAAGATCAAAAGATTCACACTTCACAATAATAACTAAATAGATTGAAGGATCCTCGAAAGGCTTCTGAATTGAACATGTAGTCTTGATTTGCCTCTCAGGTCAGCGTAGTTTCTATCAATGTTTTTTTAGACTGCAATTTTCCAGTTGAGTGTGATTGAAACGGTAGATGATATTCAGGATTCAGTCGTGTTTCGTAATCTGAAACAGGATCATAGGTACTTCATGAAGGCATCGAATCGCGACCAGCATCTTGTAAAATATCACATAAATTATGTTATAGTTGACAAAATATATTTTTATATACAATTAATATTCTATTACTAATAAAGAAAAAGTTTATATTTTTATGTTAAAACTTTAATTGCGTATTTATCGATACTATCTTATAACACCAGCTTTCTAAATTGAGGCGACCTTACCTGAACGGGAGCACATGTCATGATTACATTAGCTACCATTGTTTCTCATTTTGATTGAAATGAAAAATATGTCTAATACTGTTACGTCGCGTGATCAACACAATCGACAGATTGTATTCAAGCCGGATCCATTTATCGATATTTCTGGCGTTTTGATACAAAAATTATCAGATTTTGTATTTTGTTATCGATCGATGACGTTCTCGCAGAAGAAATAGTTTTTTTTTATTCGAATGGCCTGACAAGTGACTTGTCCTTGACCAGTAGTCGAGAAGAAATAGTTATTAGATTAGTTGTAGTAAAATACAATGACAAAGCTGTGTAAATATTATCACCATCGCCGGTTTTAGCACTATCAGCGCCCTGGGCGAGATTTCTACGGCGCCCCCTATCTGCCATTGAAACCCATACGAAAAAAGGCAAGGGATATAATGAAATAACCATTTATTAAAAAAACTAATAAAATTTAAGTTTTCTAGCCTTTCTGTGGGCAAATTCTTTTATTAAGACATCAAAGTCTATGTTTTCCGCAATTTCATTTTCGATTGAGAAAGTTGCTAAGTTTGTCAATCTAGATTGAGATATTGTCGATTGCAGATAAATTTTTATCAGCTTAAACTTAGAAAAACTCCTTTCCCCACTAGCCACAGTTACAGATAATAGTGATCAATATTCGCAATGCTATCCATACATTTGGATACAGCTCTTGTAAGTTGCGATCTTTGATAAAATTTAAAATAAAGACAGGAGTAACCACATTCTGATCAGGCAAAAAAGATTTTAGACTTATGAGTTCATCGCACAACATACAACCATCGATATCTGATTTAGAGTCTACAGTTAATTTCAATTGGAGGTCACTACAGAATTTGAGAAGGTCTGGTTGTTGTAGCTAGATTTAGGGAATTTACTAGTAAGTAGGACTCGCTCAATGAACAAGTGGCTACTGACCATCGCCATATAAAATGTCATCAATTATGTTTGTGTGGAGATATAATAAGGTGATCAAAAGATCAAGAATCTAAAAAATTAAGTACTTCATAGTTCATTTATATTTCGTACCTGTAGATTGGATTTTTAAACAAAAATTACATTTAACTGTAAAAAATGTAGGGATATTTTCATTTTTAGTTCACAATCGATATCGATAACAAAAGATAATGATTACCTATCTTATATCTAAAAAAAAAGCATTTTCTTCGATTCGCTATGTTTTATTTTCTTAATTAAGAAAGTTGAAATAAAATTGTAATATATTTACATCACGCATTAAAGAAATCAAAATTTAGTCTTACGGAAATTGTTTATACCGTTTTATTATGGCCGTAAAAATACTCTTTTATTAGCTACGTAGTTATACACGTGTGGAACGCGCGTCGCCGGGATGCCCCAATCCAATCCCCTCCATTTCCGCCTGGAGACCATTCACCGTGTTGGCACAATTAGTTCTCGCCAGTGCCGCTAGGCTAATACATACGCCTTCTTGTTATTGTTTATGGTTATACGCCAGTGAACCTAAGTCGATAGTGCATTAGTCATCAGCCGAACTGAAGCGCCACTGCTCTTGATGCGTGTAACATTAGTTTTTAACGAATAACAGGACCGAACTTGAATAAATTGTCTAAACACTAATTTTCGGATAGTGATTTATACGTAGTTATAATTTGGTTTAGACATTGGATTAATAAAATTCCAGCCGAATATTGAATTTGCGAAATTTTAATGGATGCAATAAAGGATTAAATTTGTCGACAGGGTTTGGCTTTGCAACCAGTGTTTTTATTGTTAAATAACTTAATCAAAATACAGATTATCTGTGAGAAATTACGGTATTATTTATACTAACAATGAAAATTATTATTAATCTTAAATATATAAAAAGAAATGACTACAAACATGAAATTTGACAGGTTCCATATAGGACATAGGCATCCACTAAGAATGGATTTTTCGAAATTCACCCCCTAAGGGGGTCAAAAAGGGGTGTAGAATTTTTTGACAAAATGTTCATATCATTTATGGTTCCACATTAGTATGTGCACATTTGTGAGCATTTAAATGGCTTGACACAGTATAGCACTTGTTACAGACATCACACTGAAACGGTTTCTCACCAGTATGTACACGTTTGTGATCTTTTAAATGGTGTGGACGAGAGAAGTACCTATTACAAACGTCACACTTATACGGTTTCTCGCCTGTATGTAAACGTTTGTGATTATTTAAAGAGCTTGAATGGTTAAAGCACTTGCTACAAACGTCACACTTATACGGTTTTTCGCCTGTATGTGTACGTTTGTGAATATTTAAATAGTTCGAAGTATTAAAACACTTATTACAAACGTCACACTTATACGGTTTCACGCCAGTATGTACAAGTTTGTGAATATTTAAATGGGTTGAAATAGTAAAGCACTTATTACAAATGTCACACTTATACGGTTTCTCGCCTGTATGTGTACGTTTGTGATCTTTTAAATGGTGTGGACGAGCAAAGCATTTATTACAAACGTCGCACTTATACGGTTTCTCACCGGTATGTGTACGACAATGAGCTTTTAAATGCCAACTGCCTACGAAAATCTTCTGACAAATTTCACACGGCTGCGATTGTTTTCTCGGATATTTTTTCGGCTCACTGTTTTGTTTCTTTTTGGGTCTATCATTCCTTGCCTGCTTCTTAATAGTAGAAGACCCACTGGGATCTGAATCTAACTTCGCATCGATGTCATCATATTCTTTTTTAATAAATACATCGTTGATTGCTTCAACAGTTTGATGTTCATTTGCTTGATTCTCGTCTATCAGTTCTTGTTTTATATTGACTTGGTGTACAGTGCTATTGGTTGAATTTTGTTCTTCAGATTTGATCCAAAATGTTTCAGTATCTTCTAACGGTTCTTCATCTTCTATTATTGGCTCACATTTTATTGTGATAATTTCAGGATCCACTTCGGATAATGGATCAGAATATGTAGAATCCATCTTCAACCCATTAGACTTCCAGACCTATTGAATTTTATCAATATTAAGTTTTTTTCTTACTCCTATTTTTAAAAATAACTTGGTTTGAAAGCCAGAATCGAACCGGGTACATTTAGATCTTCAGTTTAAAGTCTACGACAACTAGCCGAACAATGTTTGTGCCCGTCGTTCAATCGACTGACTTGGTACAGCTCTATACCTATAATACTACTACTGTATAGAAATACAGTAAAATAAAAACATTAATTTATTAAAATTAATTGATTATTTAAATTATTATTTGCCAGAATTCATGCCACAACAAAATACAATCTATAAAAATTTCAACTAGCTACCTCCTACCGTTTGTGAGATAGAGCGTTGGGCATTAGCCTATGTTCCCAATAATTTGCCATGTCGTCTTGTAGCTAAAATAAAATTAATATTAATATATTAAATTGTAACGGGACCTGTGTAAGTAATTTCGTTTACATGCGGTTTTTTCGAGTAATTTGTTTGGTACAAAGATGGGAGATCGAGTTTCCGCAATTTTTGAATGCCAATTTGTAGGGATATCACTCGAAAACAGATAATTAATTAATTTTTAGTGGCTAATCTGTGACGTCATTTTTAAATAAGAATCCACGATAACAACAGAGCTTCAATTTTTATTTATTTCTTAAAATTCAAATCAATTTATTTTTATTACGGAAACGGAAGCACATTTTAGTAGTTTATAGATATCATTTTACAAAAAAAATCAAATTCGTATTAATAGTCGACTAGCCCTATTTAATATACGCAATGCAATACGCAGCTAAAGAAATGTATTCGTACTCGATAAGGAATAGAAAAATAGTATTTAGTAACTTTTTATAACACTTTACCTTCTTTTGCAGTTCAATAAAGTTTACCTTATATAAAATTGAAAGTTGCCAACCCAACGTACCATAATTATTTTAATCAACCATACACGAAATGTTGCATTTATACCAGAACGAGTGTGTGTTTACCGCGCGAGCCGAAGGCGAGTGCGCTAATCACACGAGTTTTGGTATAAATACAACAGAGCCTTAAGAAGAGTATTGTAAAATCGCGACTGTCAAGACTCGTCACTTTAGACACGCGTTACATAATAACTTACATAATACAATAACTAAATGTTGATAACGATTGGCTTGACTATGATGCAAAATTGAGTTTGACTGACGCGGTATAAAAATAATATTATACTTATATAAAAATTCAACGTTGCCCACCCAACTTATAATTAATTATTTTATTGCAATTATTAAAAAATGCCAGCAAATATATACAGATTGTATCAAATTAAACCTGTGCATAGAGCATTCTGTGTGTAAGACAGAGATTGATACATAAAGCAATAAGTAAGAATGAGATAAATGATGGCTAATAGGATGTTACGTGGTTACTGTAAATAAATAATATTTATACAACCTAATAGCGTCATCTTTGTTTTTTCGCTCCTTCTATGCTATTTTCAAAGGCAGCTACAAATAATTTTATTATGTCGGCGGTTGAATTACCATCATAAAACCATTTAATTATTTGAATTTTTTCCCGAACAGTATAAATTGCCATTTTATCAATAATTTCAGTAGTGACTATTTTTACTGTAGAAAACAACGATGACAGTTGTTCGGTATTACATATTTATTTACAGTAACCACGTAACATCCAATTAGCGATCATTTATCTCATTCTTACTTATTGCTTTATGTATCAATCTCTGTCTTATACACAGAATGTCCTATGCACAGGTTTAATTTGATACAATCTGTATGAACACAAATTACTGAAATTATTTAGATATGTAAATTATGTACGTATTTTTTTATTTACTAAATGTAATACAGAAATAAAATTGAAAACATTTTCATGTTAATATACTTTTTCTTTTTTTTAGATTCAACTCTGTGTACTGTGTACTACAATTTTGGAATTTTGGTGAGTGGATTTTAAACATACTTACTTATTTAATTACTTATTTTATCGATACTTATTTGTCTTGTAAAAATACTTTACAACAAAAAATATTCAACAGCGGTTTTTCTCAACTTTATATTATTTACAATTTAAAGAAAAAAAAACTTTAACATTAGTTAAGTCCTCCCATTTTTAGGTATGTATAAGTTTGTGTCTTTTAAAATTCGACAGTAACGTAAAACACTTAGAGCAAATATCACATTGGTAAGGTCTCTCACCAGTATGAGTATGTTTATGTTCTTTTAATGTGCTTTTATGAGTAAAACTTTTCTGACAGATGTCACACTTATGCGGTTTAACACCTGTGTGCACAATTTTATGCGTTTTTAAGTTGCTCATCTGTGAAAAGCTCTTGTGACAAACGTCACATTCATGCGGTTTTTCGCCCGTATGCGTAAGTCTATGTGATTTTAAGCCACCCAACTGATTAAATCCTTTCTTGCAGACACTGCACTGATACGGTTTCACACCAGTATGTTTAAGTTTATGTGTTTTTAAATTAGTTGATTGCGTGAAACGTTTATTACAAACTTCGCACTGGTATGGTTTCTCACCGGTATGTAGTAATTTGTGTGATTTCAAAGTACTCAAATGAGTAAAGCATTTGTTACAAACGTCGCACTGATACGGTTTCTCGCCAGTATGGACAAGTCTATGCTTTCTTAAATGATATATTCGTTTAAAATGTTTGCCACAATATTCACAACCATGCGGCTTATCACTTGTATGAAGTAGTTTATGTACATTTAGGGTAGTCACGTGTGTAAAGCTCTTTTCACAAAAATTACACTGAAAAGGTTTCTCGCAAGAATGCAGTAATTTATGCGTTTTCAAGTTAGTTAATTGTATAAAACTCTTATTGCAAATGTCACACTGATATGGTTTATCTCCGGTATGTAGTCGTCTGTGAGTGTTTAAATTTGACATCTGAGTGAAGCTTTTATTACAAACGTCACACTTGTACGGTTTCTCACCAGTATGTTTAAACTTGTGATACGTTAAATGACTTGCTCGAGTAAAACATTTATCGCAAATGTCACAATGGTACAATTTTTCAATACACTTTTTCTTTGTTTTTGAGACTTTTGATTCAGTCTGTTCAATGTCATTGTTTTCTCTTAACATAAAGTGATCTTTTATATTTATTAGGTTGGTATTTTTATAAGATACGCTGCATTCTGCAACTAAATTCACATTTGTGTTGTCGTATTCTTGTTTAATATATTGATTGTCAATTGTTTCAGCAACGTATACACTGTCCTGAAGTTCATTTGTTTGACTGTCATCTATTGGTTCTTTTTTGACTTGCGCATCGGCTATGTCCGTAAATTCTTTTTTTATTAAGTTTTGCTGTTCAGTTTTCAGCCAAACTGTTTCAATATTATTGACAGCCACACGATCGGTAAATATCGCATTTTCTGCTGTTTCTTCTTCATCTTTTGCTTCACATTTTATTGTAATTTTTGTAAATTCAAAATCCACAGAAGATTTGCCATTACAGCAAGTTGTTTCCATTTCTGTAACGTGTCCCAAGAATACTTACGTTAAACCCGTTTTTAATATCTAGTGGAGCGACGGCTTTTTTATTCTTCATCAGTGGACTTCGTTTTAGGATAGTTTTTACATTTATTTATTGCAAAATCTATAACTTGAACGACTATATAAAAATACCCTTAAATTAAATCAATTTACATTTTGTCAATAACAATATTTATTGAACTTTCGCACGTGAAGGCCTAAAAATAATGAGTATTGTTAGCTACTGTCTGGAGAACACTAATCAAAAACATAAATATTTTTTCATCCTTACCTTGATTTAAAAACTATTTGACGAATAAATATGGCTTTAAATAAATAACACAATAATTACAATTACTAATTCATAAGTAAATTATGTGTACTGTAAGCTCATTCCGCCGCGAAAGTAGAAAAGTTCAGGTTAGAATCCTGACTGTGACTATGGTGGTAAAATGATTTTTTCCAATATGTTTCGAATCAATTATATAATTGGCTGCTTTCCAACGAAAAATTTTCATAAGTAAATTATATTAATCTGTCGTAGATAAAACTATTACGTTACTTAATGGAGCTAGTGTTATTAAACCAAATAGGCACACTGATTTTCTTACACAAACGGAAGCACATTTTCATAGTTGACAATTTTTTATGAAATGGAATTAAATAAAAATTTGTATACAAAATACTGTTTTTAGTGAAGCTCGACAGTATTTATTTTTTCAGATTGTCTCCTTAATTCCGTTTGCGGAATGTAAAAAATATATTCGTAAAATTCTACGGAATAGACAAACGATTTTTGGTGATTGTTGAACGGGCCATTTGAACTATTGCGCAATATGACTCAACGCAAATTCCACGTATTCGGGCTAATAAATGTGCCGTTAACATGATTTTTTTAGACGAATCCTCGTGGTGTGCAAAGTTTCTCGCGGAGAGGTGTTGGTGCAATGGCGTTTTTGTGGCGGGTGGTTCAGAGGGGAGTTCCCCAAAAAACGTTCGCAGTGGGAGAGTACGTATGAACCAAAAATATTGTTGATCTTTCTACAGTACAATTTTCAAGGGGTGTATTACATTTAGAACAATCATTGTATCAATCTATCAAAATTAATGGGTTAATATCTTTAAAATTTGAAAAATTGTATTTATTGTGCTTAAGTAAATACATACATTTATGGCAACAGTAAAATAAACGCTTATTACAAACGTCACTCTGGTACGGTTTATCACGAGAGTGAAATAGTTCGTTTCTTTAAAGTATTTACTGAGTAAATCTTTTTTTGCAAATAGAATCTTACTTCTCCGGCGTCTCCCGTTCCAAGGCACCGTTATACGGTTATAGACGTTAATGACCTCAGTTATCAAGCGTTTATAATCTACAATCTATCTCTGAGGCACCGCCAGATTACCGGAAATGTCCGAATTACTGGAAAGATACAGGAAAATAACGTAAATACACAAACGATAATCCTTCAAATGTGTTTTATTTCCATGGTAAATATTGATAACATTTTACTCTTTTTCATAATTACATGTTAGCTATCTATTTTCATGTTTTTTACAATAAACGATTTCTTGAAAACGTTCTCACGCAATTTTCGCAATGTCATTATGTCTTCCGCGGAAACAAAATTTTCTTCTGCCCATTTCACGCACGTATTAAAACTAGCAAAAACGTCATCAAGTTTAGATGACGTATTATTGGAATAGTCATTGTCAGTATCATCATCTTCTATTTGTAGGCTGTCGATGATATCCTGGTCGTCCATAAATACATTTTCACCATCTCCCTGTAACCAATCTTTTACATCTTCATTATCAACGTCCACCTTACTTTCCATTAATGTTTTTAGAACACCAGCCAGCAGTATGTCATCTTCAGTTTCCCATGTATTTTCTTCTTCTTGATCACAGTCAACTGTGTTCGACGGCCATAACTTTTTCCAAGACGTCGCGATTACATTGCTAGGTGTAGCCTTCCAAGCTTCTGCAAGCATGAAAACAACATCCTTTAAATTGATTCCCTTAAGCGAGTTTCCGATATCGTTCTCTTGACTGATGGCTTGAATGAGAAGTTTTTTCTTGTATCGAGATTTTATCATTGGAATTACGTTCTGGTCCATTGGTTGTAAAAGAGATTTAACTTTAGATGGTAAAAACATAACTCGTATTTTGCCGTCTTTCGATATAAACTGATCATCGCAACGGTGCCCTGGCGCATTGTCTAATACTAGCAATGCTTTTTGTGGCAAATTACGCCTTTTCATAAATTTTCTTACAGCCACCACGAAGTCTTCGTAAAACCATTCCTTAAACAATTCTCTTGTTACCCAAGCCTTACTCTGACTTTTGTACACAACTGGCAGGGATATGTTTTTGAACGCTTTTGGTTTTTTTGATTTTCCAACGACAAGCAGTTGTAATTTGTGTGTGCCACTAGCATTGGAACATGGCATAAACGTAATACGATCTTTACATACTTTGCGTTCATTACCATTAACAAAAGTTTTATGGGGCATCAGTCTCCACAGTAAGCCTGTTTCGTCCGCGTTGTATATTTGATCCGGTATTAAATCTAACTCTTTAACTTGTCTTTCGAATTTTTTGATAAATGGCTCAACAGCATTAGTGTCAATGTCACTAGATAGCTTTTCACCAGTAATAGTTAGCAAGCGAATCCCGTACCTCTTTTTAAATTTGTTGAGCCATCCGTCGCTTGCTTTGAAGTCATCCTTGGCAGTGATTTTTCGATAGAAAAATTTAGCTTTCTCCCGCAAAATTTCACCAGAAATGGGAGCGTGACGTCCTCGTTCTTGAAGAAACCACGCGTACAGAGCTTCTTCTACTTTGGAGTGTTCACCACATTTTAATGTTTGCCGTTTACCTGGGCCACTCTCTGCACTTTTAACGAAATTCTCAATTTTTAAACGGTTTCGACGAATATCATGAATTGTGGATCGTCCAATATTATAACACTTTGCAAGTTCAGACATTTTTTCACCTTGATCTAATCTTTTTAGTATTTCTGCTTTTAGAGCTAGTGTTAACGTTTTATGTTTACGTTTTGTATCGCATTGATTTTTATCTGTATGAAGTAATTTATGTATTTTCAGTTTATGCAATTGTGTAAAACTTTTGGTACACACTTCGCACTGGTGTGGTCTCTCACCGGTATGAACTCGTTTATGAGGTTTTAAACTACTCAGCTGTGTAAAGGACTTTTTACAAATGTCACACTGATACGGTTTCTCACCAGTATGTGTAAATTTGTGAAATTTTAAATGACTTGTCCTACTAAAATACTTATTGCAGATGTCACACTGGTACGATTTTTTACTTGTGGATTGCGTTTTTGAATCACTAGAATTTATAAACCGCTCGTCACAGTTATTTGTTGGACTGTTCTCGTGTTGAATACTTAAACCGTCAATTGTTTCTGCGGAATATTCACTGACTTGATGTTTATTTGTTTGATAATATATAAAACTGGCATCAGTTGGTTCTTGCTTTATATTGATTTCTTCTAAATCAGTATTGTCTGAAATTTCACATTTGATCGACTTTTCTTTCCCTTTTAACCAAACTGTTTCAATTTTATTTAACACATCATGTTCAGTTGATGAAATTTCGTCAGAAATTTCTTCTAATAATTCACACTTTACTGCGATGTTAGTAAACTCAGAATCCACAAAATTGTCGACAGATTCCATCTCGCAACCTAAAAAATAAAATATGTCAAGTAGTAGATAAACTAAATTTGTTACGGACTAATTCTCATGTTCACAGACGTTTTTAATTCCTTACTTAAACGGTAGCACAATTCGTAAAATTAAAAACCAACTACTGAATACATCCAATATGGTTTTTCACTTTATTTTCACGTTGTTTAATAAATTTCCCATTAAATATTATGAAACGACAGAGTAAAATAAGATACGTGCTTTGTTACACTACGACAGTTTTTCTCAGTTTACATGCCTGCTTTCGATTTAGAAAAAACAAAAATCGAATGCTAGAATAATATTTTAACCTTTTACCTATTACAAAATGTATTAATAACAAATGTTGTATTCATTTCTATGCGATAGTTAATTTATTTATATATAACATAACAAGAAGTCATGTTTATTTGACGTGTGACTTTGTTAATTAATACTTACCTAAACGGCAGCGCAGTTTGTGTAAATTTTCTGTAAAATGTTACTCATAAATTAAAAGCAAACTGAGTGGGTATCTATGGTTGCTAGACACGCTCAATAATCATTTATCTTTTTACATTGTTTCAATACATTTTACCTAAAAAAACTTGCTTACGTTAAACTTATCCACACTAGTAACTGCGAACATGACTGGAATTAATGATACAGATTAGATATTGCTAATTATAGACGCTCGACAACAGTGGTCACAAGCATTGGTTCAAATGTTCATCGGATAGTTAATATAAATTATTACTGATTTGTGAGTTGAGCGTATAGAATGCAAAAAGTGAATCTATGGATAACAAGCATTTAATGCGATAATAGTACCTAAAACAATAGTACTTTACACCTCCTAAAGTTATTCCTTTATCTATACAATTGGTACTCCTGAATACAAGTATACACACTTGCATACAAATATAACAATACACTTACAATAGCTTACATAACTTTCTTTCATTTTAAAAATAAAAACAGTTGTCTAAAATCCGTGCTAATAACAACATCGTTCAAATAATTTTTTTATTTACATGCAATACAATAATTACAGGACTTACCATACGAAGTTGTGTAAATATGTCGTGCTTTTTTAAATTAACAGTACAAACGGCATTACAAACATCACACATGTCTTTTACACTACATACACACGATTATGTTACCAATTTCCGAAAATTCCGTTTTGCAAACATCAGATTTAAAGAATCTGTATTCGCATGATAATGAAAATTTAAGTTGTCAGAGGGTAGATCAATAAATATAAAACAATATTGTAAATTTTTTTTGTATATTATTCTTATTCTATGACAATAAAATTTTATTTTTATATTATTATTACTGACGAGTAGTGACAGTATGTTAAAACGAGTGATAACGAGTTTTAGCGGTCACAACAGTCATATCATTACGCACGAAATATACAGGGTGTACCACAGAAAACCGAACATAGGGAAAACTCCATTGTGCAAATTAGTTAGGATCAGTGATTGCTGTGCTCTTTTTCATGCTTAAAACCATGATAATTAATTTAGTTGAGTTAGCCATGTGTATTCTATCTTTGTCACGCTACCCATTTTGTTTATGTCTTCCCTGTTGCACTCATTTATTTTCTATGTTCTCAATCCTGTGATACACCCTGTATATGGTATTTTTTGCCATATCCACTATAAAATAGCAGCTTTTCACTTTATTTTCAGTATATTTAGTTATAAAAATTAGTCCATTAGTATTGATATAGGTACAGGTGTAGTTCGGGTAATCCATATTGTAGAAATGAAATAATGTAAACCAAAAACCCGAATAATTTTAAAAAAAAGAGAATAAACTTATTTTTAACACGCTTATATTAGCTTCACCTGTATGTTTGCGGGCTTGCGTGCGTGCTTGCTTGTTTGTCAGTTTGTAACCGACTTCTTTGAACTTGATTTTGACCAACTTTGAACGGTCAGATTTAGTTTAAACTTTGCACACTTATCAAGGACCGACGACAATACAATAATTCCATAAGTTTGTCCCATTATCCTGACCAGGATCTCCAGGACTAAAAAGCAAAAATAAATTATAATTTAAAAAAACTAAAAAACACGCTTTAATGAACTAAAAAGTAAAAAATAATTAATTTTATTGTAAAAAAGCGTGGGGTGCTTTGTATCATATTTTCATACTACCCCACGCTTTTTTACAATAAAATTAATTATTTTTTACTTTTTAGTTCATTAAAGCGTGTTTTTTAGTTTTTTTAAATTATAATTTATTTTTTTAATTATTCGGGTTTTTGGTCTACATTATTTAATTTCTACAATAGTTCATTTGCGTCGCCATCTTCACTCCTATAGTAGGCTAAGGCACGTACAGGAGTATGTAATAGCGGACGGATCAGACGAATAAACATGAATAATTATGGATATGGCTTGATTTTTCCACACCAGTGTGAGAAAGATATGTTCCCGTACCTGTTAGAAGTCACTTTACATACACATACATGCATGTAAAGCAGCTATATTAAAGTGGGATGGCAAAAAAGAAGTTGCACCTATAATAGAGATTATAGAGGGTGAAACTTCTTTTATTGTAATATCAGGTGCATATTATGCACCTGATAATGTATTTTTAAGTCGTCAACGTTAGAAAAATCCCTATTACAAATGTAACATTTGAATTCAGATCGTCCACGTGGTTGCACCTGAAAATGCTTTTTGAAGCTGCTAGCGTTAGGAAAACCACTATTGCAAATGTCACACTTGAAAGGAAGTTGGTCATCTGTATGCACAAGACAATGCTTTTTAAAGCTGTCAAGTCCAGAAAAGCTCTTCTCACAAACGCTACACTTAACACGTTTCCCACCTATATGCATACGAGAATGCTTTTTTAAGTCGAAAGCTGTAGAAAAAAGTCCGTCACAAACATTACATTTATACGGTTTCTCACCAGTATGTTTTATTTTGTGTACCTTTAATGCATTTTTTGATACGAATTGTTCACCGCAAACAGAACAAAAAAACGTTGAGTCGCGTTGTACTACTTGATCAGTTTTTAAGTCATGGTGCCCTTTCTGACGTACAGAGCATTCATGAGACTTTTTGTGAATGAACAGTAGATTTGAATGACTAAAGCATTCGTTACACACGTCACACTTGTGTAGTTTCTCATCGTTATGCACACGTTTTAGATTAATTGAGCTATTGAAACATTCTTCGCATACAGCAGTGTGGTTTTGTTTTTTGTGTACATTTGAAGTTCCCAAACTTTTACCGCATGCGTTACACGTGTATGAGTGGTTTTTTGAATTTTCTGGACTGATTTCACTAGCCTTAGATAAAGTTTCCAATTTGTCAGCAGCACATTTTGATGAAATTAGTGAATTATCATCTATTATCAGTTTGTCTTTGATTTCAAGATTGAAAGTCTTTTTCTCCGTAACTTTGTTTTCTGAATTAAAATTTGCAAGGTCTTTCTTTTTTCGGTTGATATTTATGTCTTCAAATAATTTGCCGTCGCCAATATCGTCAGTTGTGCTTTCGCAGATAATTTCACAGCAATCATCCTCCTCAGATAAAGTTTCTGTCGTGTCATCAGCACATTTTGACTTCACAGTGAGGTTATTTGCATTCGTGTCATGGATTAAAATATCCTCTGCACACTCCGATTGTATTTGTTTATAAAAAGCGGGTAATCGTTTTAAATACCGTCGCAGAATTTTTTCTGACTGTATTATTTGCCTCTGGAACTGGTGACTTTTCTCTATTTGAGTATAACACAATTGACAGATGAAATTCGGCATCTTGCTGCATTTTCTTATCTGAGAAAAGCGTTTAAGTTAAAATAAATTAAACAAAAAACTGCCTACATTACCGGAGCCAATGTGAAAACTTATGAAATATAAATTTTAATTTCCCTGATTACGATGAAATATAGGAGCATTAATAAAACCATTATTAAAGTTAAAATAAAAATTTGGTTCAGCATATAATAAACTTACCCGAACGGGAGCACATGTCATTATTGCATTAGCCACTGTACATTCCATTTTAGTCGAAAAATGAAATATGTCCAACAGTGTAACATCAGTTGTTAAGCACAATCGACACATTGTATGTAAGTCGTTGATATTTACCGATGGTTCTACCATGATGTTAAGTTTAGTATTTACACATAAACCACGCGTATACTCGATATTACCCGAAGCACGAATACCAACCCGAGAACAATATCGTTACTTTGAATACTTTAGTTAGTTCGGATACCGAATAGTGTAAAAAAAACTCGGAATGGAATCTTTCAGCTTTTTATTACAAAATATATCAATAATATTACTATTGTTAAAGTTTCCATGCGATAATTTATTTATATACAATAGAATATTATGTAAACCATGTGTCTTTATTTTGTGCTATCTGAAACTAACCTAAATGATAAAACCGACATTTCAGACTTGAAATGTTTTTGATCGACATGGATGTTTTGTGATGTCATTTAGTTTGAAGTGTGTTGTTATTTAATGTAATGAAGACGCTAATGACCCAAGTTGTCGACGCGTCTATAATTTACATTAAATAAATTAACTATATCCTCCATGCACAATATTATATTCGTCAGAGGCGGATTATCCCTAAGGCAAACTAGGCACGTGCCTAGGGGCGAGAGGTTACAAGGGGGCGCTGGAGACCCAGATATACACATTTTATACCGAAATTTCCACGGGATGGGGCATCACGCGGGTGAAACCTCGGGGCGCAGCTAATTATTATATAAGTACTAGTTAAAATTTATAATATATGGCTACTAGAAGGGCGCCGATGAGGTGCTTGCCTAGAGCGATCTCGACATTTAATCCGCCTCTAATGTTCATTGTAGCAATTTTTTGTTTATTTACCTAAACGGGTGTATAAAACGCTTAACTAAGCTGAACCTTTTAAATATGTCAAGCTCATCTAAAACATTTTTCGCAATTTTTAATACTTGGGCAATGCACATTTGCAAAGTTTTGACTGCCACTGTTCAACTTTACTCTGTTAGATAACAATCTTTCAAGGACAATAGAAAGTTCGGATTTTCAGACGGGTAAACTGCATTATTTGGCTAAATAAAAACAGAAATAGTTTTAAATACAAATATTATTTATCTAAAGCAATCGAATACAAAAAAAAAGAAAATTATACAATGTTCTACTTCAAAATAGATAAACATAAAAAAATGTTTTTTATTATTATTAACAAATAATATGGTAAAAATTGTTTATAAAATTCGTATAATAACTAGTGTTTTAACATATATTTTTTAAATAACTAAAACTTCTATTACAGATGTCATAAATATAAGGTTTCTCATTGGTATGTATTAATTTTTGTACATAGTTCGCTACAGAAAATTCTTATTATAAACGTCACACTGTTGGTTTCTCACCAGGTTGTATACAGTGTGTCTGTAAATTGTTTGATTGTAAAAAAAACATACCATGTTTTATTTGTGGATATTTGAAATAGTTGACTGCAAAAATGTTTGTTGAAAATATCGCACTGCAACGATGTTTCTAACTACCCATGCGTTTTTTAATAAATTGACAAAGTAAAACCTTTATGACAAATGTCACACTGGTTTCTCCCCGGTATCCGCTGTGAGCACGACCAGTCCTGCCGTCTGGTGAGTGATAGCGTAAATCGGCGGTGTTAAAGTTAAAATGTAATCATGCAATGATTCTGTTTAATTCGAAAATAGCAACGTGAAAAATGTGTTTTGTGAATTTCTGTAAGAAATATAAATCATAAACCTTCTTTTTCATGATTCGCAAAACAATAAATTTCGGAATCAAAACTACGCGCAAAACCGAAATCTCAGCTGTCAAATTAGATCGTTAATGTCAAATATGTAGTTAAATTACATACAAAAAATTATTTTATGATTATTAAATAATTAAAAAAAAGGGTGTGGGTCTCGGGACCCCCGACAGATGTGAAACATCAAAGAAAACGTTATTGAACTCGGTGTCTCTATGTAGTAGTATATATTTTTTCAAAAGCAGCAACTAACTGTTATGCTGACGTATTCCTATATACTGCACTGTAACACACGCGGTTATCTTCCCGTGCCCGAGCGCGCGGAAGCCGAAAGAGAGAGAGAGAGAGAGTGCCGCAGTGGTGGGGAGAACAGCAGCGAATGGGCGGACCATAAATTTCGTTCCATATTTCCCCTCACGCGGCTGTTCACAGCCCGACATAAGATGTTTCACATCAAAAAGTTATATTACAATAAATTTAAAAGTAAATGAAATTTTGCATATCATATTTTTTCTGCATAACAATTCAAACTTTATTTTGATAAGAAGTGTCCCTTTCACGGTTTATATTTTGTTATTTATCATGACGTGTTTATGGTTAGCAGTTCATAGAGAAGAGAATTACGTACTACCGCATGTTTCTCTATTTATCCGCTATTGCACGCTAACAGTCACTCTGAAATCCCCTCCATGCTGCTCACAGCGAATATATTGATTTGCGCTGTTCTAAATAATTTCATGCAGTAAAATCATCATTGCAAACGTCACATTTCTTATTTCTTTTACTACAATGAGAAGTTTTATGTGTTTTTAAAGAACTTAATTGCGTAAAACGCTTGTGACAAACGTCACATTGAAAGGGTTTTTGCCCAGTATGTATAAGTTTATGTTTTCTCAAATTATCCAAATATTTAAAATATCCGTGGCAAATGTCACATTGATACGATTTTATATCGATATGCACCTTTCTATGTCTTTTTAAAATGCTTGATAGCTTGAAACATTTGTTACAAATTTCACATTGGAAAGGTTTCTCGCCTGTATGTGTTAATTTATGTGATTTCAAATGACTTGATTGACTAAACGACATACTGCAAATTTCACACTGGTGGGGTCGTTCATTTGTATGCGTTATTTTGTGAGATTTTAAGTTGCTTAACTGGGTAAAGCTCTTATTACAAATTTCACATTGATATGGTTTATCACCAGTATGTGACCGTATGTGTTTTTCTAATTGGCTGAAATACGTGAATCTTTTTTGACAAATGTCACATTTGCGGGATTTGTTTTTATTTGCTAGCAATTCGCTATCTGAAGGTTCCAACATCATATCGCTATCATCATGTTCCTTGTTCCTATACGGACTTTCATTTGTTTCAGCTTCACATTCACTGCCTTGATTGTCATTTGTTTGAAATAAACTGTCGTCCGTTGGTTCTTCTTTAATATTGACTTGTAATAGATCAGTGATGTTCAGAAACTCGTGCTTTTCTTCCGCATTTTTTAACCACACTGTTTCGACATTAGGAAAAACTTCTGATTTTACACAGCTGCCATCACTAGATTGATTTTCGCTTGCGTTTGTCTTAGAGTTATCAGGATCTGTTGATGTTTCGTCCATTTTAAGAGCTTAAATTTTTTATTTATTTATAATGAATTACTATTTATTTAAATTTTAGTTAAATACACTACACTTTCTTGCAGCGTTAAAATTTAGGTATTTTTCTTCAATATTTTATGAAGGGTTATTTAGACGATTAAGCTTATTATTACAATTATTAGAAAAGCAATTTTGTATGCAATAGCTTGACCCTATTTTAGATTAGTCGAAGTGTTGGAAATATTTTGAAAGTGTGAGGGGCGCCAATATTAAAAAAAAAACAGTTTTCGAAGACAATCAGTTTTTTATACTCGTTTGGCTCGTATTTTTAAATTATATTATTCATGGTCACAGTTCAAAATTTTGACATTGATTCTTCAAACATAAGTTTCCAATAAACTATTTACACTAAGTCACTTGCACATAAATAAAAACAGAAAATTGAAGTTAGAATCCGTGCTTTGAAATTACACATTCGATGCAAAACGGTATTATTAAAACAGTAAAAATGAAGGTCAGTATTATTTACATTTACGGAAGCGCACGTCAAATCCGGTTTGAACAATAATCCACAGAAATTGAGAACTATTAATTATTATCTATTTGCACTATTAGTTTATTTTACTATAATGTATTTTATACTATTAAATAATATTAATTTTTTAATAGTTGTACTTTTAACGAAACAATGGTTTTCCAGCCCATTGCGATTATAACGAAAACGTTTGAGTACCACTAAACTTCTAGACAGTTACACAAAACTTTTGATAGTTGCGTAACAGCGCTACAAAAGACATACGTTTAGTTGGCACTTGTTACATTTAGATTTTAGTTTGTAATTTCTTCAATGAAATGTTTCAAAATTTAAGAACTTATAACGTTGTGAAATGTGTTTTAGTTATTAAGATCTTTTTTTTTTCATCAATTCTTTGTCAAATAGTTACCTAATAGAAATAAATAGGTACAGTCGCGGACTTAAAAAAGTTTACACCTGTATCATCTAGTTACCGGTTTTTTTAATTAGGCGCGATCTTAGCGAAGCTAGAAGCGCCTATATACACTCGCTTTGTCTGTGAATCTGTGAATCTGTAACGGATTTTTTGTATCACGCGTACAGCCCAAACGGATGAACCAATTTTCAAAAACTTTTTTTTGTTCGATTCCTCTCGGGGTCTATTTGATCCTAACGTCGCCCGATTTTTGAATTTTGGCCCCAGAGGGGAGCAAATTAGAAAAAACGGTGTTTTTTGCTTATAGTTTGCTCAATTTAAGTCAGATCGATTCGAAACCTGTCTTAAACGAAAGAGCAGAAAATTTTAGATAGATTTCATGTATAATATTGTGTCAAAACAGTTTTTTTATACAGATTTATATGATTATTAAACGAAATAAATGCGACTTTATCTAATAAATCGCGAACTTGTTTCGGTTGTCCTTGTCTGTTGCACAGTGTGATATGGATATTGGAAGATAGCGTATGCCCTGTCTTATATTGCATTATTTTAATATAGTTATTCAATTTTTTGACTGCTGATGTTTGAATTTAAGTTTAAAAATTTTGGAGCATACAAGTAATTCAAGAATTACAAGGCGCGATATTCGTGTAGGTACTGTGTGTAAACGGTTTTATCGAACATAGGGAAAATAACACTGAGAAGATTTATAATTTTGTAGTAGGCTATGAGCCATAAGACCTAATATAAATATGTAGGTATTGGATTACATAGAAAAAATAGTACAGTGATTTTTTAAACAATTTTCCATAGCAACGGTTGACTATTAAGCGTTCATCGGAACCGGCTAAATAAAAAAGTCATGATAAGTCGTAAGACACCCGACAGAAGCTATGCTTCTTACGCATTGTAATTAAAACCGAATTTATCAAAGATATAAATAATACAATTAAAAAGTTATTATTTGATCGCCATTTTGAAATCTGACGCCATTTTATTTTTTTGTGTCTTATTAAATTCTCAAATATCAATTTTCAAAAGAATCGGACAATTTTTACAAAGAAATATATACCTATGACCGCCATTTTGAAATATGACATCATTTTATTTTTTTGCATCCTATAAAACTCGCAAATATTAATTTTCAAAAAGATCGGATAATTTTTCAAAAAAGTGCATACGGGCGCCATTTTGAAAAAGTAATTTTATTTTTTTGTGTCCTGTAAAACTCTCAAATATCAATTTTCAAAAGGATCGGATAATTTTAGCAAAAAAGTACCTACATATGGCCGCCATTTTAAAATATGACGTCATTTTATTTTTTTTGTGTCCTATGAAACTCTCAAATACCGATTTTCAAAAAGATCGGATCATTTTTGCAAAAAAGTACATATGGCCACCATTTTGAAATCTGACGTAATTTTATTTTTTTTTGACCTATGAAACTCTCAAATATCAATTTTTAAAATGATCGGATAATTTTTACAAAAAAGTACATACGGCCGCCATTTTGAAATCTGACGTCATTTTATTTTTTTTTTGTCCCATGAAACTCTCAAATACCGATTTTCAAAAGAATCGGGTAATTTTTACAAAAAATACATTTGGCTGCCATTTTTAAATCTGACGTTATTTTATTTTTTTGTGTTCTATGAAACTCTCAAATATCAATTTTCAAAAGGATCGGATAATTTTTACAAAAAAGTACATACGGCCGCCATTTTGAAATCTGACGTCATTTTATTTTGTTGTGTCTTATGAAACTCTCAAATATCAATTTTCAAAAGGATCGTATAATTTTTAGGAAGGAGCTCTACATATTTCCGCCATTTTGAAATCTGACGTTATTTTATTTTTTTGTGTCCTATAAAACTCGCAAATATCAATTTTCAAAAGGATCGGATATTTTTTACAAAAAAGTATGAATAATGGCCGCCATTTTGAAATGTGACGTCATTTTATTTTTTTGTGTTCTATGAAACTCTCAAATATCAATTTTCAAAAGGATCTGATAATTCTTACAAAAAAGTACACATGGCCGCCATTTTGAAATCTGACACCATTTAATTTTTTTGTGTCCTATAAAACTCTCAAATATTAATTTTCAAAAGAATCGGATAATGTTTACAAAAAAGTACATATGGCCGCCATTTTGAAATCTGACGCCATTTTATTTTTTTGTGTCCTATAAAACTCTCAAATTATAATTTTCAAAAAGATCGGATAATTTTTACAAAAGTGACGTTACGCTACATCGTGACGTGACTTTTCAATTGTTTAATGTGCTTTATTTCCTTAGTCTGATTTTATTACATTTATCCGAAACGTTACCGGAGAAAGACCTTTTGCCTGTGAAAATTCAAAAGTACGATTTGCACCCGGACGAAAGCCGGGCCGGTCAGCTAGTTACCATAATATTGTATTGTTACCGGAGCTACACATGTGTGCAAAATTTCAACTCAATCAGATCACGAGAAGTGGGTGAAAATTCAAAAGTACGATTTACCCCCGGACGAAAGCCGGGCCGGTCAGCTAGTTACCATAGTATTGTATTGTCACCGGAGCTACACATGTGTGCAAAATTTCAACTCAATCGGATCATAGGAAGTGGGTGAAAATTCAAAAGTACGATTTACACCCGGACGAAAGCCGGGGCGGTCAGGTAGTTACCATAATATTGTATTGTCACCGGAGCTACACATGTGTGCAAAATTTCAACTCAATCGATCGCAAGATTTGTAACAAATATACCTGATCAAGCTAAATAAAACCACCGTTTAAAAAACAAAGCATCTACTACCTACTTATTTTTGCGTGATGCCAGAACATACGTTTTTATTTGAGAATCAGTTCGGTTGCTTTTGCGTGATGCCAGAATATTTTAAAACTCGCAGTCGCATAAAAAGTTATTTACTTGAAAAAAATCATGTAAATCGGATCAGTGGTTCTCGAGTTATAAGCGTACAAAGGGGCATACAGGCAGAGAAAGTCAAATTGTTCGGGAAGGTTGAACGTCGAGAAAATTTGGTCCGATCCCTAAGTCTCGCCATCCGATTGACGTCAGTAATTAGTTACACGCCATTTTAACTCAGTAGGCCAGGGTTTTTAAACTTAAATTCAAACATCAGCAGTCAAAAAATTGAATAACTATATTAAAATAATGCAATATAAGACAGAGCATACGCTATCTTCCAATATCCATATCACACTGTGCAACAGACAAGGACAACCGAAACAAGTTCGCGATTTATTAGATAAAGTCGCATTTATTTAGTTTAATAATCATAAAGATCTGTATAAAAAAACTGTTTTGACACAATATTATACATGAAATCTATCTAAAATTTTCTGCTCTTTCGTTTGAGACAGGTTTCGAATCGATCTGACTTAAATTGAGCAAACTATAAGCAAAAAACACCGTTATTTCTAATTTGCTCCCCTCTGGGGCCAAAATTCAAAAATCGGGCGACGTTAGGATCAAATAGACCCCGAGAGGAATCGAACAAAAAAAAGTTTTTTAAAATCGGTTAACCCGTTTGGGCTGTACGACTGATACAAAAAATTCGTTACAGATTGACAGATTCACAGATTCACAGACGTACAGACAAAGCGAGTGTATATAGGCGCTTCTAGCTTCGCTAAGATCGCGCCTAAAAACCCTGGCCTACTGAGTTAAAATGACGTGTAACTAATTATTGACGTCGATCGGATGGCGAGACCTAGGGATCGGACCAAAATTTCTCGACGTTCATACCTTCCCGAACAATTTGACTTTCTCTGTCTGTATGTCCCTTTGTACGCTTATAACTCGAGAACCACTGATCCGATTTACATGATTTTTTTTCAAGTAAATAACTTCTTATGCGACTGCGAGTTTTAAAATATTCTGGCATCACGCAAAAGTAAGTAGGTAGTAGATGCTTTGTTTTTTAAACGGTGGTTTTATTTAGCTTGATCCCGTATATTTGTTACAAATCTTGCGACCGACTGAGTTGAAATTTTGCACACATGTGTAGCTCCGGTGACAAAACAATATTATGGTAACTAACTGACCGGCCCGGTTCGTCCGGGCGTAAATCGTACTTTTGATTTTTCACCCACTTCCTATGATCCGATTGAGTTGAAATTTTGCACACATGTGTAGCTCCGGTGACAATACAATATTATGGTAACTAGCTGACCGGCCCGGCTTTCGTCCGGGTGTAAATCGTACTTTTGAATTTTCACCCACTTCCCGTGATCCGATTGAGTTGAAATTTTGCACACAGGTGTAGCTCCGGTGACAATACAATATTATGATAACTAGCTGACCGGCCCGGCTTTCGTCCGGGTGCAAATCGTACTTTTGAATTTTCACAGGCAAAAGGTCTTTCTCCGGTAACGTTTCAGTGGATCGGATAAATGTTATAAAATCAGACTAAGGAAATAAAGCACACTAAAAAATTAAAAATAAAAATAGATAAAAAACTTTTAAGTTAAACGGTTTTATAAATGTACTAAAAAGAAAAAAATAAAATTTAATTTAGGTTCATAAGTATAAAAGCGTGGGTCGTGACTGTAATAAATTATCATAGAGTTTACGACCCACGCTTTTATACTTATGAACCTAAATTAAATATTATTTTTTTCTTTTAAAACATTTATAAAACCGTTTAACTTAAAAGTTTTTTTACCTATTTTTATTTGAAGCTATGCTTCTTAACGCACGTTTCAGATGGGGACCTAAATAATAAAAAGTGAAACGTCACGTCACGAAGTAGTGTAACGTCACTTTTGTAAAAATTATCCGATCCTTTTGAAAATTAATATTTGAGAGTTTTATAGGACACAAAAAAATAAAATGGCGTCAGATTTCAAAATGGCGCCCATATGTACATTTTTGTAAAAATTATCCGATTCTTTTGAAAATTAATATTTGAGATTTTTATAGGACACAAAAAAATAAAATGACGTCAGATTTTTCAAAATGGCGGCCATATGAACTATTTTGTAAAAATTATCCGATCCTTTTGAAAATTGATATTTGAGAGTTTCATAGGACACCAAAAAATAAAATGACGTCAGATTTTTCAAAATGGCGGCCACATGTACTCTGTTGTAAAAATCATCCGATCCTTTAGAAAATTGATATTTGAGAGTTTCATAGGACACAAAAAAATAAAATGATGTCAGATTTTTCAAAATGGCGGCCATATGTACTTTTTTGTAAAAATTATCCGATCCTTTTGAAAATTGATATTTGAGAGTTTCATAGGACACAGAAAAATTAAATGGTGCCAGATTTCAAAATGGTGGCCATATGTACTTTTTTGTAAGAATTATCAGATCCTTTTGAAAATTGATATTTGAGAGTTTCATATGACACAAAAAAATAAAATGACGTCAGATTTCAAAATGGCGGCCATTATATATACTTTTTTGTAAAAATTATCCGATTCTTTTGAAAATTGATATTTGCGAGTTTTATAGGACACAAAAAAATAAAATAACGTCAGATTTCAAAATGGCGGAAATATGTAGTACTCCTTTCTAAAAATTATACGATCCTTTTGAAAATTGATATTTGAGAGTTTCATAAGACACAAAAAAATAAAATGACGTCAGATTTCAAAATGGCGGTCGTATGTACATTTTTGTAAAAATTATCCGATCCTTTTGAAAATTAATATTTGAGGGTTTCATAGAATACAAAAAAATGAAATGACGTCAGATTTAAAAATGGCGGCCAAATGTACTTTTTTGTAAAAATTATCCGATTCTTTTGAAAATCGGTATTTGAGAGTTTCATAGGACACAAAAAAATA
Source organism: Mongoloraphidia duomilia (assembly GCA_039654895.1). Classification (NCBI taxonomy): domain Eukaryota; kingdom Metazoa; phylum Arthropoda; class Insecta; order Raphidioptera; family Raphidiidae; genus Mongoloraphidia; species Mongoloraphidia duomilia. The sequence goes on along the minus strand of CM077526.1, from coordinate 23,976,173 downwards.
AAATGACATCAGATTTAAAAATGGCGGCCGTATGTACTTTTTTGTAAAAATTATCCGATTCTTTTGAAAATCGGTATTTGAGAGTTTCATAGGACACAAAAAAATAAAATGACGTCAGATTTCAAAATGGCGGCAGTATGTACTTTTTGTGTAAAAATTATCCGATCTTTTTGAAAATAGATATTGACGAGTTTTATAGAACGCAAAAAAATAAAATGACGTCATATTTTAAAATGGCGGCCATAGGTATATACTTCTTTGTAAAAATTATCCGATCCTTTTGAAAATTGATATTTGAGAGTTTAATAAGACACAAAAAAATAAAATGGCGTCAGATTTCAAAATGGCAGTCAAATAATAACTTTTAAATTGTATTGTTTGTATCTTTGATAAATTCGGTTTTATATACAATGCGTAAGAAACATAGCTTCTGTCGGGTATCTTACGACACCTCATGACTTTTTTTATTTAGCAGGTTCCGAGTTTCGCTTAATAGTCAACCGTTGCTATGGAAAATTGTTTCAAAAATTCACTGCACTATTTTTTCTATGTAATCCAATACATATTTACATTAGGTCTTATGGCCATAGCCTACTACAAAATTGATCTTCTTAGTGTTATTGTCCCTATGTTTGGTAAAACCGTTTACACACAATACCTACATGAGTATCGCGCCTTGTAATTCTTGAATTACTTGTATGCTCCAAAATTTTTTTTGCATATTGAAATTTGGCTTTTGATAGCAATGTATCAATTACTAAGGTTACATCCTAAAAATACAATAAAAAATTATTAAAAATAAAAATATATACGAGCACTGTGGTTGGAATAAAAACAAAATAAAATATAGTTACTTCTTACCACAACAGTTTTATTGATGGATGTACATTTCGAAAGCTAAGATTTCATCTTCAGCGAACACTAAGGCCTTTCATTTATATGCGTTATTTTGTGAGATTTTAAGTTGCATAACTGGGTAAAGCTCTTATTACAAATTTCACATTGATATGGTTTATCACCAGTATGTGACCGCATGTGTTTTTTTAATTGGCTGAGATATGTAAATCTTTTCTGACAAATGTCACATTTGCGTGATTTGTTTTTATCTGCTAGCAATTCGCCATGTAGTGTTCGCTGAAGATGAAAGCTTAGCTTTCGAAATGTACATCCATCAATAAAACTGTTGTGGTAAGAAGTAAAAAATTATTATTAAAACACCTCAGTTGTTTATTATACAATCCAAATTACTCAATAATATTCAATTAAAACATAAAAAGATTTGGTAATATTTGATACAAGCAAATTCCTTCCTCCAATCTTGCAATAATTCTTATTTTTTGTTCATCGTTTTAACAGTTTCGAGGCATTTAAACGACAATTATTTCTTTTCATTTTTGACAACATTTACCTATTAAAAACTAAATTTGTTGCTAAGCTACTGACTTTTGCGAACTTACACTGAAAAACTCAAGTGTAAACTTTATTAAGTCCGCGACTGTACCTAAATACTTGTTCGGTTCTGTCTGTTAGTAATGTAATACAAAGTTATATAAGTTGTATTTTGCATAATAAGGTGTTTCTAGTAGCTTAAAAACAAATTCAGTCAGGCAGTTACGATTCTCTGAAACAACGTTAAAAAGATCTAAATCATTAATTTTGTTTTAAATTAAATTGTTTCAAAGTACAAAAAAGTACTTACTTATTTAAATAAAATTTAACTGTTTTATCAACTGTTCGTAATAACTTCTACCTTTTTAATTGGTATATGATAAAATCAATCGATTTAAAACCCCTTTATATCTACACCGTATTATTCACATAATTAGAGGTGAAAATAATAAATATCTCAGACAGCTAGGCTGCCATGATTTTTGAGCTATATCTAAGAAAAAATCAAATGACCACTGTCGGGACTTGAACCCGAAACTTCCAGTTTCCGGCTAGGTGAGTTACCGATTTCTCCACAGTGCCCGAGAGTGGAAACCGATCTTTTCTTATATATAGCAATTTCAAGTTGAAAACACACTACATGCGAGAGTCGACTATTCAAATAAACTGCAACCTTTTTACCTGCTCGAACAGTTTTGACATCAACTAAAATGTACCTACTTCGTAATTTTTTGAACAAAATTGTCTAAAGGCATACTTAAAATATAATTAGTGAAAGCAAGTTTTCGGGTAGTAAACTACTTACTATAAAGTGCATATCTCCCACCTCCGCTCATGGATGTTTTGTGATGTCATTTAGTTTTAAGTGAGTTATTTAATGTAATTAAGACGCTAATGACCTAAGTTTTCGACGCGTCTATAATCTACAATAAATAAAAAATAAAGTGCATATCATTAACTGGTGAACACACTGAACTGATAAAATGTTACATCACACTTCACTGCATTCAATTTCTCATTGGTATGGATTTTTAAGGTAATTACATAATTATGCTTTCCTTCCTCAAATATTATATAGATACCGATGACCTCAGCTGTTGAGCGTCTATACAATCAATCAATTTCATTCAGAAATTAAGTAATGTATATGCATTTTTAGTTTTGATTAAAAAAGAGAGTTTTATACTTTTTCCTTGTAAAATAATAATAAAAACGACTCCAAAATTAAAATTTATATTTCATATAATTACATAAACTCAAATTGTCTTAATATTTGTTTTATATAAATTATTATAATAATAGTTTTTTTATACGGCTGTATGCAATTGAAAGATTTTTTCGTTGGAGAGCAGCCAATTATATAATTGTTTCGAAACATATAGGAAAAAATCATTTTACCAACCAGTGGTCACAGTCAGGATTCTAACCTGAACCTTTCCAATTTCGCGTCGGAATAAGCTTACAATACTCAACTGTGACATGATTGCTAAATTAATATTCTCCTTATATGCTATATGAAGCATATAAGGAGAATATTAATTTAATATTATATTTAATTCGTTAGGATTTAAGGGGAGGTTAAGGGGCTTTGGTCCCCCAAAATCAAAACATATTCAGTATGGGAAACATAAAAAATTAAACAATTTTTCAAACATCAAGAAGAAATTTTAGCCCCCAAAAAATCTTAGATCCGTGCCTGCTAAATAGGCCCTTAAAACTGTTTAATAGTACTTTATGCAACTAGTGTCTTAAGTGACGGATTATATGACAGTTGCGATTTTCCGATACGAAGCCTAAGGTTATGTTGCATTTATACCAGAACTCGTGTTATTACCGCACTCATCTTCGGCTCGCGCGGTAAACACACACTCGTTCTGGTATAAATGCAACATAACCTTAAGAGAGTATTGTAAAATCGCGACTGTCGGATCCGTCACTTTTGCCACGCGTTACATACAATATTTTTTGCAACAACTGCTTCAAAAGTTCAATTTCAAGAAAATAAAACACAATTTGGATAAATATTTTATTAGTGACATTATAGCAAAGTAATCTATAAAGTACTTTATTACGCACGTGTGTTTTAAAGTAAAACAAAACAGTATTACTTTATAGAACGGAGTGCGTTAAAATTTATTTTAAACACTACCGTTCGAATGCAGTAGAAGCTTCCATAAAGAATCACTTTTCAAACGGTACACAGCCATCTAAAATTGTACTTTTGATGCAAGTGTTGCAAAAAATTATACAGGATGTATCACAGGAAACCGAACATAGGGAAAAGTACACAGTACAAATTAGTTAAGATCAGAGATTGCTTTGCTTTCTATTCATGTAAAAAAACATGATAGTTAATTTAGTTAAGTTAGCCATGTACAATTCTATCTTTGTCACGCTACTCATTTTGCTTATGTTTTCCTTGTTGCACTCATTACTTTTCTATGTATTCAATTCTGTGATACACCCTGTATAAGCAGATATAAAGCCATCTGTTATTCTAACTTTTTCCGAGCATGTTGTTGCTTTGCCTTCTATTCATGTAAAAAACCATGATAAATAATTTAGTTAAGTTAGCCATGTACAATTCTATCTTTGTCACGCTACTCATTTTGCTTATGTTTTCCTTGTTGCACTCATTCCTTTTCTATGTATTCAATTCTGTGATACACCCTGTATAAGCAGATATAAAACCATCTGTTATTCTAACTTTTTCCGAGCATGTTGTAAAACATGTACATGCAAATAGTTCGATCGGGTGAAACGTTTTTTGCAAAAGTCACACTGATAGGGTTTTTCACCAGTATGCTTAAGTTCGTGTTTTTTTAAGTTTGACAGCTCAGTAAAACAATTATCACAGGAGTTACACTTATATGGTTTCTGACCAGTATGTATAAGTTTATGTTTTCTCAAATTATCCAAATATTTAAAATATCCGTGGCAAATGTCACACTGATACGATTTTATATCGATATGCACCTTTCTGTGTCTTTTTAAAGTACTTGATAGCTTGAAACATTTATTACAAATTTCACATTGAAAGAGTTTCTCGCCTGTATGTGTTAATTTATGTGATTCCAAATGACTTGATTGGCTAAACGACATACTGCACTTTTCACACTTATAAAGCCTTTCATTTGTATGCGTTATTTTATGAGATTTTAAGTTGCATAATTGGGTAAAGCTCTTATTACAAATTTCACATTGATATGGTTTATCACCAGTATGTGATCGTATGTGCTTTTTTAATTGGCTGAAATATGTAAATCTTTTTTGACAAAATTCACATTTGCGTGATTTGTTTTTATCTGCTAGCAATTCGCTATCTGAAGGTTCCAACCTCATATCGCTATCATAATGTTCCTTGTTGCTATACGGACTCTCATTTGTTTCAGCTTCACATTCACTGCCTTGATTGTCATTTGTTTGAAATAAACTGTCGTCCGTTGGTTCTTCTTTAATATTGACTTGTAATAGATCAGTGATGTTCAGAAACTCGTGCTTTTCTTCCGCATTTTTTAACCACACTGTTTCGATATTATGAAAAACCTCTGATTTTACACAAATGCCATCTGTCGGTTGATTTTCGCTGGACGTTTGTCTTAGAGTTATCAGGATCAGTTGAGGCTGCGTCCATTTTTAAGAGCTTATTTTTTTTATTTATTCATAATAAATTGCTGTTTATTTAAATTTTAGGTAAATACACTACACATTTCTTGCAGCGTTAAAATTTAGTTATTTTTCTTCAATAGTTTATGAACAGTATTTAGACGATCGTTACAATTATTATAAAAGCAACTTTGTATGAAATAGCTTGACCTTAATTTAGATTTGTCAATTTGTTGGCAAATATTTTGACAGTGTGAGGTGCGTTAATATTAATAAACAGCTTTCTAAGAGACCGTGTATTAAAGTATCTATTTTTTATACCTGTTTGGCGCGTATATACTGTATTTTTTCTCAGTCCTCCGCGATAGTGGGAAGTTTAGGGTTAGAATCCCTACGGTGACATAGGTTTGAATTAATGAATTTTTCCTGATTACAGCATTGTGTTACGTCATTGTTCTTACAACAGGTGTTTCATATACTGTTTGCAGTCATTATGCATTCATTTAATTGTGTATTTACTCACGACGTCCGTGTATTTATTGTATTTTTAAAGTTTTAATTTGTGGTCAGAACTTTAATGTCAACAATTTATTCTTAAAACATATGTTTCGGCTACACTATCATATCAAACCACGAGCGCATAACTAGAGTTCGAATCGGTGCTTTGAAATTACACATCACGTGTAAAACAATAAGTCGACGGTATTATTAAAAAAAATCAAGGCCAGTATTATTTACATTTACGGAAGCACGTGTCATATCACTTTTGAACAAATAATGCAGAGAAACTGAGAACTATTAATTATCTATTAGCACTATTTGATAATTTGCTTATTTTTCTATAATCTATGTTAGACGCTGATTACCTCAGCTGTTGAGCGTCTATAATCTACAATTTTCCTTTCTCATTTAGATATTAATTGATCAAAACTTCTAAAACTTTCCAGAACTCCAAAATGAAAAATTTAACTGTTTTTCCGAAAAAAGGGTGCCGAGTTCACACGACTATCAATAAAATATTAAATACGTGTTTGGTCCTATATTTTTATTGTTTTCACTAAAATCATTTATTTCGTTGATACATATTTTTAAATTTGAATATAAATCGGTTACAAGCATATTAAAATCTATATAGCACTAGCGGATTTAGGAGGAGGTTAAGGAACTTTGCCCCCACAAAATCTAAATATATTCAAAAGGGAAACATTAACAGTTAAACAATTCTCAATTTTTTTATAAACATCAAAAAGAAAAAAAAATATTAGCCGTCGAAAAAAAATCCTAGATCCGCGCCTGCTAGATAGGCCCTTAATACTGCTTAACTAATTACGAAATCCGGATGGATTTCGTCCGTCGCTAAATCAAAAAGAGCGCGCTCGACATCATAAGTCAAAACCGGTCGAGAGAGTATATTCTCAAAAATAAAGTTTTATTGATGGATGTACATTTCGAAAGCTATGCTTTCATCTTCAGCAAACATTATACATGTATAGTGTTTGCTGAAGATGAAAGCATAGCTTTCGAAATATACATCCATCAATAAAACTGTTGTGGTAAGAAGTAAGAATATCTTTATTTTTGTTTTTATTCCAACCACAGTGCTCATATATTTTTATTAAATATATTCTGTAAAAATTTTCTCCTTCTTTGTCCGATTTGCGCCGGCTAGCATGCACCTTTCTCTCTCACCAATACCTGGCAATGCTTAAATCTTACGTTTGGTTATTTGAAGATTTTTCAGACATACCTCTCACTGTCAGTTATACCTAAATCGCGATATTTTATCTTTATCTGAATTTACTTGTCATACCTAACCTCAAAAGATTCGATACTGGCTGCATGCCGCATGGCGTATTTGGATCGCGATAAATTATTTATGCAAAAATAAAGCCGTCTGTTATTCTAGCTTTTTCCGAGCATGTTGTAAAATATGTACACGTAAATAGTTTGATCGAGTGAAACGTTTTTTGCAAATGTCACACTGATAAGGTTTTTCACCAGTATGCTTAAGTTCGTGTTTTTTTAAGTTTGATAACTGCGTAAAACAATTATCACAGGAGTTACACTTATATGGTTTCTCACCGGTATGTAATAGTTTGTGATCACTCAAGCTACTCGACCGTGTAAAACACTTATTGCAAGCGTCACACTTAAAAGGTTTCTCGCCAGTATGTTGCAATAGATGTTTTTTTAAGTTTGACATTTGAGTAAAACAATTATTACAAAAATTACACTTATACGGTTTCTCACCGGTATGTATTCGTTTGTGATCATTCAAACTACACGACCGCGTGAAACACTTATTGCAAATTTCACACTTATACGGTTTCTCACCAGTATGCTGCAGTTTGTGTTTTTGTAGGTTAGAGAACTGAGTAAAACTACTATCACAGAAGTTGCACTTATACGGTTTCTCACCGGTATGTAAAAGTTTATGATCCCGCAAGCTACTTGATCGTGTGAAACTTTTACAGCATATGTCACACTGATACGGTTTCTCACCAGTATGTTGAAGTTTGTGTTTTTTTAAGTTCGACAATTGAGAAAAATCACTATTACAAACGTCACACTTGTATGGTTTCTCGCCGGTATGTATTCGTTTGTGGTTAGTCAAGTTACTAGATCTTGTGAAACACTTGTTGCAAACGTCACAGTGATACAAGTTTGTATTCTTGATGTTGTTTTGCTGTGTTTTGGGTACATTAACCTCTTCGCGTTCATCGTGGCCATCTTGTTTTGATATGAAATGATCTTTTATATCTGTAAGATCGTTATCATTGCAAAATATACTGGGCTCTGTTTCCAATTTCACATCGGTATTATCGTATTCATGTTTAATGTATGAATTTTCAATTGTTTCACCAACTTGATGTGCATTTGTTTGATATATTGAATTGTCGTCCGCCGGTTCTTGTTTTATGTTGAATTCTTCTACATCAAAATGTTCGGTTTTTATTAAAACTTTCTCATTAGCTTTTAACCAGACTGTTTCGACACTGTTTAAAGAATTATAATCTGTGGATATCTTATGTTCTAATGCGCCTTCTTTTTTATGTTCGATTTTTACTGTCATTAAACGATCCACAGATACTTGTTCTGAATATTCAGATTCCATTGCTGTTTCAACTAAAACATAGGTATCCAAGTGTGCAAGCTTTCACGACCGGCATTGTTCCAAGTCTTCATGGTTTCCGGGCTTGTAGGCCGTGGTCCGGTGGTATTTCTACCTGACGTTTCGTCTACAACTGCGGTAGACATTCTCAAAGGCGATGTGGCAGCGGTCGAAGTGTCCTCCTTGGCGGCTCACAGGTCACAGGTCAAGAAGGACACTTCGACCGCTGCCACATTGCCTTTGAGAATGTCTACCGCAGTTGTAGACGAAACGTTAGGTAGAAATACCACCGGACCACGGCCTACAAGCCCGGAAACCATGAAGACTTAAAACATAGGTACTTTTCTTAAAGTTAAATACAGTAGTGATAGGCGATACGAGATGTTTTTACAATCGAAATAACAATCGACTCGGAGTTTGATTTTAAAATCGAAATGTTCGATTGTTCAAGTCGATTATTTGCCACATAGGTTATAGCAATAGCAGCGAATGAGAATACATATAATCGCGATTCAAGGTTATATGCTAGTCGACTGACGTTCACGCGACTCGTTGATTGTTCACTGTTCACACTATTCAGTCGGTACTCTGTGATCTCTTTACTGTTGAATTCGTATTTACACGATTGCTGCACAATCGACTCGAACACAGTTGTTGAGTGATGATCGATTGTATATTATGTGGCTCTTGACAGTGTACGATTCAGTACTATGCGACTCGGTCTCGGTGAAGTATGAAACAATAACAATCGCGTCCAAGGGACAACCATCGAGAGTCATCGAGATGTTTGAACAATCGAGACAATCGACTAAAACATCTCGTATCGCGCATCATTAGAATACAGATCGATTTTTGGAGATTTTTTTTGTCAGTTCTTTGTGTGATGCAAATAGTAATTTATGAGTGAATACAGTTGTTCTGGTTGTTAAATTAATATAACTAATGCAATTAAAAAAAATTCTTAAAATGAGTCAATATATTGAACACTGTATTAGATAAAATTTTACAGAATTGATGCACGATTTTTTCGGTGATTTTTTAGACAATCCTACCGGGGAACAGAATTTTTCGCAGGAGGTGTTGGTGCAATGGCATTTTTCTGGCGGGTTGAAAAGGGGGTGGTTCCCGAAAAAGCGTTCGCAGGGGGAGAGTACGTATAAACGCTTGTCCAATAATGAGTATTTTACCTTTTAATATAACTTACTCTCCCTTCACAAGTAATAATGTTGACAATAGTTCAAGTGCTAATAAATATTTCTATATTTACTTACGTAAACGGTGGCACACTTTATATTCATTTATTATTTTTTCAACCTTGTAGCTTGAGACTTAAATTATTTCTTACATCGCTAGTTTAATGCCAGATTAGTTTTTAAAGCTTTATTAAATAAGAAAACTAATAAATTAGATTCTTTCGTTGTTAAAAAATAACATAAACGTCTAGTTCATCAAACAAAGGAAGTTCGCCATCAATTTTCATTGATACGCAAACTTAATAAATTATACGAAACAAATTATAAAAAAATAGTTTAATTGACAAAATGTATGGTTAACAATTAATAACAAACACATTTTTTTAAACTAGAACATCTTAAAGGCTCGGATACATAGTATGCAAACGCAATGTAGCAGCACACACGCATGAATCAATGTCGTTTTCAAACATCCCTATATTATTAAACGAGCAAATCTTGTATACAGGTTGTCCAAGTTGACGTTGGCTAACATGGGTAACTTTGTTATTAGTGGAGATAGAAAGTCGGTTAAATGGGCAAAGTAGTGCAGAATTATGTGCTCATTAACGTCCCGTCGAAAAAACAATTGAATTTTGACACACTATGGATTTATTTAGAAAATAGTGAAAATTGCCGTTTTTGAAAACTGGCCATAACTTTTTTATTTATGAAGATATCTGAAAATTTCTTTAACCATTTTTTGATAACTTTTTATAATCTTTTCAGTGGCGTAGGTTTTATTTTTTTATATCCACTACATAATGATATATTGACATGAACTTTGGTTTTTCTTATGGACGCCATTTTGGATTTTTAGATATTCGAATTCTGCTTATTTTTCTGATTAATTTGGTGTATCATATGCTACATTTAAAAAAAATTCAATTAACGTCCCATATTAGGGGCACTATAAAAACAACTGACAGTCAAATTATATTTCAGTTCTGCCAAACTACGATTTATTATTAATTTTACACTTAAAATGTTCGCACTACTTAATTATAACTTGATTGTCAGTTGTTTTTAATGTCTCTTATATGGGACGTTCATTGCAAATTTTTTAAATGTGGCATGTGATACACCAAATTGATCAGAAAAATAAGCAGAATTCGAATATCTAAAAATCCAAAATGGCGTCCATAAGAAAAACCAAAGTTCATGTCAATATCTCATTATGTAGTGGATATAAAAAAATAAAACCTACGCCACTGAAAATATCATAAAAAGTTATCAAATAATGGTTCAAGAAATTTTCAGATATCTTCATAAATAAAAAAGTTATGGCCAGTTTTCAAAAACGGCAATTTTCACTATTTTCTAAATAAATCCATAGTGTGTCAAAATTCAATTGTTTTTTCGACGGGACGTTAATGAGCACATAATTTTGCACTACTTTGCCCATTTAACCGACTTTCTATCTCCACTAATAACAAAGTTACCCATGTTAGCCAACGTCAACTTGGACAACCTGTATATGTATCTATATAAACATTTTCTCGAAAACGGCCCTAACGATTTGGATGAAATTTACCGAAAAGGGGTTTTGGGGGGCGAAAAATCGTTTAAGCTAGGTCTCATCACTGGAAAAAATCGTTTTCTTATCGATTTTATCATTTTAAAAAACAGTTTTTTTAACGTTATAAAACAGTGTCGTATGGTGAGTAGGCTTTGGAAAAAACAAACTATTTTCATTATTTATGTCAAATTACTCTGACAGTCAATCTTTATCTACTTATAGGTACCTATGTCGCCTTATTATTCATAATAAAATCACCAATTTTAATTTCTTGAGAGATATTAACAACACCATCTGCTTCAGTAAAATCAGGAGTTACTATTTCTATTGATGCTTCCATCCCTGTTTTCCAAATACTTTCCAACTTTCTTAAAGTATTTAAACGTGAAAAAAATTGGTTTTCACTTTGAATCATCAAATTTGTGAGAGAATTGGTTAAAGCAAGAGCTGCTTTCCGTTTTTCAGTTACAGATAATTTTTTTTTCGGTGGCGAATCTCCATTAATGATAGTTGAGTTTTGAGCTGGAGGTGATGACCACTTATTGTAATTCTTGAAAGAACATTTTTCAAGGTCATCATTCGTTTCATTTCTAATACTCATTACGACATTAGAAGTATCGTTTAATCTAATTTTTGATGCACGTTGTTGAATTTGATTTTTTGTTAAAATTTCGGTAGGATTTATTTTCCTCTTTTTTGGTAGTAAATTATAATCTTTCTGTCCTGAAGCATCTTCGAAATCACACGGTATTCGGAAGTCTACAGATGTGGAGGCAGATGATGTACTTGGCAAAACTTCTTTTGAAATTTGATTCAAACATGTCTTTTCTTCGACTTCTTTTAATGGTTCATCAATAACTTTCGTTTTTTTTCTTTTCAGAGGTACTTTTATTTCCGTTGTAGTATTCTGACATGTGAAAATATGTGGAACAACATTTTTTTTTAATCTACCGAGAACATTGTCCATAAGTTCAAACTCCCAAAAATTTTCAAGATCTTCTTTAAACTGAAAAAAAAAACAAACCCACTGAAGAAGAAACCAAACGTGCGGATCATTTCTTACATATATTTGAAAGAGAAGGGGAGAGAGAGGGGGAGAAGGGGAGATAATGAAGTATGATATCAATAATTGAGATGAATATTATTATTTTAGAAATGTTGAAGTATTCCGTAAAGTGAAATATGAAAGATGTTTAGTTAAATCGATTAAAAAGAAAATATTGGGATACTTCGGATATATATGCAGAGGGAATAGATACGAACTTCAAAGACTAATTATGTGCGGTAAAATGGACGGCTCTGCATCAAGGGGTAGAAAGCGGATCACTTGGATCTCGAATATTAAAAAATATTCGAATATTAACTCTTTTTTATCATTCAAAGACAACTACATCAGACAGGGTTCGATGGAATCGAGTGGTCTCCCAAATCCTGTAAAGGATACGGAACCTCATGATGATGATAACCGATAAAATACTAACCTAAATAAGAAATAAAATACTTACATTAAAATGATCTTCACAGCAATAAAGTGATGAAATATTTGACATTTTTGCGTTTTTCCTTTCATCGCGTTTCATAGCTTTGCACCATTTTTTTCGTCGACTTTCATTTTTCGGAACCGTAAAAAATTGTTTATTCGGTGAAGTCATACTCGTATTTGTACACATAGGTACAATACAGTGCTTTTTTGTACTTGAAAGCTTCTTGATGTCCGTCTGAAAATGCGCCAGATTCGAAAACTAATCCATTTTTTTCCACTGAATACTAAAAAGTAACCACAAAACACTTACCTTTTTTCGCTAACCATGTAAAGCATCGTCAGGAGATGATTAAAATTTTGACGATGCTGACATGGCTAGTAAAACGTGTGTCAAAAAAATGATGATGCTAACATGGTTAACGAAACGTGTATCAAAAAAAGAGTGTAAATGTTTTGTGGTTACTTTTTTAGTATTCAGTGTCATTACACCAAAGATTCCATCCTTCTTCTACATATTTTTTTAATTTTTTGTAACAAAAAACGCAGTAGATAATGACCCCCACAAGGGAGGGGTTGACAGGGCTCTACCCTGGGGGCCCGGCCGTGGCGGATCGGCCAACTAGAAGATGCACAGAAGACAAAAATCGAAGCAGTAAGTAAGGAGGCCCCGCTATAGAATGTGGGGGTCACGCAGTAAACATTTAATATCACGTAACGACAAGCAATGATTATTTACCTCAGGATATTCTTCGTGATTATGAATGGCGGAGAAATGTTTAATTTCAAGTGTCTCTCCGTCTGTTGATGCCCGTAATTTTATATTTGCTTGACATGGTTCTTCTAGTCTGATAGTCCTAAATCACAAGAAAAACTTTAACCAAAAGGTAACATAGGGAAAATACATTAACATTTACAATTTTGTAGTAAGCTATATGGACCATAAGACCTAATGTAAATATGTAGTGGATTACATAGAAAAAAATTCGACTGATGACCAGTCCTATACTTCCCACCTAGTAAATATTTGCAAAAAATAAACACTCTTTTTTTTATTCTTTGACTAGGCCCAAATAACCTTAGCTGTTGGTGGTCTTTAAAACACAATTTAATTTTTATTCTTTGAAAAAAGCATGGCCCTCTTTTTTGTTTGGTGATCTACTGATGTAGCTTAATATAGTAAAAATCATGGTTACCTTGATTTACGTACAATTTTCTTTTTTTAGTAAAATATTTTTTTTCTCGAAAACTATACATTTTAGAGAAAAAAAATATTTACATTTTTTTCATATTATAACATCTAGAATCCATTTATATTTTTTTTTACCTATGTTAATACGTGACATTGAGAACGTTTTTTTGAATATCTCAGGATCCACTGAACCGATTTGACTCAAAATCTAATCAGATCTAAGTTAAAGGCTGATAAACACAATAGAACAATCGGCATGCCCGTATGTTGTTCCGTTCTTAAGATATCGAAGGCGAAAAATTGACCACACACACACATACACACACACACACACACACACATACAGACATCAGTCAGAAAATGATCTTAAACGATTGCTAGGGTCTCAAAACGTGAAAATCTGTTAAAATCTCGAAATATTGTTTTCGGACTGAATCCATTACTTCCCTACCATAGTAGAGGTGGGAAGTAAAAATAGTAGTGTATTTTTAAACAATTTTCCATAGCAACGGTTAACTATTAAGAGTAACTCGGCTTCCCAGGGGGGACATTGGAATGTGGTTGCTATCGCAAATTGCATTCCAATGTTCTTTGGGAATTAGCGCTCCCAGGGGCCCGAGCTCGTACCAGTGGGTTCGGCTGGCGGATTCTAATACACAAATGGATTATTTGTTGTGTTGAAGAACGCTAATGATCTGAGTTGTCGACGCGTCTATAATCTACAATTAATTAAAGAGTAACTCGGAACCAAATAACCCTAGCTCTGTTGATGGTCTTAAAAATACTAGGTACCTAAATAAAACGCAATCGAATTTGTGGAATTATGGGTAAAGACTTGTACACATGCATCTGTGACGGACCTAAACCTTAACGAATTTTTGCATGATTTACAAAATCAAAAGAGACTTACGTGGATTTACGTAATCCTTTGCTCTGGGACTGGAATTTTTGACCTCCGTGGACGCAGGCATAAAATAATTCGTAATATTCCAATGATGCATTCAGAGGTCTTTTAATGGATGGAGTACTTGCAATTTTTCTACTACTTCTTTTCCAAAAACAATTCTTTGTTTTTGATGAATATTTTGCAAGAAAGTCGCACCAGGCTTTGTACGATTTAAACGATTTTCCGACAAATAATTCGTCATCCCTTTCGTTTCCGTGACATGTAACTATTTAGACACAAACGATAAAGTATTGTTAAAAAATTATAACACAAAGTATGTACCTACTTCTAATCCATTAACAGACTACGCAGTCCCCTAGCTCATTAAAGTACTGAAAATTGTGTGATATGTACATAGCTTAATTAATTCTTAATCAATAGCTTAAAAATACAATGTTTTTTCTTTTTGTTACAGACTACAAGACAACAGACCAACAAGAAGTAATGCATTGTAAGTAATTTAAAAAAAATTTATTATACAGTGCTATCGATAATTATCGAAGTTTTTGACTATCGATAGCTTTCGATATTTTTTTATTTTTATAAATGAAACAAATGTGTAATTTGCCTTCTTGTGGTTTACTAGATTGAACATATTATCTAGTGACTATTTAGTTTTTTTATTTATTAAATAAATTGGGGTGTCTACCCTGTTGTTGAAATAAATAAATAAATTAAAATAATTCCTGTAGCGTGGATCTATTCAATGCGTTTTCAGTCTATCGAGCAAATAATTTCAGATAGGCGCTCAAAATTCAAGAAAAAGATCTTAACTTTTATAAATAAAACTTACTTAGTTATTGTAATTGCAAAGTTGAAAATAAAATAAAATCTTTGCCACTAAACTAGACTAGACGTTTATGACTTATTAAATGTAAATGTTTTGTTGCGGTTGATACGGTTTTTCCTCAGTATGCGTATTTAAATAATCGTGAAAAACACTTGCTACAATACTCACATGTATCGGGTTTATCTCCAGTATGATGTAGTTTATGTTCATTTAAACTGGTCACGCTTTTAAAACTCCTTTCACAAACGTCACAGCCAAACGATTTCTTATCAGCATGCGTAAACTTGTGCGTTTTTAATGTAACAAATTGTGAAAAACTTTTATCACAAACGTCGCACTTGTATGGTTTCTCTCCAGTGTGTAGTCGTTTGTGAGTTTTTAAATTACACATATGAGCAAAGCTTTTGTTACAGACATCACACTGTAACGGTTTCTCACTAGTATGTTTAGACATTTGAGGGCTTGATTGGGAAACATTTTCGTTATTATAATCGTCCTCTTTATACAAATTCTCGTCATGGTTCTCTTGTTTAATTATGACGTGATCTTCTGTGTCTATTAGGTTGGCATCATCATTGAGACCTGTAACCAACTTCAAATCGGTTTCGCCATATTCCTGTTTAATGTACGAACTGTCAATTGTTTGAGCAATGCAATTGCCTTGATGTTCGTTTGTTTGATATATTGAACTATCGTCTGTTGGTTCTTCTTTTATATTGAGTAGATTATTGATCGGAAATTCTTGTTTTATTGACTTTTCTTCTGCATTTTTTAACCATACTGTTTCGACGATATCAAAAACTTCTGGTTTTATACAGCTATCTTCTATAGTTTGACTTTCTCCTTTTACGGTTATCCTGGAAGCACAGATTGGGTGTTCAAACACATCAATACATTGAACTAATTTTGATACATTTGTTGGGTCTCCAAGTTACTTTATGAACATTATGAAGTATTAGAAATACCTTGTATTATGTCCGTCTTGTGACTTCTTGTGATTTAACACTACGCGTTTCAGCAACGAGTTGCCATCTTCAGGTGTGGTTAATTATTTTTTCACAAACCACGACATAATACACAGTGCTTAGCATCATAATATTATACAGGGTGTCCAAGTTGACGTTGGCTAACATGGGTAACTTTGTTATTAGTGGAGATAGAAAGTCGGTTAAATGGGCAAAGTAGTGCAGAATTACGTGCTCTTTAACGTCCCGTCGAAAAAACAATTGAATTTTGACACACTATGGATTTATTTAGAAATAGTGAAAATTGCCGTTTTTGAAAACTGGCCATAACTTTTTTATTTATGAAGATATCTGAAAATTTCTTGAACCATTATTTGATAACTTTTTATGATATTTTCAGTGGCGTAGGTTTAATTTTTTTATATCCACTACATAATGAGATATTGACATGAACTTTGGTTTTTCTTATGGACGCCATTTTGGATTTTTAGATATTCGAATTCTGCTTATTTTTCTGATTAATTTGGTGTATCATATGCTACATTTAAAAAAAATGCAATTAACGTCCCATATTAGAGGCACTATAAAAACAACTGACAGTCAAATTATATTTCAGTTCTGCCAAACTACGATTTATTATTAATTTTACACATAAAATGTTCGCACTACTTAATTATAACTTGATTGTCAGTTGTTTTTAATGTCTCTTATATGGGACGTTCATTGCAAATTTTTTAAATGTGGCATGTGATACACCAAATTAATCAGAAAAATAAGCAGAATTCGAATATCTAAAAATCCAAAATGGCGTCCATAAGAAAAACCAAAGATCATGTCAATATCTCATTATGTAGTGGATATAAAAAAATTAAACCTACGCCACTGAAAAGATCATAAAAAGTTATCCAAAAATGGTTTAAGAAATTTTCAGATATCTTCATAAATAAAAAAGTTATGGCCAGTTTTCAAAAACGGCAATTTTCACTATTTTCTAAATAAATCCATAGTGTGTCAAAATTCAATTGTTTTTTCGACGGGACGTTAATGAGCACATAATTCTGCACTACTTTGCCCATTTAACCGACTTTCTATCTCCACTAATAACAAAGTTACCCATGTTAGCCAACGTCAACTTGGACACCCTGTATAGTGTTACGAATACTCAATGTGTGTTTTTAAAAAAAATAATTAACCACACCTGAAGATGGCAACTCGTTGCTGAAACGCGTAGTGTTAAATCACAAGAAGTCACAAGACGGACATAACACAAGGTATTTCTAATAGGTACTTCATAATATTGAATTATTTATTTATCAATATTTGTGTAGTAAAAACTGCAAATATGGCCCATACTCTGTTGAACTTGAAGCGCATGCTTCCGAGGGAACTTTCTTTACTTCTTCTAGCGCCTCTTTAACCAACTGCATTCTTTTTCGCTTCCTTGCCCATTTTCTTTCTCTATGTACTGTAACTGTAGAAGTTATATTTTGACAGTCGAAAATATGGGGAATCGTGTTTTGTTTTAATCTAGCACGACAATTTCCCATCAATTTAAATTCCCAGAAATTGTCCAAATCTTCCTCCAACTGAAATCAAATAATATTGTGTATGTTACAGCAAAATATAATAATCCAAATCATAAGCCCGACACAAAACGGGCAAAGCATTGTTTTAATAAAATATAATATATCGCAGCGTCTCGTTCGCTGGTCGACACAATATAATGATCTCTAGTCAGATGTAAAAATCCATACCCTCTGTGTGCCCTTATCTTAATGACCAGCGCTTATGACGACACGAGAGAGAGAGAGAGAGAGAGAGAGAGAGAGAGAGAGAGAGAGAGTGCCGCAGTGGTGGGGAGAACAGCAGCGAAGGAGCGGACCAAACATTTCGTTGCATATCTCCCATCACGCGGCTGTTCACAGCCCGACATAAGATGTTTCTCATCAATAAAACAGGTTACATTGTACTTACATTAAAATGATCTTCACAGCAATAGAGTGTTGAGCGATATGAAAGTGGTACACTGTTGTGTTCATCTCGCTTCATGGCGTTACACCAATTTTTTCGCAAGTTTTCTTTCCGGGGTACCGAAAAGAATAATTTGTCTGGTGCTTTTCCAGTTGTATTACGACACATTGGTACAATACAGTATTTTTCATTGACTTTTTTTTTGTTTTTTTCGCCCATTTTTTCGAAATCAACGACCATTAATAACAAAACACTATATTACGTCACAAAAAGAGCGGCTTCACCCGGTTAAAAGCCCAGATAACATAAATGCACGTCCTACACACAGTACACTTCCATCACGATTGTACACAGTTATAAATAAATAATTACATGCACGGAAGCACACGTTATACCACGTTGATACAAAAATCCATCAACATTTTAAATGATAATAATATTAATAGGTGCCCGATAGTTACACCACTGTTTACTTTGTGAGAATATATTTTATACTAAAATTGGTATTATTTTTAAATTAATCATCGTCCTTGCAAATCTTGAAAATTGACAAGTTTTTATGACTAGCAAACTTGATATTTGCAACAATCGTTTATAGTAGAAGATTTTTCAGGATTGGGGGACAAAATAATACACATTTAATTAAATATAATAATAATATTTCCAGTAGTCTATCATAACATTTTATATAGTTCAGTCATTTCCCGGGGAGGGAGGACAGTCCATAATTGTAATCAGAGTTGGGCTTACTGACCTAAACTTAATTTCAAATTTGTGACAAACGTATCCCATGGACAACATTTGTTACAAATGTATTCCGTGGACAGCATTTGTGACAAATGCATCCCATGGACAGCATTTGTGACAAATGTATCCCGTGGACAGCATTTGTGACAAATGTATTCCGTGGACAGCATTTGTGACAAATTTATCCCGTGGACAGCATTTGTGACAAATGCTTGATATTTCAAATTACTATTAAGGCATTCTTAAAGTATTTTTTCAATAGCAAATTATTTAAAACTAAGAAATTCAAATTTTATAAATAATTATTATGATTTTATCACACATGCCGCAGGTATGGAATGTTATATTTTGCAAACCATTTTACTTCTACATAGCTTTTTAGCCATTGATTCTATATACAAATATATTTATTTGAAAATGTCAACAAAAAATTAATTTTAATGAGATTTTCCTGAGAGTAGCTCCTTCAATCCTCCACGAGAGGCAGCACTTCTGGTAGGTACAAGCATTTTTTAATCCCCATTAGTGTCGTGTCATTTTAGTGGTATAACTTAATTATTAAATTAATTAATTAAGTTATAACACTAAAATGACACGATACTAATGGGGCATAAATGTTTGTACCTACCACAAGTGCTGCCTCTTGTGGCTCTCAGGAAAATGGCTCATTCATGACATTTAAAAATAAAGGCGACATAAATATTAATTTCAAAAACCTGACAGAAAATAAAACTTAACTCTAGGAACATAAATACAAAAATTTACTTTAAAAAAAATTCGTTCGCTTTTAAAAGCACTAATAATTCGAAATTCTTATCACTAAGAGCGTGTCTTTGTGGATCATTCACAATTTCGGCAAAGGGAAATAATTTTTCTACTGGAGCTGACGAAGGCAGAATAGTGTTATATTTTAAAAATAATTTCTTCACATTAGGGAACTTATGAATGGATCGCAAGTCCGTAGCTTCATCACTCAAGTATTGAAGGGCTTCAATTTCCATTTTATTTTGAATCGCGCTGCTGCTACTAACAGATGAAGAAGTTGAAAAATTTACATCTTCAAACTCAAAAAAAGAATTTTCTAACTGCGACAAGGATGTGTCTTTCAGACTTTCTGTTTCTTTTTCAATATTTCCACACTCTTTCTTCAACGCGTCTATCAAAATTGTTGGAATTTCTTTAAAAAGATCAATCTTACTTGTTTCTTTAAATATATTTATCCAACGCATTTTGAAGGCCGGTATTGTAACGCTGGCAATAATAGCATCTTTAGCCTCTTCAGACGTCAATGTGAAGTATGCCTCAAATCGGTTGTATAGCCCACTCCTGCAAGCTTCTAAAATAGGCCTCGCATACGTTAATTGTGCCCCTTTTAACCTATCGAATTTTTTTAGCAAAGATCCTAAACACGGCAGTACATATCCAAAATAAGTATTATTTTGTTCTTGTAACATATCTGTTGCTTGAGCTAACGGTTTAAAGATTTCGCAGTATTCAATTAAATAATTAATCTCCTTTTCTTCCAGGCAAATATTTTTCAAATTTAATTTGTCAAACAAATCGGGTAATTTGTCCTTGTCTTTTACGATTTTCGATATAGAATCGTACAACGAATCCCATCCCGTTACGACTGGGTAACTTAAAGCTTGGTTTAAAGTGCTCTGGATAATTTCTGCAGATTTCGGTTTTTTTGCCATTTTCCATAACAACGAACACTTTTGCATTGCATTCTTATTAATAGTACTTAACGACTGATCTTTTTGTATTACTTCATTGGTATCTGCAGTAGCAAGTAAACCCAGAGTCTGGGACACACATCTAATATGTTTGTGCAAAGATAAAATTACTTTTTCTTCATCATTCTGAATGCCATGAAGGACGTAATTTCCTGATTGTACAATAGACGTGAATAATACGTCATCTTGTTCCTCACAATTATCTTCATCACTGTCAGTATCAATATCCTGTACAGCCACTCTAGAAATGTCAGTTGCAGATCGTGTTAAAATTCGGGATTCGAAATTAGCACCATTGTCCGTAACAGTAGCAATAATCTTTGCATCATCAAGGTTGTAGGTCGTATGTATATCTTTGAGTATTTCTTTTATTTTATCAGACGTCAGATTATTTGGAAGCCTTTTGCACGCCAGTGCAACGGAATGCCTTTGTAAATTGTCACCTAACCAATGACACGTTACACCGAAGAAACTTCTTCTTTTTGCAGACCAAAGATCTACAGTTGTAACTACGTACTTAACATGATCTAATTCGTTTCGAATTTTCGAAGAAATATCTTCGCATTTAGTTCTGATTTGACACATCACCGTTTTTTGATTCATAACATTCAAATTCATACCATCAAAAAGTTTAATGAAAGAAGTATTATCAACAAGTGATATAGCTGATGTACTGACAATAAAATTCAGTATTCTGCTATCAAATTCTTCTTGAGATATATTTCCTCTCTTTCCGGAACAGTCCATGATTTCATTTTGGGAGTGTAAAATTTCTTTCTCAATTTCATCTATAAAGACCTTCTTACTTTTTCTTTCTTGTGTTTTATTTTCTGTCTTTCCGGAACAGTCTGTGATTTTATTTTGGGAGTATATTTCAACTTTTCCTGTATCTTCATCTGTAATGACTTTCTTACTTCTTCTTTCTTGTGCTTTATTTTTTTTATGACTTTTGTACAGAGTTAAGGCCTTTTCTCCGTGTATTTTGCCCAGATGTTTTAAAAAATTTGTTGACACACCTATGCAACCTTTTATAAATACTCTATTTGGAAGACACAATTGGCATTGAGTTGATATCAACTTTTCAGACTCTTTAATGTCAACAACTTTAAAAAATGCCCCATCTAAATAAGGACATGAATGTATTCTAGGATCATTTGACAACATCGATACAGAACAGTCGTTATCACCACTCGGCGGTTTGGACAATTTTGCTTTTTTAATTTGTTCTTTTTTAATTTGTTCCATTTCCTGTGAAAAGTCTGGAATGCTCCTCTTTTCCCCGAAAACTAATTTCCCTTCAGGCGTATATGACGGATCATTATTATCTGAATCTGTTTCAGTATCATTAGGTGCTAGTTCCGATTCTAAATAAGCCTGTGACGGCCTGATGGTATTTGAACTTGAAGAATCTTCTCCTTCTTTTAAAAGAAAATGTCTGAAATCTGGATCTTCAGCATCCATTGGAACAGATTCTATGTTATTTAGATTCGACGTGTAGGGTGAACCTTAACAAAGAGAGATAAAAATTTAGGTGATACATTTTTAGAGTGTTGGGTCTCCAAGTCACTATATGAATATGTATTATGAAGTATTAGAAATACCTTGTATTTTTTTATGTCCGTCTTGTGACTTCTTGTGTTTTTACACGACGCGTCGTGTTAAAACACAGGAAGTCACAAGACGGACATCAAAAAATACAAGGTATTTCGAATACTTCACAATATAAAAATTTAGGATAAAAGGTACAGAACTAAGTCATCTAGTCTTATTTTATTACATTTACAATATGCTTTTTTCTAATTTCATAAATCTAATTATTTATAACAAAAAAATCATCATTACTTTTTATATCACAAGTAAAATGACAAAGAAGCATTCCCATAGGCTGAAATAGACTGAAAAGGTAGCAATTATTTTATTCGCGATTAAATTCAAAGTGGCTGCCCTCTACAGTCGGTACCTGATATTAATCCTAAGCGGGATGAACTCGAAATAAATATGGTCGCTGCTGAATTTCAGACGTCACACCGATACGGGTTTTCAGCTGTATGAAGTTTTTTAAGTTGCTCAAATGTGTAAAACATTTTTCACAAACGTCACACTTATTCCAAGTCTTCATGGTTTGCGGGCTTATAGATCGTGGTCCGGTGGTATTTCTACCTGACGTTTCGTAAACCAATGACCAATCGTTCAAGGACGGAATACGACCGAGTAGAGAACTCACTGGAACTAGGCATAAAAGAAGCGAGGACACCAGTCATTGACACACTGATTCGTGAGCCGCCAAGGAGGACACTTCGACCGCTGCCACATCGCCTTTGAGAATGTCTACCGCAGTTGTAGACGAAACGTCAGGTAGAAATACCACCGGACCACGGCCTACTAGCCCGGAAACCATGAAGACTTGGAACAATGCCGGCCGTGAAAGCTTGCACACCTGGACGTCACACTTATGTCGTTTTTCATTATAGCTTTATGTCTATTTAAATATAATAATTATGAAAAACACTTGCCACAATACTCACACTCATTGGGTTTATCTCCATTACGAAGCTGTCTGTGTTCCTTTAAATTGGACAACTTTTTAAACGGTTTTTCAATAGTATGCACAAACTTATGCGTTTTTAAGTGAATTAACTGTGAAAATCTTTTGTCACAAACGTCACACTTGTATGGTTTCCATCCAGTATGTAGTCGTCTGTGATTTGTTAAATGACGCATTTGAACGAAGCGTTTATTACAAACTTCACATTGATACTGTTGAGGTTTTGATTGGGAAAAATCATCATGACTAAAATTATCGTCAGTGCGCAAGTCCTCATCACGATGCTCTTGTTTTATAATCACGTGATCTTCTATATCTATCAAGTTGGCATTATCACTGGGATCTGTAGCCAAGTCCAGATCGGTGTCGCCATATTCTTGTTTAATATATGAACTGTCAATTGTTTTAGTAGCGCAATCAGGGTCTTGATGTTCGTTTGTTTGATTTATTGAATTGTCGTCTGTTGGTTCTTCTTTTATATTGATTTGGAGTACATTAGCGTTGTTCGGAAAATTTTGTTTTAGTGATTTTTCTTCTGAAGATTTTAACCATACTGTTTCGATGTTATTACAACTATCTTCTGTCGTTTCAGTTTCGTTTTTTACGGTTATCCTAGAAGGGCAGATCGAGTGTTAAAATTATGTATGAAAATGAATATTATATACTTTAATTTAAATGTTTGAAGGTTTTGTTCTGTATTGATTGCATGGGCAGTTAATAAATATTATCAAAGTTACTGTAATATATGTATAAACTTGAACTTCTCCGAGAATCCAGGTGTGCAAGCTTTCACGACCGGCATTGTTCCAAATCTTTATGGTTTCCGGGCTTGTAGGCTGTGGTCCGGTGGTATTTCTACCTGACGTTTCGTCTACAACTTCGACACGCTGCCACATCGTCTTTGAGAATGTCTATCACAGTTGTAGACGAAACGTCAGGTAGAAATACCACCGGACCACGACCTGCAAGCCCGGAAACCATGACGATTTCTCCAAGAATTTTAATGGTTTTAAGTAGATATAAATTTCCCTTCTTAAATCACCTGAAATTCACGTTATCTTGGGATATAATACTAATTTGAGACCTGTATTGATTTAAGTTGTGAATTGTAAATTATAGACGCTCGACAACGAATTGTATGAGTGTAAGCAAAGAAATAGCTTTAAAATGTTCAATTAAGTAGGGAAGGAACGTTAAAGTGTTTGTGCAAACTGGAAATAAATATTATGTCTCGTACTTCGTTGATTTTGATGTACATGCTTCAGAGATGTCATTTTCAATAGACATTTTCTCCACTTCTTCTGGCGTCTCTTCAACTATTTGCTTTCTTGTTCCTTTTCTCAATACTGTAGGAGATGTTTTCTGACACTGGAAGATATTTTGGCGTTATTGAAATGAAAATTCGCGATGAGAGAAATTTCGTTTAAAAATGTAACGAAAAAATCAGTAAAAAACGACACCGTTAGGAGTCAGGAAATTAAACAGGTAGTGTGTTGAGGAGGAAAACTTGGTCGACACTCCCCTTTCTGTTCTACTATATGTTTTTCGCTAATTTCGAATCTGAAAATGTCCGATAGAAATTGAGTTATCCAAGTGTGCAAGCTTTCACGGCCGGCATTGTTCCAAGTCTTCATGGTTTCCGGGCTTGTAGGCCGTGGTCCGGTGGTATTTCTACCTGACGTTTCGTCTACAACTGCGGTAGACATTCTCAAAAGGCGATGTGGCAGCGGTCGAAGTGTCCTGCTTGGCGGCTCACAGGTCAGTGTGTCAGTGACTGGTGTCCTCCTTTCTTTTATGCCTAGTGTGTTCTCTGTTCAGTCGTAGTCCGTCTCTTTGTAATTGGTCAACAGCGTAGTGTGTAGTGGTGGAGGTGAGTTCTCTACTC
Source organism: Mongoloraphidia duomilia (assembly GCA_039654895.1). Lineage (NCBI taxonomy): Eukaryota > Metazoa > Arthropoda > Insecta > Raphidioptera > Raphidiidae > Mongoloraphidia > Mongoloraphidia duomilia. The sequence goes on along the minus strand of CM077526.1, from coordinate 23,951,058 downwards.
GGTCGTATTCCGTTCGACCGCTGCCACATCGCCTTTGAGAATGTCTACCGCAGTTGTAGACGAAACGTCAGGTAGAAATACCACCGGACCACGGTCTACAAGCCCGGAAACCATGAAGACTTGGAGAAATTGAATTGTTTATGAGGTTATAAAAAAATAATTAATATTGGACTCTTTTCTATTAGAAATCATTGCAACAAACAACTGACAACGGCGTTTATTTTATTAATACGTTATTTACGGAGACAAATTTTTGAAATAATAATACCGCGCTATCGATCCGACGACGCCATACCCGTCAGAATGGGGGTACTGCTCTTACGTCACTAACGCCGATCGATGTAATGTAGCGAACCGTGTTATAGGATTAACTTATAGACGACTTTCATCTATTCATATTTGGATATATACAGAGTGTTCAGAAAACCTTTCGTAAGACCGTTGGGCTCAACACTGGTTAAAATCTTACGGAAGATTTCCTTGTCATTCTGTATAATATCGATATTTACTTCGGTAACAGTCGGACGTTGACATTCGAAAATATGCGGCACAACTTCCCTTTTAATCCTTATAGATCCGCCCATCATTTTCCATTTCATGAAGTTGTCCATATCTTTTTCCAGCTGAAAATAATACGTTACGTTATACACTGAAAATCGTTCAAATAGGACTTTGTTGTTACATTACATTAAAAACAGACAGACGCAGACGTAAGCGGTCGGTAGAAATTTCAACCTACTGCTGACTAGATTGGTTTAATCAAAACGAGGTCTAACTATTTAGGCCGAGCGCATACACACAATTGTTTCCACGACTAAACAGTTTAGGCGAGTTGTGTACGTGTCGCGATTTCAACTCAACTAAACTGTTTAGTTGTTAGAGGTGCGCATACAATCAATCAGTTGTGCCACAATTTCACTATTAAACTAATGGGTCGCCGAACAACTATTTAGTCGAGCGTATGCTAGCGTCAATACACAGCTGTGGACGTAAGCTGCCGACGATAGTTGTTCAACAGAAAAGTCAAAAGACGATCGAAGCGGTGTTTTGATTTTTTTGTCGTACAACTAGTGTCGATAGTATGCGCAGTCCCTTCTGATTCTATAGGCTTTTGACAAACAGCTTAACAGTTGTGCGATTAAAAATTAATTGTATGCGCCGGCCTTAAATTAACTTTGTGCCAAATTTCAGTTATTACAAATCACTAGTTTTTCTTCACATCTTTTAAAGCGTCCCGACGCCAAGTGTCCCGACCGCTGACTGTAGTCACACCCTAAATACTAACTAATCCTAAAATATTTTACCCTTTTTGGTCAGTATTAAAGGGGCGGCAGATCACCCTAAACGTGTCATGTACCCGACGAAATTTATATTATTAGTTCAAGGGTCAAATTTTAATATGTTGTTACGGCGACTGTTTTAAGCATATATTTCAATTTGCAAAACAAAATGTCGGTATTAACCCCCTCTCTTAGAACAGACGCTAATGACCTCTGATGTCGAGCGTCTATAATTCACAATTCATTCATTCATACCCTCTCTTAGAGGGAAATTTGCTCGCCTAGGTGTTTATATCGTTCTGTAAGGGGGTTAATACCGACATTTTGTTCTGCAAATTGAAATATATGCTTAAAACAGTCGCCGTAACAACATATTAAAATTTGATCCTTGAACTAATAATATAAATTTCGTCGGGTACATGACACGTTTAGGGTGGTCTGCCACCCCTTTAATACTGACCAATAGATCTGCAAATATTATAATGGCATTATTGGTCACCGACAAGCTATACAAACAATTTTAGCCTTGAAGCAATCATAATTGTGACCATTTTTTTTTTACATGTTGGGGGGCGGTCTGCATCCCTCCCATACCGCTATCTAGCAAAATCCCTTACACAGGGCACTTTAATATGCCTCCCTCAACATCTTCACAAAAATAAGGCCTTGAATAAATAACACCAAAAAATTGTCACTAGCTCTCGGTCCTTTTGGGCCAGAACCATACGCCATCCTTCTCATTCGTGTGAATCATCCGAAAATAACTACAATAATATACGCTAGGACACGTTCAGTAGTGTAACGCTAATTACCTCTATTGTCGAGCGTCTACAAGTTACAATCTATCTATCCAGTAGTGTGTTTATACTGATATCAACTTACTTCGAAATGATCTTCACAGCAAAATCGATTACTTGTCATGGAAAGCACATTTTTTTTATTGTCCCTTTTCATTGCAACGATCCATTTTTTTCGTATTTTTGGATCTGTTGGGACGCTTATGAATATTTTTTGTGGTGTTCTGACTGTAGTGCTTCTACATCCAGGTACTATACAGTACTTATAACGAGATTTTTTATCTGACATAACGTACGAAAACAGAAGCGCGAATTAGTCATACACACTCAGGCGACAGAAAGTATCTTTATTCTAGGTATTTGATAGGACAAGCGCATAGGCGGTTTGTAACGGCAGCCGCTCGCTGCGTCGCCTGTAGTAAGTAAAAATATTGGTGTGGCCTATTTTAAACAAACTGCAACCATTTATTGTGACGCCGTTTTAAAATTTAAGTGCTAGAGAAAAAAATCCAACGGAATTATTTAATTTGGACGAAGCTCATTCCAATGATTAGTAGATAGGGAAATATCACGGTAAAATTTCACCTGTTACACACATAGATTTTTGATGTGAAACATCTTATGTCGGGCTGTGAACAGCCGCGTGAGGGGAAATATGCAACGAAATTTATGGTTCGCTCCTTCGCTGCTGTTCTCCCCACCACTGCGGCACTTCTCTCTCTCTCTCTCTCTCTCGGCTTCCGCGCGCTCGGGCACGGCAAGAGAGAGAGAGAGTATACATACGAACGTACTGTAAAGCCAATGTATATGTATACACGTTTAGGTATGTAATATAGATACTTCGCTGTGTATTTAGTTGCGCTTCTGGCTCAGGCGTGCTCAAACGCCGCAACCGCGTGTGTTACAGTGCAGTATATAGGATTACGTCAGCATAACAGTTAGTTGCTGCTTTTGAAAAAATATATACTACTACATAGAGAATACCACCGAGTTCAATAACGTTTTCTTTGATGTTTCACAACTGTCGGGGGTCCCGAGACCCACACCCTTTTTTGTACAATTTTCACATTTCCCTCGCGGGGGATGTCAGTGCGATGGCGTTTTTCGCCGGGCGTAAAGGAGGTGGATTCCGTAGTTCATTAATAAATGTACCTACGTGAAAATGTAAAAAATGTAGGTGTGTAACAGGTGAGATTTTACCAACACTACTTGTAGTTTTTATTATTCTATTAGCGACATCAGCTGATACACAGTAAAGGAAAAATCACATAGTCTAACGATAAATAATTTACATATACGGAAGCACACGTCATACTACTTTGATACATAAATTCATATAAATTGAGAACGATATAATAGTTATAAAAATTTAATTATTTAATCACTGTTTTATATAATTATTATTTGTTTTATACTACAAATCTGTAGATATAATTTTTCGTAATATATATTTTACCGGACAACTAGTGTTCTCGTAATTACAGTGGCGTAACTACACAGTCAACAAGTGTCGCATCAGTGAATAAAAATATTATATTATATTTTCAATTGTTCCCCACGCGACTCGACTTTCAAGCTGTGATATCTCACTTCTATAAATCAGGGGTGTTACGAATATTCGCATCCGCATCCGTAAATGCGGAATATTCGCATTAATTCAGACATCTGCATCCGCATTCACATCCGCATCAATCAATGCGGAGTTTTTACGAATGCAGATTCACATCAACAAGTAACTACATGTAAAGAAAGTTCTGTTGTGTCATAAGTAAAACTAAAAACTTGTGTAATTTTGTTCTAAAAATATGATTAAATAAATAAAAAGTTAAAATTAAATTGATTATCAGTTATTTATGCACTTAAAATTTAAATAATTATCCTTTTAAAATCCCAAAATCCGCATCCGCATCAAATCCGCATCCGCCGATGTGAACTTCTAATAATCCGCATCTGCATCCGCGGATGTCTAAATTTTTGCATCCGTAACAACCCTGCTATAAATATCTCTGTTCTGAGACATATTCATAACTGTAGGTAATTTCGATGGATCCTAATTTTGCAGACCCTGTAAGTAGTTACGCCACTGTTTCTAAATATTTAAAAAATTGAGAAGTTTTGGTCACAATGTACCTAGTTGCGTAACTTATAATTTCTATTTTCTAGTACCGACTTGTCTATTGGCGTGGTCGGTTGTGTAAAGCAAGTGTTAGAAAAACGTGTTTTTGATTTATTCGACGTGTAATACATAAGTTACTCAGTTACTGTTGATTATAAACGGTCGATAACTGAGGTCATTAGCAGACTTAGTTTATATTGTATAAATATTAAGCAACACTTTTCCTTCAGTGAAGTTATTTAAAAAAGCCAAGCTCACTTGTACAAAACATTTTACTGTAAGTTATTTTCAACTTTCTTTACTATTAATGACTATTCAAAATGGTGGCATCTAAGAAATTAGTATACAGATTGTATCGCGGCATAGAGCGTTCTGTGTGTAAGACTGAGATCGATATATAAAGCAGTAAATAAGAACGAGATAAATGATCGCTAATAGGAAGTTTCTGTAGTTACTGTAAATAAATAATACCCATACTAACCCATACAACCTGATAGCGTCATCTTTGTTTTGTGATTTTATCAATAATTTCTTATTTCAGTAGTCAGTAACTACAGAAACTTTCTATTAGCAATCATTTATCTCGTTCTAACTTATTGCTTTATATCGATCTCTATCTTACACACAGAATGCCCTATACACAGCTTTAATTTGATACAATCTGTATAACACATTGGAAGTCCGTTTTCTATGGAATTATTTATTTAACCTCCAACGAAAAAAGAGGGGCGTTATAAGTTTGAAGCCTTTGTCCCACTGTGTAGAGTTTTGTGGCATTGTGGCTCCCAAACGGATGGACCGATTTCAATGCGGTTTTATTTGTTTCAAAGCTAGTATTTGCGAAATAGTTTTTAGCCATGTTTGATTGAAATTGGTTCGGCCGTTTCCATGATCTTCTGCTCTCAACACAGTTGTCTCCGAAGAGTTCTGTATTGCCGACAGATGCTTTAAAAGTTCAGAACCGGATCAGAATTAACCGATAAAAGCACCTTTTAATTTGTTTAAAGCGATCAAAACCGAAAGAAATACGAGCTCTCGAATCGTGTTCAGAAATTACTTGAGTCAATTCCGAGTGCTGTTTATTCAGTTGGGTTTTTTTGCAAATTTACTCAGAACTTTCTTGAAAATCGTTAAATTTCAAATCAGTGGGATGATGGAGAAGTTGTCATTGACTTATTAATGTATGAAGCGCCGATGGCTTTATACAGCTATTTGTTATGGCAATGAGATACTCATTTTAATTGTTTTGTATTTTTCCCTCTATTGTTTTATTTATTAGCTGTAAGTTGTTGTATAATGTGACATTTATGGAAAGGAAGGAATATTTGGCCCACCTGACCTCTCCTTTCTCATGGGGATGCTTTTGTTATGGTGCATGTTTAATTTTTTTTTTGCTTTGTTTCAGACATCCTTGGAGAGAGAGAGAGATTGAAGATTCGAAAAGCTCGACAGCTGGAATCATTAGCGTCTATGGCATCCTTGGGACTGGATTACGAGCTGCGACTGTGGACGTAATTAGAGTGAAATGATCTGCAAATATTTTTATTTTTTTGAAAACAATGTTTATAACATTTAATATTTTGGGCTTTGTACGTCTGTTTATTACCAGGGCGGACGTAGTTTTTTTTAGATCCATTATAATTTTTCAAAATTTAAATGTAGGTTAACTTTAAAGATAGAAAATTAATTAATCATACATTTTATGAATGAATGGCTGGCTGCGTCGGCAGTTTAAAATAGGATGTCAACAAGTATTTCTATAGCAGATTATGGTATAAATGATCTAAGACTAGATACAACATTCCCAACGGAACTTTGCGGCGCTTCATAGGGTGGAAGGGTTCGTTCAGCGGGGCAGGCAACCGAAACAGTTTGAGGTCGGGTTCTCTTCCTCGTCCCTGAATTGCTTTATTGTTTGTACTGTTGGGCGTCTGACAGTGTTCCGAACGGTTTTGAAGGGTCGCCTTAAGCGGCGCCTCTCCCCGAATCCTGCATGCCACTTTAGTGGGGTGCGAGCTGTCGTACCGCAATGAGGTGTTCATTGGGTGTGCTTTTGGGACAGTGGAGGTCGTTGATAGCCGATCCGACACTTCCGTTTGGACTCATTTTCGGATACTCTACATTGATGGGTGTTCACTTGCTTCCTGTGGATTACCTCGCTGAGGAACGTTGTGGAATAGAGTTCTGTTGCAATATTAGAACAGGTTGGGGTGCCCTTGGGTGTTGCATTTAGTAATGTTAATATTACGATTTATTAGTATACTTCGAGGTGTGACATCTCAGTGTGTATTAATAATATTATATATGCAATAGTGTATACAATATGGTTATTGTTTTATTAATATTATATAGAGTCACTGTCCTGCTACCGGTGTAGTGCCTGAGAAGCCCTGAGCTGGCGTATTGCGATCATAAAATTTATACCCCTTCTACTTGGAGATACTTACAGAGATATAAATTTAAAATTGCCTCCAGCGCAAGCAAAGCCATTCTTTGTCTAATGAATGTTGCGGTGTGGCTTCAAATCCCCCATAAAATTTTCTATTAATAAAATGTGTAACCGACAACTAGAATCAAGTTAAAAAATAAAATAACTGTTTGACAAGTTTGGGGGTTTTCACGCTTTTCTCAAAATTTTTCAGACAGTTTATAAAAGTTTATTCTGGGCTTACGTTGAAAAATGTTTAAAAGTTTCAAAAATTATAAATCGTAAAGTGAAATAATTAAATTCCGACAATCAGTTGTTTCTTGTCAGATGAATCCCTCAAATATTTAGTATTTTGACAAATTTTAGTTTTTTGTGTAGGCAAGCGTTTGAGAGGAGTTTCTCTTTTCCTTTTGGCTAATTTAACACTTTCCTGGTGAGGCAAGGTTGGTACGAGGGGTGGTGATTCTTCATATTCACCAAAACGGAGGTCGGTACCAAGGGTTCACTTCACTTTGAAGTGTTCTCAAATTCAATTTAATGTGTTAAAAAGCCAAAATTGCCATATAAAAATCACTAGAAAAATATTTGCAGATCACACATTCTCGTTTTTCGTTTTTGAGTCGGTAGTGCGTGGCGTCGGTTACTGGCTCTCGCGTTTGAAGTGCGGGAGTGTCTTCGTTTTCGGTCGACCTGAGACGGTGTTGTCTTAGGGAGGAACACTTTAACTCAAATTAAACATTTTACATCGTGGAAACACGAATGAGTTGGTATTGACTAAATTTTACACACACATGTCTGTTTCTTCTAAGACGACGCTGCAGTTGGAATCGTCCCCGGCTCCGCGATCGAGCGAGTAAGTGCTTAAATAAAATTTAAATAAATAAATCGAAGACCTTTTCTTCTGATTCCGGGATATCCAGGACAACGACATGAACAATTAGACCAAAAGGTCAGAACTGACCAGTGCAGTCAAAGTGTTAAAAACGTTATTTAACGAAGTGATCGCGCATTTAAACTCATGTTTAAAAATAATTTATTAAAACGATCGCCCAGTGCAGTGTTTAAATAATAAATTAACAGTCAGTAGGTAGTTCGCGACTTTACCTCTCGCTTTCAGTGCTGGACCAGGAATGAATTTCGGGCGCTACGGAGATTTCGTCTCAAGTATGTATTTTTCATTTTAGCGTTCAGTTTTGTTTTTCTTTAATTATTAATTAAAGGAATTTTTGTAAATTATTTTTATGCTAATTATGTTTTTTTATTTGTTGCAGGTGCTGATGAAACTGTACTGCAGAGTTTTGGTGAGTGAATGGTTTTTATTTATTTATTGTGATGTTCCCGAAAAAGTTGGCTCTTTTAGAGGTTTTGGGAATCCAGAATTGTTAAAAGTTGATAGAAGTTTTATATTTTCATGAAAACTTTGAATGGAATATAATTTTTTTTTATTTAATAAAGCTGATTTGGCACACTAGGGTCATTCGCAGCTGAGTTAAGGGAAATACAAATTAATAAAACTGATTCGAAAATTTAAAAAAGAATCAATAAAACTTCAGTTTCCAAAATCACTTTTGACATATTTTTCATATTTTAGTCGAGATCAAACTTTCGCGTTCGCGTTTTAATTTTCTTAATATACATTAAAATTAAAATCTTCCAATTTTTTTTAAATTTTAGTTCGCCTTTTTTAAAATTTTCTTATAAATGTAAAACACAACGTGTCTTATTTTGTAGTTGTAAAAATTTACTCAATTCAGAACGTGAGATGCATTTTTATATTTATTTAAGAAATACGAGCTCTCGAATCGTGTTCAGAAATTACTTGAGTCAATTCCGAGTGCTGTTTATTCAGTTGGGTTTTTTTGCAAATTTACTCAGAACTTTCTTGAAAATCGTTAAATTTCAAATCAGTGGGATGATGGGGAAGTTGTCATAGACTTATTAATGTATGCAGCGCCGGATGGTTTTATACAGCTATTTGTTATGGCAATGAGATACTCATTTTATTTGTCTTGTATTTTTTCCCTCTATTGTTTTATTTATTAGCTGTAAGTTGTCGTTGTATAATGTGACATTTATGGAAAGGAAGGGATACCTGGCCCACTTGACCTCTCCTTTCTCATGGTGTTGCTTTTGTTACGGTGCATGTTTAATTTTTTTTTTTTACTTTGTTTCAGGCATCCTTGGAGAGAGAGAGAGAGAGAGAGAGATTGTAGACGCTCGACAGCTGGAATCATTAGCGTCCATGGCATCCTTGGGACTGGACTACGAGTTGCGACTGTGAACGTAATTAGAGTGAAATGATCTGCAAATATTTTTATTTTTTTGGAAACAATGTTTGTAACAATCTTGGGCTTTGGACGTCTGTTTATAACCAGAGCGGGCGTAGTTTTTTTAGAGCTAATATAATTTTTCAAAATTTAAATGTGGGCGAACTTTAAAGATAGAAAATTAATTAATCATACATTTTACGAATGAATGGCTGGCTGCGTCGGCAGTTTAAAATAGGATGTCATCAAATATTTCTATAGCAGATTATGATATAAATGATCTAAGACTAGATACAACATTCCCAACGGAACTTTGCGGCGCTTCATAGGGGGGAAGGGTTCGTTCAGCGGGGCAGGCAACCGAATCAGTTTGAGGTCGGGTTCTCTTCCTCGTCCCTGAATTGCTTCATTGTTTGTACTGTTGGGCGTCTGACAGTGTTCCGAACGGTTTTGAAGGGTCGCCTTAAGCGGCGCCTCTCCCCGAATCCTGCATGCCACTTTAGTGGGGTGCGAGCTGTCGTACCGCAATGAGGTGTTCATTGGGTGTGCTTTTGGGACAGTGGAGGTCGTTGATAGCCGATCCGACACTTCCGTTTGGACTCATTTTCGGATACTCTACATTGATGGGTGTTCACTTGCTTCCTGTGGATTACCTCGCTGAGGAACGTTGTGGAATAGAGTTCTGTTGCAATATTAGAACAGGTTGGGGCGCCCTTGGGTGTTGCATTTAGTAATGTTAATATTACGATTTATTAGTATACTTCGAGGTGTGACATCTCAGTGTGTATTAATAATATTATATATGCAATAGTGTATATAATATGGTTATTGTTTTATTAATATTATATAGAGTCACTGTCCTGCTACCGGTGTAGTGCCTGAGAAGCCCTGAGCTGGCGTATTGCGATCACAAAATTTATACCCCTTCTACTTGGAGATACTTACAGAGATATAAATTTAAAATTGCCTCCAGCGCGCGCAAAGCCATTATTTGTCAAATGAATGTTGCGGTGTGGCTTCAAATCCCCCATAAAATTTTCTATTAATAAAATGTGTAACCGACAACTAGAATCAAGTTAAAAATAAAATAACTGTCTGACCAGTTTGGGGGTTTTCACGCTTTTCTCAAAATTTTTCAAATAATTTATAAAAGTTTATTCTGAGCTTACGTTGAAAAATGTTTAAAAGTTTCAAAAATTATAAATCGTAAAGTGAAATAATTAAATTCCGACAATCAGTTGTTCTTTGTCAGATGAATCCCTCAAATATTTAGTATTTTGACAAATTTTAGTTTTTTGTGTAGGCAAGCGTTTGAGGGGAGTTTCTTTTTTCCTTTTGGCTAATTTAACACTTTCCTGGTGAGGCAAGGCTGGTACGAGGGGTGGTGATTCATATTCACCAAAACGGAGGTCGGTACCAAGGGTTCACTTCACTTTGAAGTGTTCTCAAATTCAATTTAATGTGTTAAAAAGCCAAAATTACCATATAAAAATCACTAGAAAAATATTTGCAGATCACACATTCTCGTTTTTCGCTTTTTGAGTCGGTAGTGCGTGGCGTCGGTTACTGGCTCTCGCGTTTGAAGTGCGGGAGTGTCTTCGTTTTCGGTCGAGCCGAGACGGTGTTGTCTCAGGGAGGAACACTTTAACTCAAATTAAACATTTTACATCGTGGAAACACGAATGAGTTGGTATTGACCAAATATGTCCGTTTCTTCCAAGACGACGCTGCAGATGGAATCGTCCCCGGCTCCGCGATCGCGCGAATAAGTGCTTAAATAAAATTTAAATAAATAAATCGAAGACCTTTTCTTTTGATTCTGGGATATCCAGGACAACGACATGAACAACCAGACCAAAAGGATCAGAACTGACCAGTGCAGTGAAAGTGTTAAAAATATTATTTAAAGAAGTGATCGCGAATTTAAACTCGTGTTTATTAAAAATAAATTATTAAAACAATCGCCCAGTGTTGTGTTTAAATAATTAATAATATAACAGTCAGTAAGCAGTTCGCGACCTTTACCTCTCGCTTTCAGGGCTGGACCAGGAATGGACCTCGGGCGCTACGGAGATTTCGTCTCAAGTATGTATTTTTCATTTTAGCGTTCAGTTTTGTTTTCCTTTAATTATTAATTAAAGTAATTTTTGTAATTTTTATGCTAATTATGTGTTTTTGTTTGTTGCAGGTGCTGATGAAACTGTACTGGTGAGTGAGTTGTTTTTATTTATTTATACTGTTACAGTGAGCTGGAGTCAACAAAAGCCCTCTGTATTTATTGTGATGTACCCGAAAAAGTTGACTCTTTTAGAGGTTTTGGGAATCCAGAATTGTTAAAAGTTGATAGAAGTTTTATATTGTTTATATTATAGTGACTTTAAGATTTTAGGGTAGCTGTAGGGCTCCGTTCGGTCAACTTTGTCCTTACGCGTGTAGGTTGGACTGGACAGCACGGTTAATGATCACCTGCGATTGTGCAGCTTGAGAATAGCCGAGCGTGTAGCAATGCTGTTGTTTACATGGCGTTGCTATGGTTCCTCTATTACAAGTCTCCAGTTCCCGGGTTCTAGCCCGAGAGCTGGTAAAAGTGTCAATTGGATTTTCAATTTATTATTAAAAAAAAAAATAATGAATTGAAAATATGAATTGGTGCTAGGCCCAAATAACCTTAACTGTTGGGTGGTCTTTAAAACACACACCTGCGATTGTGTTCAGCCCGCCCTTGAAATCTTAGGTCTTGGCTCGGTCGGGACTGCCTTAGCTTCACAAACGAAAGTCAATACCTGTGCTTTCTGTGGGTTAAGGCCAGTCTCCATCGCGCTAGGAGCGTGAACGTGGTCAAATTTCTCCAGTGGATTTCTGCATAATATCGCGAATTCAGGGACACACATAACACTAATTGTATATTTTCTTCCCCGAATATGTAAGTTTATGATAATTTAAGTTTCTTTTTTGGACAAAGCACTTATCGTTAACTTCACACTGATATTGTTCTAATTGGTATGACGCTAATGACCTCTGTTGTCGAGCGTCTATTATCTACAATTCATTCATTCATTCTAACTGGTATATTCTAATCTATTATGAATTTATTATTGCAGTTTCATTATGACAATGTCTGTACAATTTTTATTGCCTTAACAAGTAATCTTACACTTAATTTTTGTGAATATTTAAACGGCTTGATACAGCAAATTGCTAATTACAAACGTCACCCTGATGCGGTTTCTCCCTAGTATGTATACGTTTATGAGTATTTAAACTACCCGACACAGTAAATCTCATTTGACAAACGTCACATTGATATGGTTTCACGCCAGTATGTATACGTTTGTGAACATTCAAATGACTCGATTTAGTAAAGCACTTATTACAAACGTCACACTTATGCGGTTTCTCGCCTGTATGTATACGTTTGTGAACATTTAAATGGCTTGACACAATAAATCGCTTATCACAAATATCACACTGATACGGTCTCACACCAGTATGTGTACGTTTGTGAGTAGTTAAACGGCATGATGCAGTAAATTGCTTATTACAAACGTCACATTGATATGGCTTCACACCACTATGTATACGTTTGTGAGTATTTAAATTACATACCTGGGCAAAACACTTATCACAAACGTCACACCGATATGGTTTCTCGCCAGTATGATTAAGTTTGTGAGTGACCAAAGTGTTTGCATTGGAAAAGCACTTGTTACAAATGTCACACTGATTCACGCCAGCATGTATACGTTTGTGAGCATTTAAATGGCTTTGCGCAGTAAATCGCTTATCACAAACATCACACTGATACGGTCTCACGCCAGTATGTGTACGTTTGTGAGTTTTTAAATGGCTAGACACATTAAATCGTTTATCACAAACGTCACAATGATACGGTTTCACGCCAGTGTGTGTACGTTTGTGAGTAGTAAAATTGCTTGCCTGGGCAAAGCGCTTATTGCAAACGTCACACTGATATAATTTCTCAGTTGAATGAAGTTTTTTGTGTTGTGTTAAGTTACTTAAATGAGTAAAGCATTTTTCACAAACGTCACACTTATATGGTTTCTCATTAGTATGTATAGCTGTATGTTGTTTCAAATATGATAACCGTGAAAAACTCTTTCTACAATATTCACATTTGTGAGGTTTATCTCCACTATGAAGAAATTTATGTTCCTTTAAACTGGACAAGCATCTAAAACTACTTTTACAAACATCACAGTCAAACGGTTTATCATCTGTATGCACTACTTTATGCCTTTTTAAGTTATACAATTGCGAGAAACTTTTGTCACAAACGTCGCACTTATATGGTTTCTTTCCAGTATGTAGACGTTTGTGGATTTTTAAACTACGCATCTTAGCGAAGCTTTTATTACAGACGTCACACTGAAACGGTTTCTCACTAGTATGTATAAACATTTCAGAGCTCTCAGTATGCAAGTTGCCATCGTGCTTCTCTTGTTTTATTATAACGCGATCTTCTATCTGTAAGTTGGCATCATTACTGGGATCTACATCCAACTTCATTTCGGTGTCGCCATATTCCTGTTTAATATATAAACTGACAATTGTTCCAGCAGCGCAATCACTGCCTTGATGTTCGTTTGTTTGATTTATTGAACTGTCGTCTGTGGGTTCTTCTTTTATATTGACTTGGGTGTTGATTGGAAATTCTTGTTTTATTGACTTTTCTTCTGCATTTTTTAACCATACTGTTTCGACGTTACAAAACACTTCTGATTTTATAAAGCTGCCCTTTGTCGGTTGAGTTTCCTTTTTTACGGTTATCCTAGAAGCACAAACAAATTGGAGTTTCATGCTTTCACGGCCGGTAGACATCTTGATAGCAAATGTTTTCGGGCTAGGTAGCCCTGGTCCAATGGATTTTACTCCGATTTTACTCGGAGTAAAATCCATTGGACCACGGCTACCTAGCCCGTAAACATTTGCTATCAACACAAACAAATTATTTATGAATGAATAGTCTGTAAGTTTAAATGTTAAATATACATTCGGTTACATAGCACCTTAGTTAATAATCGACTCTCGCATGTAGTGGTTTTTCAGTGACAGAATGCTTCAAAAGGAAATAGTTAGCTGTTCGAAAATGTGTCACTGTGCCGAGTAATTGTTAACTCAGTCCGCCGCGACAGTGGAAAGTTTAGGGTTAGAACCCCTACGGCGACGTAGGTTTGAAAAATTAATTTTTCCCATGTTGCAGCATTATGTTACGTCATACCAAATGGGTGTTTCATATACTAATGCACACATAAGCATTATAAAAATTCTGTGTATTAAATATTTAAATGTTAAAGTTAATTATCAGAATATTAGCTACTAGGTAGGGTACGCAAAAACTCGCATTTCCTTAATAAATGTTTTAGGGGTTTTCTTGCCTTTGGAAAAATTGTAGTTTTAGATGATGATTTTGAGATCTATATTGATAGACTTTGTCAAATATATGTTGAAATAACAAAAGAAATAGTTTTGAAACATCCGATTAAAAATAGGAATCCTCCCACCAGTTTTTGTAGGTTTTCGTTAGGATTTGGTTTTATCTAAATGTATCAACTCTAAATACTGCAAATATGTCTCATACTTAGCTGATTTTGATGTACATGTTTCAGAGAAAACTTTTTCCACTTCTTCTACCGCTTCCTCAACCAACTGCATTTGTTGCCTCATCATTGTTCCTTTTGTTTCTATCGACATTGTAGATTACGTTTTGACACTCAAATGAATATTTTCCATCAACTATATTCGCAGAAATACCCCAGATCTTTAATAGGTTCCCAAGAATCTTACTGTATACTGTAAGTTTCTTAGAGATATGGAAATTGGTAAACGTTGCGCATTGTTTCTTTCACTTTACTGACCGACATCTTGCAATCTATTGGTGTAACGAAAAATAATTACATACACGGAAGCACACGTAATACATTGATGTCCACAAAAAATGATGATAACAATAATAAAAAACTCGGGTCGCAGTGCCAAACCCTGCCGACAATATAGTGTATTTGCTAATACTGCAGGCATTGTGGCATTATTATGTAAACTTAAGTTTGTTTTTTGACATGGATTTTATCAGTACACCCAATTAAATACACCCTTCCATATCTAAATAAATCCCTATCAACAAACTAGTGTTTTCATAAAATTTGAAAGTCCGGTCCTGTCGGGCCGATTTTGTTAAAATTTTAGCAGTACATTTTAATCTTTACTAAAGAGTTAAATTTCAATTTTGAAACGATTCTGACAAATTTTTCGGTATTTTTGGGCCCAAAAACTTTTTGGAACCCCTAAATACAACCCTGAAAATGGTCCGATCGGGCCCATTTTAAATAGGCTTCTTGCGGTGATGGGTTCCAATGTGTGTACCAAATTTCGTTTCAATCGATTAAGTCTGTCGAGAGTTATCGTGTACACACACACACACATATATATATATAAACATTTTTAAAAATGGTGCCAATGTGTTCAGGAAGCTATGAAACGTCGAGAAATTTTGGTCCGACCCCTAGGTTCCGCCATCCGACCGACGCCAATAGTGTATGTGCCATATTATGGCAAATACACTAATTAATAGACACAATAGTTAACTGTTTTATTTTGTTTTTATATTTTATAGTTTATACTACAACTCGGTATTTAAATCTTTTTTATTCTATTATAAGTATTTCACAGGATAATCATTCTGTAACTTTTTTAAAATTGTCGTTTTTTCCTCGGATTGCAAAGTATAATAATTTTATAAAAATACAGTAGAGTCCGTCTATTACGACTTCGTTTATCACGACTAACCGTTTTTAGCGACGCAAATGCAAACTCAAGTTAGGTTTCATATAGATTACAAGCTTAAATTATGCGTCTGCTTTGTGCGTCGTCCGGTTAATACGACATAATGTCGTCGGTCCCTTGAAAGTCGTTCTATCCAGATTCTATAGAATCTAGATAGAACGACTTTCAAAAAACAGCATTGGAAAATAAGTTGACAAGAACTCTTGTTATACAAAGTCAATTATAATGAGTCATTGCTACAATCTTTTTATTTTATTGTAAATTATAGACGCGTCGACAACTTAGGTCATTAGCGTCCATTGTTACAATCGGCATTTTATCACCATGGTATTGGGTAGTACTTTTGTGACCATTTAAATGGCTGCACAGACTAAATCGCTTATTACAAACGTCACACCGATACGGTTTCTCACCAGTATGTCTAAGCTTGTGAGTGGTCAGTGTTTGATTGGATAACGCACATATTACAAACGTCACAGTTCACACTGATATGGTTTCTCACCAGCATGGGTACGTTTATGACCTCTTAAATGGTGTGATTAAGTAAAGCTCTTATTACAAACATCACATTGATATTGGTTCGCACCAGTATGCAATGTTTGGTGATTTTTTAAATTGATTAATATGCTGAAACGCTTGTCACATTGATACGGTTTCTCACTTGTATGAAGTTTTTTATGTGATGCTAAATTGGTAAAAAATTGAAGCGTTTTTCACGAACGTCACACTTATGTAGTTTCTCATTAGTATGTATAACTTTATGCTAAATACGATAACCGTAAAAAACACTTGCTACAATATTCACACTCATGCGGTTTATCTCCTTTATGAAGTAGTTTGTGTATTTTTGAACTGCCCACGCTTTAAAAAGCCCCAAATGTCACAGTTGAACGGTTTCTCATTAGTATGTACATACTATGCCTTTTATGCGAGCTGACTGTAAAATTCTTTATTTCTATTCAATTGCTGTCGTTTGCGATCGCGAAATTCTCTTACACGTTCTGTAGATGTTTTTGATTTAGTTTTTTCAGACTGTTCTGTTTTTTGTTTTGCTTTTTCAGATTTTTTCCTAGCTCTATACGCCCTTTTCCGTTCGGCAGCTGTTTTTGGCTCATATATTTTTATTTGATCACGATAGCTAAAAGACAAAATTTTTGAATTACTTATATTAACTATTAATATTTGGATGACCGAGCTTTGCTCGGATGAGTTCAAAAAAAATAGTACTTAAAGTTCCCATTTCATCAAAATCGTTAGTCGTTTTTAAGAAAAAAAATTACATACCTAAAAGTAGATAATATATTATACGTCAGTATATGTCATACTACATAACGTATGTACCTACATATTTTCAAATAATTACTGATTATTTTAATAAGTTAAAGGATTGACTGTCAGAGTAATTTGACATAAATAATGAAAATAGTTTGTTTTTTCCAAAGCCTACTCACCATACGACACTGTTTTATAACGTTAAAAAAACTGTTTTTTTTTTAACGTTATAAAAAAACTGTTTTCTATGTATAGCGATAATGGCCACAGAAGCCAAGTCGCATAGTATTTTTTTTTCGCTTCCAAATAAAAAAAAAAAAAACTGTTTTTTAAAATGATAAAATCGATAAGAAAACGAATTTTTCCAGGGATGAGACCTAGCTAGATCGATTTTTTGCCCCCCAAAACCCCTTTTCAGTAAATTTCATCCAAATCGTTAAGGCCGTTTTCGAGAAAATATTTATATAGGTACATAATTACATATATACAAGATTTGCTCGTTTAATAATATAGGGATATGTTTTTTTGTTATATAAAATAAATACTCACTATTGCAAGTTGTCATTATAGTTCTCTTGTTTTGTTATGACGTTATCTTCTATATCTATCAAGTTGGCATTATCTCTAGAATTTATATCCAACGTCAGATCGGTGCCGCCATTAACATAAAAACTGTCAATTGTTTCAGCAGTGCAATCACTGCCTTGATGTTCGTTTGTTTGATTTATTGGACTGTCATCTGTTGGTTCTTCTTTTATATTGACTTGGAGTAGATTAGCGCTGATCGGAAATTCTTGTTCTATTGATTTTTCTTCTGCAGTTTCTAACCATACTGTTTCGACGTTACAAAACACTTCTGATTTTATAAAGCTGTCCTGTGTCGTCGGAGTTTCCTTTTTTACGGTTATCCTAGAAGTACAGGTAGTTCTCAGAATTATTTATAAAATGAATACTCTACTCAAAATTAATTAATGTTAAAAAAAGGTGTTTGTCATGGGACACAACCGAACTGAAGCTTTTTATGTATGAATAATATTTACACCAATATATACGCAAAAGTTAACACAAAACACTATGTATTAATATAAATTAATAGATTTTTTATACGGCTGAATTGCAATTGAAAATTTTGTTGGAAAGCAGCCAATTATATAAAAATTAACTAGACAATTTTTGGACTTTTTTTATAATTTCTATCCGCCTTGGCCGGAGCTCCCTTGGCGGCTGGGCCCCTAGGCCGGTGTCTTGTTGGCCTAGACAGAAATCCGGGCCTAGCTGTCAGTAGATAATACCAGGCGGATCAGGGCGAATAAACATAAATTCATTATGGAAATGGTTTGCTTTCCCACACTGGTGTGGAAAAGATACGTGTTTCCACACACCGGCCTGTCAAAAGTTACTTTACATGTATGTTAGAGCAAAATATAATAATCCAAATCATAAGCCAGACTCAAAACGGGCAAAGTATTATTTTAACAAAATATAAGATATCGCAGCGTCTCGTTCGCTGGTCAACACAACATAATGATCTCTAGTCAGATGTAAAAATCCATACCCTCTGTGTGCCCTTATCTTAATGACCAGCGCTTATGACGACACGAGTATGTTATACCTATAAACAAACATTCGTAGACTGAACTTCTCGCAATGACGTCTTAGCCTTTCAATAATTAAGTATTAATAACTAGACGGAACATAAATAATAACCAATAATAATATTTTTTCGCTAACATGTATACATACATGCATGTAAATCAGCTATTTTATAGTAGGTATGGCAAAAAATAAATTACGTATTACCTTGTTTTGATAAATTGTGTGTATTAAAAAAATGAAAATTACCTCTGTTGTGAGTTGCTTTGTGACCTATTATCTATGTTTGTTTTTTGCTTCTTTGCGGATAAATGTGATTGATTTGATCCCAATTGTTGCCGTTTACGATTGCGAAACTTTCTTACACGTTCAGTAGATGTTTTAGGTTTTTCTTTTTCACATTTTTCAGCTCTTTTCCGAGCTCTATACGCTTTCGAACGTTCGGCAGCTGTTTTTGGTTTATTTTTTTCAGATTTTTCAGCCCTTTTCCGAGCTCTGTACGCTTTCATACGTTCGGCACCTGTTTTTGGTTTATATATTTTTATTTGATTACGATATCTAAATCATAGAAAACAAAATTATTGACTTATTTATATTTATTAAATTATTTATAAATTAAATAATTAGTATTTACTTTTGCAAATAGTCATCATGCTTCTCTTGTTTTATTATGACGTCATCTTCTATGTCTACCATGTTGGCATCATTACTGGAATCTATATCCAACTTCATATCGGCGCCGCCATATTCCTGTTTAATAATATATAAACTTTCAATTGTTTCTGTAGCGCAATCACTGCCTTGATGTTCGTTTGTTTGATTTATTGAACTGTCTGTGGGTTGAGCAAAACCTTCGTTACTAAAATAGTTTTCAGTATGCAAGTTGTCATCATGCTTCTCTTGTTTTATTATAACGTGATCTTCAATGTCTATTAAGTTGGCATCATTATTGAGATCTATATCCAACTTCATATCGGTGTGACTAAATTCCTGTTTAATAATACTGTCAATTGTTTCAGCAGCACAATCACTGCCTTGATGTTCGTTTGTTGGATTCATTCGACTGTCGTCTGTGGGTTCTTCTTTTATATTTACTTGAAGTAGATTAGCATAGAACGGAAATTCTTGTTTTATTGATTTTTCTTCTGCAGTTTTTAACTTTACTGGTTCGCCGTTATTAAAAACTTCTGATTTTTTACAATTGTTTTCTGTAATTTGACTCTCGCTTTTTACGGTTATTCTAGAAGCACAAATTTGCTTCTTTGCAGATAAAAATAATTTGTTTGATTCTAATTGTTGTCGTTTACGAGCGCGAAATTCTCTTACACGTTCTGTAGCTGTTTTTGGTTTAGCTTTTTCAGAATTTTCTGTTTTTAGTTTTTCTTTTTCAGCTCTTTTCCGAGCTCTATAGGCTCTCACACGTTCGGTAGCTGTTTTTGGTCTATATACTTTTATTTGATTACGATAACTATAATCATAAAAGAGAAAATTATTGAATTATTAAATTATTTATTGGCTATTTTTTTTGCTACTGTATATTTTTAACTTCCCATTGGAAGTTGTAATGGGTCCGAAAATCGAAATCAAAATGTATAACAAATTTTTATGTTTCAAGGTCACTACACTATTTTTACAATATTTTTAGAAAGATGTCTGTGTGTGTGTGTACGTATGTGTCCATTTCTTTCTAAATCGGAATCTCGAGAATAAAAAATGATATTGTCTACGTTAGGCTGCCAATCGACGCGTATTAACGTAAATATGTTCTGAAAGAAATTTTTTCAAAGTCGGTTCAGCCGTTCTTTTTCTTAACCAAATAGACTCCAAAAAAGTAGATTTTACACAATATCTCGCGAATAAAAAATTATATCAACTTCGTAAGGGTGTCAATCGAGGCGTGTTAACGTCATTTTGATCCGACATAAATTTTATAAAAATCGGTTCAGCCGTTATTTTTTTTTTTTTTAATTATTGTTAAAAATAAATAATAATTATGTTTTAATGATTAAAATGATTAATTTTCTGTGTAATATCCTATTTAATTATTATTATTATTAAATATTTATCAAACTGGGAAGTTCGTCGTGTGGTACCTCAAGGGTTGCACTTTAGTCCTAATAAACGACCCACCTCACGACTTTTTTGTTATATAAAATAAAGTACCTGGATACTTACTTTAGCAAGTTGTCATCATGCATTTCTGGGGTTATTATGACGTGTATGACTGTCATGTTGGCATCAATACTGGGATCTACATCCAACTTCATATCGGTGTCGCCGTATTCCTGTTTAAAATATGAACTGTCAATTGTTCCAGCAGCGCAATCACTGCCTTGATGTTCGTTTGTTTGATTTATTGAACTGTCGTCTGTGGGTTCTTCTTTTATATTGACTTGGAGTAGATTACTATTGATCGGAAATTCTTGTTTTATTGACTTTTCTTCTGCAGTTATTAACCTTACTGGTTCGACGTTATTAAACACTTCAGATTTTATAAAGCTGTCCTTTGTTGTTTGAGTTTCCTTTTTTACGGTTATCCTTGAAGCACAGACAAATCATTTATGAAATGAATAGTTTATAGTTTAATTTAAATGTTTTAGTTAAGAATATCACAATATTAAAGTTATTAGGTATGCAAAAACTTCAATTTCCCAAATTAGGGGTTTTCTTGCCTTTGAAGAAAGTGAATAAATTTAAATAATCTAAAACTTCAAAGTTTTAGATGATGAATTTGAGATCTATATAGATAGCAGTTGTGAAATTTATGATGTGATAACCAATTATATAGGAAGGGGACGCTTATGATCTTAGTTTTCGCGTGACTAGTTCACAATCATTCATTCTAAAGAGGGAAAAAAAGGGTGTGGTTCTCGGGACCCCCGACAGATGTGAAACATCAAAGTAAACGTTATTGAACTCGGTGGTATTCTCTATGTAGTAGTATATATTTTTTTATGAATAACAACTTTTTTTTCCGTGTACATTAGAAATCGTATGGCTAGTGACGTCATAAAACTACGCGTACAGTCGAACTAACAATACGTTTCCAAACGCACACCGGTATGCTCAACACGTGTCTGGTTCGTGCTTTACTTTCTCGTATAAATATTAGAGGTTATCGATAATCAATTACAAAAAATAAATTTAAACAAATTATGCTATTGAGTACATGTAGACTTACCGTTCTTGGTCGTTGGCGAATTGCAATAATAATTTTTTTCGAGCTCGCATTTCTCTTGAACGCTCAGTGCTACTTTTAGGCACTTTTCTTTTTGCAGCTCCATGTTTAGCAGCATAACGTACTCTTGCCAACTCAGCTTTGCGCTTGAGCTCTTCTTTAGTTCCCCAACGTAAATTTCGACTAAGCTGTGTACTCTGATTTAAATCACTCTGTTGCGTACACACTTGTTGATCATTTTGGCTCATTTCTACATCGCTCATTTTCACTATTATAACGTAAACAGTAAATTAAAAAAACATATTGTAACAAAACCCCAGATGCTACGCCACTGTTTCCAACAGAACATTCCAGAGTGAAGCGATTGTCTGTTTGTTATAACACAGTAGTGGAATCCGGACGTTTCTATAGACAACGAGAATGCGTTGTGCGTAGGGCATGCAATTCGAATATTCGAATAAAGCGAATATTCGGCTGCATTTATTATTCGAATAGTAATTCCTATTATTCGAATATATTCGAATTATTTGTTAAGAATTAAAATTGTTTAAAAACGGTTTACGGCGGCGCTAAAACATCTTACAAACGCTACACAGTACACTAGCTCTAAGTTCGCGCTAGGGCGTGGGAGGGGAATCGAAACGGGGCGAGGAAAGTTTTTTTTTGTTAATTATTGCATGTTTATTTGATATAACTATTTACTTACGTTACGTTACGTACGTGTACTTAATTGCTCGATTTGCTCTTCGCACGTGCTAATAGACGTATTATTTATTTGTGAAGTATTTTTTTTTATAGGGGAGCAATATCCCACACTTTTGTGGTACTAATTAATAAAAATGCGTCTTAGATGCTCATTTAATATTTTTGTTTGAATAGGAAAAACAGAAAGAAAGAATTTTGAATTTTTTTGATTACTTAAATATGTTCATTTGATCTATGGTTCTCGGAAGCTATGTGCGCTCTAATATTTAGTTGATTTGATCTGAATTTTTACGTAACTAAGTAAAGTAAAAATGATTATTTGATCTCTTTGTAATTAGAAGTAAGCTGCTTTTGTTGTTAAAATATTGATTGGATTTATGGACGTGCAGCAGGCGTGTTGATTTTAAATAATTAAAAGTCATTTATTGAAGTTCCAGTGTTTTTATTATTTTTACCAATTATTCGAATATATTCGAATATTGGCTAAAATTTGAGCGAATATTCGAATACCTGAAACATCCGAATATTTGCATGCCCTAGTTGTGCGTACACCGTGCCGTTCTATATAAAGCGGTGAGCCAACGGTCGAGGAGGTCAGTCTACAATCAGCGCCGTGTTGAGTCAGTCAATTGGTGATTTGTGAAAATAAATAAGAAATAAATAAACAGTATTCGGTGAATATACCTGTTAAAATAAATATCCTTGTATTGTTAAGTGTTATAATTACCGTTTAAGTGTTTCATTGTTTAGAATTGACATTTTCGTTATTGTTGTTTATTGTGTTTATAATTAATTATTGTAAATAGACATTGTACATAATTCTTAGTAAATAAATATTTAATTCCGCCAAATTAAAAACAGTTTTGTTACAATATATTTCATGTGACTGTAAGATTAAGACAGAGCCTCGCCTCGTGTCATATTTATACGCACTCTCAAAAACAGCAACTAACTGTTATGCTGACGTAATCCTATATCCTACTGAACACACGCGGTTGCGGCGTTTGAGCACGCCTGAGCCAGAAACGCAACTAAATACACAGCGAAGTATCTGTATTATATACCTACACAACAGTGAAGATATATGATAAATCGTTTATTTTTAATTCAGCACGAATATTTTCAATCAACATAGCAAAATTACCCGAGATCTTTGATAGATTGTGAGGAATCAAACTGTAGTAAGTTTCGTACAAAGAAATAGATATTGGTAAACGTTGCCCTTTGTTTCTCTCACTCTAATTTTACATGTCGAGTTTAACGATAAATAATTACATACACGGAAGCACACGTCATACCACGTTGATATCCATAAAAAAATAAGTACAATAATATAATGTAATAGACACAATAGTAAACTGTTTTATTTTTCTTTATATTTTATACTAGAACTAATATTTATATTTTTGATTGTATTTGCTTCGCAGGATTATCGTTATTTACCCGGATAGCAGACTTACAACAGAGGTATTTACTAAAAAGTAAAACCCACAGATACTAGAGAGTTTGAAACTTAACGCAGTTTCTCGTTTTATTTAAACCTTGTTCGACTGATCAGTGTAGAGGATAGTGATGGGAATATCTCGAAATAAAATACAGAATCATTCGATTATTAAAATATCTCGAAAGGTTATTCAAAATCACTCGAATGATTTTTATAGTCATACGTATTGCGAAGCGGGAGCCGAGAAATGACAATGTGTGCCAGACGAATGCAAACTTCATTCAGAATGTGTTTATACTGCGAATGGATTTTGTGTGTTTATAAGATAACGTTATAATTCAATCGAAGTAATATTTTAGGTCGAATGAAGTTTCATTTTGTATTCACTGCTCACGGCTAGCTTGTAGTAACATCGTTCGAGTACCTAAACCGCTCGAAATATACCTTTCGAGATATTATACAATGAGTGAATTTTGTCCGCGAGAGAATTTTGTCCAATCTCTCGATTGGTTTTATTGCAATGTTGAGCGACTGTAGTATAGATTGTAAGCATAACTTCATGTAGTGTAGTGATACGTCATCATTAAAAGGAATCATTTCAAATGAATCACTCAGCTATCAAAATCGTTCGAATAGCAACCTTTCAATTTATATTTACTCAATAGTCAATATAATAAAACATCTCGAATGAAACATTTCGAATGAATCATTTGATTGTCAAAATCATTTGAGTAGCAACCTTTCGATTGTTAAAATCATTCGATTATTCCCATCACTAGTAGAGGACAATGCTGATGTATCGTGTTCGGCTGGGCGACGGTGAGAATAGATGCTAGTGTAACCTCCAGTGTTTCACCACCGTCGCAGGGAGATCGTGTAAAGAAAGTGTAACATTACAGCGGTAATGACAGAATAATGGTCTACACTACGCGCCATTGGTGTCAAAAAGTGCTTTACCAGCTGAAAACGCTATTTAGAGTGCACCCGGCATGAGTGTTTTTATTGAAATTTTAGGAAGTAACCGTAGTTACAATCAAAAGCCAAATTACTAATATGCAACAATTTTAACAACCGGTAACTAGATGAATAAAAGTGTAAAATATATTGAGTTCGAGACTACATGAGCTTTTGATGTAAGTTACATTGTGTAAATTTATGATGATTTAAATTCAAGTCTTTATGGTTTCCGGCCTTGTAGGCCGTGGTATTTCTACCTGACGTTTCGTCTACAACTGCGGTAGACATTCTCAAAGGCGATGTGGCAGCGGTCGAAGTGTCCTCCTTAGCAGCTCACAGGTCAGTGACTGGTGTCCTCCCTTATTTTATGCCTAGTACCAGTGAGGACACCAGTCACTGACACGCTGACCTGTGAGCCGCTAAGGAGGACACTTCGACCGCTGCCACATCGCCTTTAAGAATGTCTACCGCAGTTGTAGACGAAACGTCAGGTAGAAATACCACCGGACCACGGCCTACAAGCCCGGAAACCATGAAGACTTGGAACAATGCCGGCCGTGAAAGCTTGCACACCTGGATTTAAATTCAAACCACTATCACATGCCACGGATAGCGGTCTAACTATTTGTGTGAGTACGTTTGTGACATGCCAAAGTATTTGATTGGGCAAAGCATTTGTTACAAATGTCACACTGATATGGTTTCTCACCAGTATGGGTACGTTTGTGACAAATTAAATGACCAGACGTAGTAAATCGCTTCTTACAAACGTCACACTGATACGGTTTCACGCCAGTATGTGTACGTTTGTGAGTCTTTAAATTGCTTATTTGAGAAAAACACTTATCACAAACGTCACACCGATACGGCTTCTCACCATTATGTTTACGTTTGTGACAGGCCAAAGTGTTTGATTGAGAAAAGCACTTATTACAAAGGTCACACTGATACTGATAAGCTTTTATTCCAGTATGTGTACGTCTGTGACCATTTAAACAGCTATACAGAGCAAATCGCTTATTACAAACGTCACACTGATACGGTTTTTCACCAGTATGTGTACGCTTGTGAGTAGTTAAATTACTTGACTGGGCAAAACCTTTATCACAAACGTCACATCGATACGGTTTCTTACCGGTATGTTTAAGTTTGTGAGTGATCAAAGTGTTTGATTGAGAAAAACACATATTACAAACGTCACACTGATATGGTTTCTCGCCAGTATGAGTACGTTTGTGACATATTAAATGGTGTGAATGAGCAAAACACTTTCTACAAATGTCACACTGAAATGGTTTCGCACCAGTATGTACAGCTTGGTGACCTCTTAAAGCGTTTAATGCGCTGAAACGCTTGTTACAAATGTCACATTGATGCGGTTTCTCATTTGTATGAACTTTTTTATGTGATGTTAAATTAGTAAAATAATTGAAGCGTTTTTCACAAACGTCACACTTATGTGGTTTCTCATTACTATGTATAACTTTATGCTTTTTTAAATACGATATCCGTGAAAAACACTTGTTACAATATTCACACTCATGCGGTTTATCTCCTTTATGAAGTAGTTTGTGTATTTTTAAACTGTCCGCGCTTTTAAAGTCCCTTTCACAAATGTCACAGTCGAACGGTTTATCATCTGTATGCACTACTTTATGCCTTTTTAAGTTATACAATTGCGAGAAACTTTTGTCACAAATATCGCACTTGTATGGTTTCTCTCCAGTATGTAATCGTTTGTGAGCTCTTAAATTACACATCAGAGCGAAGCTTTTATTACAGACGTCACACTGATACGGTTTCTCACTAGTATGTGTAGACATTTGAGCGCTTGATTGAGCAAAACCTTCGTTACTAAAATAGTTGTCAGTATGCAAGTTGTCATCATGCTTCTCTTGTTTTATTATAACGTGATCTTCTATGTCTATTAAGTTGGCATCATTATTGAGATCTATATCCAACTTCATATCGGTGTGACCAAATTCCTGTTTAATAATACTGTCAATTGTTTCAGCAACACAATCACTGTCTTGATGTTCGTTTGTTTGATTTATTCGACTGTCGTCTGTGGATTCTTCTTTTATATTGACTTGGAGTGGATTAGTGCGGATCGGAAATTCTTGTTTTATTGACTTTTCTTCTGCTGTTTTTAGCCATACTGTTTCGATGTTACGTAAAACTTCTAATTTTATACAATTGTCTTCTGTAGTTGGACTTTCACTGTTTAAGGTTATCCTAGAAGCATAGATCGTTTGTTAGAATTCGTTTCCATGTCAACGATTGGTAATAATTTTTTTAAAACAAATTAAATAAAATCTAGGATATTGAGAAGTTTTATAGTGTTTTGGAAAGGCTAATATTTTGATATTAACCAGTATAAATATACCTCTGGCTTCGAGGCGCTTTAAAAGATGTAAAAACAAACCGTGAGGTGGGTCCTTTATTAGGACTAAAGTGCGACCCTTGAGGTCCACACGACGAACTTCCCAGTTTGATAAATATTTAATAATAATAATTAAATTAAATATTACACAGAAAAGTAATCATTCTAATCATTAAAACATAATTATTATTTATTTTTAACAATAATTAAAAAAAAAAAACGGCTGAACAGATTTTTATAAAATTTATGTCGGATCAAAATGACGTTAACACGCCTCGATCGACACCCTTGCGAAGTCGATATAATTTTTTATTTGCGAGATATTGTGTAAAATCTACTTTTTTGGAGTCTATTTGGTTAAGAAAAAAGAACGGCTGAACCGATTTTGAAAAAATTTCTTTCAGATCATATTTACGTTTTACGTGTCGATTGGCACCGTAACGTAGTCGATATCATTTTTCATTCTCGAGATTTCGTCTCAGAAAGAAATGGACATACGTACACACACACACAGACATCTTTCTAAAAATTGTGTAGTGACCTTGAAACATAAAAATTTGTTATACATTTTGATTTCGATTTTCGGACCCATTACAATAACTTCCAATGGGTAGTTAAAAACTAGTGTTTTGTAAAAGCTTAACTTTGGCACAGAGTTAATTTACTGAATATAAGTTTTTTTACACCTTCAAGTCACCCCGACGCCAGGTGTCCTAGCCGCTGACATTCTGACTAGTACGTATTTTATTTACACCCTAAATACTAGCTAATTTCAAAATATTAGGCCTCTTTAAAATTCTTACAATTTTTAACCACAACCTCTTGAACTATTTACTATTCTTTTTAGAAATAATACTAATTTGAGACATATTATATTGATATCAGTTGTGAAATTTGTGTAATTTATTTTGTTTGTTGTAAATTATAGACGCGTCGACATCTTAAGGTAGTTGTCGTGCTACAATAACATCCAAAAGTTTCGTTCATAATACGCTGTAAAACAATAAATAAGTATAGTGTTAAATGTAAAATTTTTTGTTAGAGATTGTACCTAAACTGTTGCTCACATAGTAACACATATTTCACTTAGTTTGTTCGCTTGGATTATATAAAAATGTCAATCTTTTCTCATAAATTGTTGAACTTTGCGTTATTATATCTCAACAATAAAAAGGTCAATAATTTTTGGATTTTCTTTTTTAAACTCAAAACAAAAACATCAATGAACAGTTAGTTTTTTGAAAATTTCTGACTGTTACTTTTTTTTTTTAATTAAAAAACTTGTCAAAAACACAACCTTTCCTATGCTCTCCGTGTTAATTATCCGAACTTCAATTAAGTTTATCTCGAGTTATAGATGGTCAATCAACTTCAAATTTTAATGGTATTTGTATTATAGTATCCTTAATGAGTATACGAAAATTTGGAATTTTCTGACACTATGTCCATAACACGACAATACCTTAAGTCATTAGCGTCTTGATTTCATTAAATAACAACTCACTTAAAACTAAATGACATCCATGGCTGAGGCGGGATTCGAACCCACGACATCCCGATCTAGAGGTCGCGACGCTAACCACTGGACCACACTGTCCTTGTGAAATGTGTGTGTAACCAAAGAAATAACATATAAAATGTCCAATTAAAGAGGGAAGGAAATGTTTCTGTGGTAAAGATTTCAAATATGTCCCATACTTTGTTAAATTTGAAGTGCATGCTTCGGAAGGAACTTTCTTCACTTCTTCTAGCGTCTCTTCAACCAACGTCATTCTTTTTCGCTTCCTTACCCCTTTTCTTTCCACTGTAACGGTAGGAGTTATATTTTGACACTCGAAAATATGGGGAATCGTGTTTTGTTTTAATCTAGCGTGACAATTTCCCATCAATTTAAATTTCCAGAAATTGTCCACGTCTTCCTCCAACTGAAATCAAATGGGATGTTTATTTGTACGTTCTGTCAGTTTATAAGTCTAACCTGGTGCTGAACTGATTTCTTATCATTATGTAGAAGGAAAAATTCCTTAAAGAATTTTGTATCCACAGCATCCAAAACTTCGGGTTCGTTACCGTCACACAAGGAATACTTGCGGAGCAATTTGAAACTATAACCGCGTCTCAAACCGTGAAATGGGTGGTTACAGTGAGTTTAGGTCGTTCGCATGGAGTACACGGAGCGACCCCACATGTTGGTAACTCAACATCAATATATAAAAACAGTCACTTTTTACTACATCTGATCGCTATTTAAAAAAAATTTTTGAACTGTGTTGAATTAACATTGGAAATGTTTATGTTCGTATATGGGGGCAGAGTTACGAGTTTTCGTTCAAGGCCAAAAGACAACGGTGTCGCGATCAAGTGAGGAGCAATCATGCAAAATTGAACAAGTGCAATTTTTTCGGAATGTGTTTTATATCATGTCTAGTTAATTGAGAGGTATTTGCGACGATCTGCGCTGTTATTTTTGAACAAATGTTAATAAATACTGTAGAAAAATCCATTTAAAAGTTAAATAATCAAGCAAAAGTGAACGCGTATATAACAGAAGAATAATAGGGTTATTCCTAACAAAACTAAACAGTGCATTGATAAATATTGTGTGTATAATAAACAGTTAATTCTATTTCATATATGCTGTTATCATTTCCAATGTCCTCGATGGTTGCAAGGATTGCGAAATCTGTGAATTTTTTTCCAACAGTGTCTGTTTGACTCCTCCAAGAGCACCAATAGGTCATATGCATGAGACTCCAAATTGATTTAAATGAACAATAAAAGAGGAGGGAAAAATATAAATGTTTGTTAATATTTTTAGGTTATGTCATAACACTCGTCTTGTATTGTCTCTTTGTGGCTACTTACATTAAAATGATCTTCACACACGTATAAGGGACTTGTTGCAGATAATTTCGGATTTTTTATTTCATCCCTTTTCATAACTTTACACCACTTTCTTCTTACATCAGCTTTCCGCGGCACAAAAAAAAATAATTTGTTTGGTGCAGTTTTAGTTGTGTTAGTGCACATGGGCACTAAACAATATTTATAAACTTTTATTTTATCACTTTCCATGACAAACAGTTATTTACGGTATGAATTAAAGAAAACGACTGTTTAATTCAGGAAAAAGCGTCTGATGTGCTGGCCTGTACTGTTGACATAATACTATGACGTCAAAAATGGCTGACCTTTTAAGCTGTCTAGTTTTGGATATGTAATTTAATATTTTTATTTCATAAATTATTATTACATTTTTAAATGATTAACAATTTTATCCTTATTTTGGTTGATTAAATTATCCATTAAAAATATAAACAATACATGCATATGATCTCTATTCACTACCCTCGCTAAAGAGTATAATTATTAATTATTATTATAGACGCGACGACAACTCAAGGTCATTAACGTCTTCAACACAACAATTAATAAACCATTTGTGTATTAGAATCTGCCAGCGGGTATACACAAACCGACTGGTACGAGCTCGGGCTCCTGGGGACGCCAATTCCGAAAGAACATTGGAATGCAATTGCGAGAACGGAGTATAACTTCAATATAACGTGTTTTGTTGTACTTACATTAAAATGATCTTCACAGCAATAGTGTGTCGAGCGGCATGAAAGTGCCGCAATCTTATATTCTTGCCGTTTCATGGCGCTGCACCACTCTTTCCGTAAGTTCTCTTTTTTAGGCACCGAGAAGTAGATTTTGTTTGGCGCTGTTATGGTTGTATTGTGACACATAGGTACAATACAGTATTTTTCATTGACTTTTCTTTTTTTGTTCTTTTCTCCCATTTTTTCAGAAATAACAAGTCTAATTTATTATCAATAAAATCTTAACTGTTAAACTAACAATAAACAATTACAGGAACGGAAGCACACATCATACTACATTGATATAAAAATGCGTAAACGATATTAATAGTAACACACAGTAGTGTTATTTTATTGTTTTATTTATTTTATTAAAGTATGTGCCTACTATAGTATATTTTGTACCATTGTATTATTTTTAATTAATAATCCCTTTTGTCAAAATTTCAACCTTTTGATAGTTGCGTAACGGTTGGTTAAAGTATGACTTAACAATTCGGCTGTCATATACATTTTAGTAGTAATCCACACTTTATTAATCTGTAATCCACACTTTATTCGCCAAGTCCAATTTCGTTACTGCGGCTACATTAAAAATTCCCCCAGGGGGAACATTGGAATGTAGTTATTCTCGCAATTGCATTCCAATGTTCTTTGGGAGTTGGAATATTAATTATTGTTGTGTTGAAGACGCTAATGACCTGAGTTGTCAATTTAGATGTGAACAAATTTGCTTTAGAAAAAAGGTAAAATATATTATTAGCATTAATAAAATTATCATTAAAACATTAATAAGATCTAATAATAGTTTACGGGAGACATTTTTAATACAACAATTACCTATTAGACAGAAGTGTTATTTTAAACAATTTATTGAACACTACTTAAAAAATAATTAACAAAGGATCAAAAACAAAACAGAGTACAAAACCATTTAACTGATTTAACATAAAACTTATAAAATGTTAACTCTCGCTTGTATAGTGATTCGACTGTTTAATAGCTGTACTATGCTTTGCAGCTTATTTGAATAATCGACTCTCGCATGTAGTGTGTTTTCAACTTGAAATTGCTATATATAAGAATAGATCGGTTTCCACTCTCGGGCACTGTGGAGAAATCGGTAACTCACCTAGCCGGAAACAGGGAGTTTCGGGTTCAAGTCCCGACAGTGGTCATTTGATTTTTTCTTAGATATAGCTTACAAATCATGGCAGCCTTGCTGCCTGAGATATTTAGTATTTTCATCTCTAATTGTTGTGTGGATATAAGGAGGTTTTAAAAATCGATTGATTTTATCATATAGGTAGCAATTGATTTAACACATTGTAATTGTTTACGAACTAATTTTATCTTCCATTTTATACCAAAATAATTTAATGTATATGTTACGGATAAAGCTTGTACGTTCATTGGGTTACACTGCCCATTCTAAACGCCAAATAACCACAAAAGGAAGGTTTCGCAGTCCAGTTAGGTTAAAATGCAGACCGTCATAGTTACGGTTTCTCAGTAGTATGAAAAAGTTTGTGTTCCAAGTCTTCATGGTTTCCGGGTCACACTGACCTGTGAGCCGCCAAGGAGGACACTTCGACCGCTGCCACATCGCATTTGAGAATGTCTACCGCAGTTGTAGACGAAACGTCAGGTAGAAATACCACCGGACCACGGCCTACAAGCCCGGAAACCATGAAGATTTGGAACAATGCCGGCCGTGAAAGCTTGCACACCTGGATAAAAGTTTGTGTTGTTTTAAGTTACATAATATAAAATGCTATCACAAACGTCACACTGGTAGGTTATCTTGGTTATGCGTAAACTTGTGAGCATTTAAATGACTTGGTTGGCTGAACTCCTTGTTACAGACTTCACACTGATAAGGTTTCTCACCGGTATGTACAACTTTATGCCTATTTAAACTTGACGGCCGTGAAAAACATTTACTACAATACTCACATTCATATGTTTTTCCACCGGTATGGATAAGTTTAATATGTTCTTTTAAAGCAGGCAAACGCTTATAGTTTTTTTCACAAACTTCGCATTGATAAGATTTCTCATCCGTGTGAAGTAGTTTATGTTTATTTAAATCGCCTACTCGACTGAAACATTTTTCGCAAATGTCACACTTATGAGGTCTTTCACCAGTATGTGTTAATTTATGTCTATTTAAATATGAAAGTCGGGAAAAATATTTGTTGCATATTTCACACTTACAAGGTTTATCCCCGGTATGAAGTAGTTTGTGTTCCTTTAAGGTAGACGCGCGTTTAAAGCTCTTTTCACAAACATCGCACTCAAACGGTTTCTCACTAGTATGCAACAGTTGATGTGTTTTTAAGTTTATTAATTGTGAAAAACTTTTATCACAAACATTACACTTGTACGGTTTTTGACCGGTGTGAATTCGTGTGTGGGTTCTTAAATTAGACATCTGTGTAAAAGTCTTGTTACAAACGTCACACTGGTACAGTTTCTCTCCAGTATGTATAACTTTTTGGGGGTTTAACTGAGTTAAGCCTTCATTACACATATCACGCCGTCCATTCTTTAACTTCACAGCTGTTTTGTCACATGAACTGGAATTTGTTTTGTCGTCATTTTCACAACGTTGATATGCATTTGTTTGGTCAGTACATTCTTCAGTTGGTTCTTGCTTTATAATGACTTGCTCTATATTAGTGTGACTATTTTCATTGCTTACTTCAGTTGGTAACCAGACTGTTTCTATATTATTTAAAGCTTTATGATCGACAGATGTTTCTTCTAGCGCTTCTTCTACTATATCTGGTTCACATTTGATTGTGATTGCAGTAATTTCAGCGTCCGCGGGAGGTTTTGAATAAGAACACACCGAGTCCATTTTGAAGTTTTGTTGTGATTATAAGTACCTATAACATACAAATGAATAATAATCACTAATCGGCAGTGTCGTAGCTAGGACCTGACACCCTGAGCCTGCGCCAGGGGCATAAACCCCGGAGAGCGATTATTTTCAAGCAAAGAGCGTGAAATCAGAATCTTATCCTAGGCGCCGATGATATAAAATTTACTTTAAAATATTTACCTACACGGAAGCACAGTCCTTTAATTACTTAAAAGAATAAACGTGTATTTCATTGTGTTTAATATATGTTTTGATAAATACTTCTTAATATGGTATAGAGATGCTTTTCACTTCCAATATATCTCGTTTTAGTTCTCATGCCAGCGATAGATTTTTCGGCGCATTGTCAATAATAGGCACCTACTTATAAGCTTACCATATTTGTCCTTGTCAAACCCAATCAAAATAAAAAAAAGGGTGTGGGTCTCGGGACCCCCGACAGATGTGAAACATCAAAGAAAACGTTATTGAACTCGGTGGTATTCTCTATGTAGTAGTATATATTTTTTCAAAAGCAGCAACTAACTGTTATGCTGACGTAATTCTATATACTGCACTGTAACACACGGGGTTGCGGCGTTTGAGCACGCCTGAGCCAGAAACGCAACTAAATACACAGCGAAGTATCTATGTTACATACCTACACGTGTATACATATACTTTTGCTTTACAGTACGTTCGTATGTATACTCTCTCTCTCTCTTCCCATGCCCGAGCGCGCGGAAGCCGAGAGAGAAGTGCCGCAGTGGTGGGGAGAACAGCAGCGAAGGAGCGGACCAAACATTTCGTTGCATATTTCCCCTCACGCGGCTGTTCACAGCCCGACATAAGATGTTTCACATCAAAAATATTTTTATTGAACTGGAGAAAACAAAACATTGATCATTTGATTTCGATCAATCATACAATTTTGCTGCTTTGAAATTTTTTTAAGGAATAACGTCGTTTTTAATTTTTTCAAAAACATCTTAAGCCTTTCCAAAAACATCTTAAGCCTTAGTGCGGTAAGTAAAACACTTTCCGCACAATTGCCTGTTAAATGACTCTTTAAAGGCCGCTATACACACATCGAAAGTAACTATTTTGTAGTGGGTATGGCAAAAATATTATTATGAATGCATTGGCTATAAGGTACATTTAAACCTTATGCCATGATGGGCAATCACAGAATGGGTCATGATTGTCACCATCATTGCGCATCTGTCCACACAATAGTGCCATTTGTGAATTGTCATCTGTCCGACATGGATACCGTAAACAAATATGAACTGAGTGATCGGCGAATGTATGGAAACGCGCACAATCATGGCCGAAAAATCCATATACCTCCTCCACACAATCGGCCATGATGGGCAATCACAGATTGGGACCATCATTGCGCATCTGTCCACACAATCGCGCCATTAATTGTGAATTGTCATCTGTCAACATGGATACAACAATACCGTAAACAAATATGAACTGAGTGATCGACGAACGTGTGGAAAAACGCGCAATCATGGCCGAAAAATCCATACAGAGGCGATCACGCTCCATCATGGGTAAAGTGACCAAATCCCGAATATCAAAAAGCGGGACAATTGTTTTATAAAAACCCGGCGCAAGCAACCGTTGGGTTCCACGCCCAAAAAAAACCTTAAACGCGCTAGAAACCCCCAAAAACACGCTAGAAATCCCCAAAAACTCGCTAGAAACCCCCAAAAACTCGCTAGAAACTCCCAAAAACTCGCTAAAAACCCCCAAAAACTCGCTAGAAATCCTCAAAAACTCCCTAGAAACCCCAAAAAACTCGCTAGAAATCCCCAAAAACTCGCCAGAAACCCCCAAAAACTCGCCAGAAACCCCCAAAAACTCGCTAAAAAACCCCAAAAACTCGCTAGAAATCCCCAAAAACTCGCTAGAAACCCCCAAAAACTCGCTAATATTTTTATTTTAAATATTATTTATTTTTTAAGGTAGGTATCAATTATATAATTATTGATAAATAAAATACTTTGAGTGGGTTAAAAATATCTAATGACAAAAAATAAACATTCTTAATGCACGTGATTTAATGAAAACGGGACAAAAGCGGGACTCGTGGCTCAAAATCGGGACTGTCCCGCCTAAATCGGGACGGATGGTCACTTTAATCATGGGCCATCATGGACAATTACAGGCGATTATGCCCTCCACACAATCGTGATGGTCTGTAATCGCCCATAATGGCCGATTGTGTGGAGGCATCATTATAGTTTCGTAAATATTTTGAAAATAAAAAAAAATCAGCTGTTCTTTTGTTCTGAAGTAATTGATCTGTCAAAAAGAAATCGAGTTAGCCGACAAGCATGCTTTAATTGTTCAATCTGAAACCATAATAATATGTAACCATGGAAATGAAAAGCAAATATAATATAAATATTTATTACTAGCCGTCACCCTTGTCATCAAAAGCATTAACAGAAAATATATTTCATTTATTATAATATTATGTCAATAATTAATGTCAGTATTTTTGCAGCTGGCATAGTCGTTCAATCGGCTGAAATTTGTTCATTGAGTTCACTTCTATTTTTATCCAAACATTTTCAAAAACTTAACTGTTGGTAGTGACATCTTTTGCATCTGGTTTGTACTTAATTGTTACGAAGGCTGTCCCATTGTTCGCAGAAGACAATGAACTAGAATAATCAGGTTCCATCTCCACTTTTAAAACTAAAATAATTAAATTATTCCTTTATATTTCGATTGTGACACTATCTAAAATAGATTAGGTATACAATTTATCTTTTTATTGGTTATGACGTCTTTGGTTCATTTTAGTACGTTCGTGTTATGGGAAACCTATTTTAAAAAATTGGTATGAGCCTCACCCACATAAGGTTGAAGTTATACTACTTCCGTCTTCGTCAAGCATGCGAATTTAACAAGAGTGCCTTGGATTTCAAATTAATGTACAGACATTTATTTACTACCTAATAACAGTTTTATTATTGTAACTATGGAAATGATATAGCGTTTCATGTTTGAATTCCATGTCGAGGTCATTCAGACTCACTTTCCTCAAGTCTCAATTCAATTAGAAAAAATAGGTAATGATTTAGAAAGTGGTAATAAAATAAAAATTTTACTAACGATTATTTTGAATAAGTCGTTGACGTTTTTCTTTAATACGTTGCCGATATTCTCGACAACGTTCAGCTGTTGTTTTTTCCGGTTTTTTTGTTCCCTTGGGTCGTCCAGGACCTCGCCTCATATCTCCACCTACAAGTGTACATGTGTAAATTAAATTTTAATCAATAAGAAATCAACAATTTTAATGTACTTTTTGCCACACCCACTGTAAAATAGCTTTACATGCTTGTATGTATATCATGTATATGTAAAGTGACAGACCGACGTGCGGTAACGTATCTTTCCCACACTAGTGTCGGAAAGCAATTTTCAATAGTAATTTAATGTAAACTCAATAGTACATTAATAATTATTAATTAATTCAATAATGAATTTAATCCACAAGGCATCCACTAGGTAGTGAATAGTATTTCTTAACATATCAGTCAGCATATTATGCCATCATGATTGTTAAATGTCAAACGATTGTTATAAGATATATAAGGAAAAAATCAGAAGCCACTGTCAGGACTTGAACCCGACATTCCCAGTGCCTCGAAAGTGAAATCTGTTCCTTCCCCATATATACCTATTTCAATACTATGATGGCATAATATGCTGACTGATATGTTAAGAAATACTATTCACTACCTAGTGGATGCCTTGTGGATTAAATTCATTGTTGAATTAATTAATAATTATTATATTGTTGTTCACAATTACCTAACTCATATATTGTTTATTTAAGTAAATTAATGTAAATAGTAATTTAATGTTTTCTATTGATTTAGATTTACAAAACGGTATTAATTAAAATTTTACTAACTATTATTTTGAATAAGTCCTTGTTTTTCTTTAATACGTTGGCGATATTCTCGACAACGTTCAGCTGTTGTTTTTGCCGGTTTTGTTCCCCTGGGTCGTCCAGCACCTCGCCTCATATCTCCACCTACAAGTGTATATGTGTAAATAAAATTTTGAATAGAAAAATTTTAATCAGTAAGAAATCAATAATTTTTATGCATTTTTTGCCACACCCACTATAAAATAGCTTTACATGCATGCATTTAAACTGACTTTACAGGCCAACGTGCGGGAACCTATCTTTTCCACACTAGTGTGGGAAAACAATATTCAATAGTAATTTAATGTAAATTCAATAGTATAAATGTTTTCTATTGATTTAGATTTATAAAATGGTAAAATAAAAATATATGAGCACTGTGGTTGGAATAAAAACAAAATAAAATACAGTTATTTCTTACCACAACAGTTTTATTGATCAATAAAACTGTTGTGGTAAGAAGTAACTATATTTTATTTTGTTTTTATAAAATGGTATTAATTAAAATTTTACTAACTATTATTTTGAATAAGTCGTTGTTTTTCTTTAATACGTTGCCGATATTCTCGACAACGTTCAGCTGTTGTTTTTGCCAGTTTTTTTGTCCCCTGGGGTCGTCCAGCACCTTGCCTGACACCTCCACGTGTGCCTGCAGGTTTACATATATAAATTCAATTAATTTTGAATAGAGAAATTATCAATAAGAAATCAATATTTTTTTGTCATACCCGTTACAAAATAGCTACATTCCATGTACGTAGAGGACAGTGTGGTTAGCGTCGCGGCCTCTGGATCAGACTGTCGTGGATTCGAATCCCGCCTCCGCTCATGGATTTTTTGTGATATCATTTAGTTTTAAGTGAATTGTTATTTAATGTAATCAAGACGCTAATGACCTAAGTTGTTGACGCGTCTATAATTTACAATAAATAAATCCATGTACGTATACCGACATGTATTGGGTCATTTAACAGGCAGGCATGCCGAAAGTGTTTTATTTACCGCACTAGTGCGGTAAGTAAAACACGGTTGCCAGAATAACTTATGCTTGTTCGCTCTATCCGCCTGCTATTACATACTCATAGCCTACTGTAAATGTAAAGATGGCGACGCAAATGAACTGTGAAATTTTTTTTAAGATATTGAAAATTAAGTGAAAAGAAGCTATTTTTGTAGTGGGTATGGCAAAAAATACCATATATTTCTCGTCGTAATGATATTGTAGCAAAACCCCAGATGATACGCCGCTGGCGACAATAGAAACATCGAGAACAAATAACAATGTGTAGCAAAAACCCAGATGATACGCCACTGGCAACAATCGAAGCATCGAAAACAAATAACAATGTGTAGGCGTGGCATTATATCGAAGACACAGGTAATCACCAGAATGATCTGGAAAGTGCGCGAGCGTGGTGGGGGTCAAGCTGCTACCACTATATAAGCAAGAACAGTCACCGGAAAAGGAAGAACAACGAGTGTGTCGAGTGATAGCTGAAATAAATACAGTTCAGTGCGCTTCAGTTCGTGTTATTATATAAACAGTGTTGACTGTTGAAATTGACTTTTCATTGTTACGAATTATTGTATATTGTTGTTTACATTTTTAATTATTGAAATAAATAATTTATTCCACCCACGTAAGAAAACAGTTTTGTTACAATATTATGACTCGTGTGACTGTAAAAACTCGCTATCGTTCGTTTTTACGTACTGTTCCAACTCGTCAGTAATAAACTCCATCACGACACTAGAAATACAATCTATTACTAATAATTTAAAAATACAAATGAAGCGTAATTATTAAAAATTACCTCTATTTGCATTAATTTGATATATTAAACTGTCGTCTGTTGGATCTTGTTTAACATTGACTTCTAGAATATTGATGCTGTCTGGAATTGCTTTTTCTATTGAGTTTATTTCTTGTGTTTCTATCCAAACATTTTCAAAAACGTTACTGTTGCTAGTGACATCTTCTGAAGACTCTTCTTTTACATCATCTGCTTCACACTTAATTGTTACCGCGGAAGACAATGAATAAGAATATTCAGGTTCCATCTTCACTTTTAAAACTGAAATAATTAAATTATTCCTTTATTTCGATTGTGATAGTCGACACTATCTATAATAGATTGTATGCAATGAGCCATTTTCCTGAGAGTACTTCTTTCAATTATCCACGAGAGGCAGCACTTGTGGTAGGTATAAACATTATTTATTCCTAATTAAATGAATGCATAATGACTGCAAACAGTATAAAAAAACACCTGTTGTAAGAACAATGACGTAACACAATGCTGTAATCAGGAAAAATTAATTAATTCAAACCTATGTCACCGTAGGGATTCTAACCCTAAGCTTTCCACTATCGCGGCGGACTGAGTTGACATTCAGCCGCGATAGTGGAAAGTTTAGGGTTAAAATCTCTACGGTGGCATAGGTTTGAATTAATTAATGTTTCCTGATTACAGCATTGTGTTACGTCATTGTTCTTACAACAGGTGTTTCATATACTTTTTGCAGTCATTATGCATTCATTTAATTATGTATTTGTTCACGACGTCCGTGTTAAAATTTGTATTTATTATTTATTCCCCATTAGCAGGGCCGGATTAACCAATTAGGCAGAGTAGGCAACTGCCTAGGGGCCCCGCATCAGCTAGGGCCCCGCGCGTACACAAAAGAAATTGAGAATGTTTCATAGAGTGAAAATTTAATTGAAAAATTTGTATCCTCAATGACAATAGGTATTATTGCTTTTTTTCGTCGCATGCTGTCAGTTGACTTACAGGACAGAACCATCTAGTATCGAGTAGTAGAACTAATAATATAGATGCGTTACGTAGCGTATTGTATGAATCATACAATACGCTACGTAACGCATCCATATTATTAGCTCTACTACTCGATACTAGATGGTTCTGTTCTGTAAGTATGAAGTATTTCATCAACTGACAGCATGCGTCGAAAAACAGTATTCCAAATTTAGAGTCGATCAGACCTCTGGAAGTTACTCACATCCCCTCATCAACTTGAAAAGAGCTGATCATCTTTAAACGGCTGAAAAGGGGCCCAATTGCTTTGCCTAGAGCCCCCAACATGGTTAATGCCCTGCCCATTAGTGTCGTGTCATTTTAGTGGTATAACTTAATTATTAAATTATTATTATTATTAAATTAATTAAATAATTAAGTTATAACACTAAAATGACACGACACTAAATGGGGAATAAATAATGTTTGTACCTACCACAAGTGCTGCCTCTTGTGAATAATTAAAGGAACTACTCTCAGGAAAATGAATCATTTATCTATTTAATGGTTATGAAGTCATTGGTTGGTTTAAGTATGTTCGTGTTATGGAAAACCTATTTAAAAAAATTGGTGTATGCCTCAACCACATAAGTTCAAGGTTAAAGGTTAAAGTGAAAATTAAATTTTACTAACGATTATTTTGAAGACGTTCACGATTTTCTTTAACTCGTTGTCGATATTCTCGACAACGTTCAGCTGTTGTTTTTGCAGTTTTTTTTGTCCCTCTGGGTCTTCCAGCACCTTGCCTAATACCTCCACGCGTACCTTAATTTTGAATGGAGAAATTTTAATCAATAATTAAAATTTAATGTATTTTTTGCTATACCCACTATAAAATAGCTGCTCTACATGGATGTATGTATGCATGTAAACTGACTTTTTACAGGCCGTCGTGCGGGAACGTATTTTTCCCACACTAGTGTGGGAAAGTAAAATTCAATAGTAATTTAATGTAAATTCAATAGTAATTAAAAAATTGATAAATTTAAAATTTCATATTACTTCA
Source organism: Mongoloraphidia duomilia (assembly GCA_039654895.1). Classification (NCBI taxonomy): domain Eukaryota; kingdom Metazoa; phylum Arthropoda; class Insecta; order Raphidioptera; family Raphidiidae; genus Mongoloraphidia; species Mongoloraphidia duomilia. Next base: position 23,909,589 of record CM077526.1, on the reverse strand, counting down.
GGTGCACCGCGAACCTGCAATCTTTATACACGGTAGACTAATGCGTTTGTCCACGCAGCCATGCCGGTCGTTCTGTGAACGCTTAACATACTTATACATGTTATGTACTATTCAACGCCTACTATCTCTAATCTTACTATTAGAAGTTACGTTTGCTGCACAAGTGAACTGCACACATTTTTGAAAATACTGCAAATGGAAACAAAAGCAGCTATTTATAGGGGGTAGTAAAAAAAAAAACATATACAGGGTGTTTTGTAAACATAGGGCAAATATTCAAGGGGTTATTCCCTCGGTTATTTTAAGAATATTTTGTCCTTTGATGATTTTCGGAGACACATTTTTCAGAAATTGAAGAAGATTTGAGAAATCGGATGGATGTAATGCAATAAGAAAGAACCCTTGTGTTTTTTAAAGAGTTCGGCAGTCAATGAGGGGAAGATTGGATTCATGCATCTCGGCTGGTGGTAGTCATTTTCAGCAGTTTTATTACCCTGTATCTTCGAAACAAAGCGGTTTTCCGTAACTCGTCAAAGGACAAAATATTCTTCAAATAACACCTTGAATTTTTGCCCAATGATTACTAAACACCCTGTATAACTCGGGCGCAATGATATTACGCAACTGTAGATGTACAATCTATAGTATTCTACGCCGCTGACCACATTATTGTTACGGATCACCCTGTATATAAACGCCAGGCAAGAATTCTGAGAAGCGGTGTCTGCTTGCTGAACAACGAGTAACTACGCGAACTTTCTAGAGAACGCGAGAAGCACTGGGCTTCAGCCACGCAGCGTATATAAACGAGTGAGTGAAGCGATCAGGCAATCAGTCAATGGTGAGTCGAGAAATCAAGTGGATCAGTGATATAAATAGTTCCGCGATATAAATACACCTGATAAAATAAATATTAGTATAGTCAATTGTATATAATTAAGTGTTAATTACCGTTTAGTTAGTGTTTACTTGTGTTGATTGTTAGAACTGGCTTTTCGTTGTTGCATTTTTTGTTATTGTATTTTTAATTATTGTAAATAAATATTTATTCCGTCAACTCCGAAAACAGTTTTGTAACATTATGTAATGTTTAAGTTGAAATATATACCGTTTATATAATTGGATTTTGATAAAAATGTTTAGTTTTGATGTTTTAAAAAAGAACAGTCGTTTCTGAGCCTTCAGTTAAAAAAAGTAATTAAAACTTAAGCGTGAAATTCATTTAACAAAATTAGAACCCGGGTCACTACACAATCTACTATTAATAATTTAAAAATATAAATTAAGCGTAAATATTAAAAATTACCTCGACTTGCATTTGTTTGATATATTAAACTGTCGTCTGTTGGATCTTGTTTAACATTGACTTCTAGAATATTGATGCTGTCCGGAATTTCTTTTTTTACCCAAACACTATCAAAAAGTTCACTGTTGGTAGTGACATCTCCTTCAGTTTCTTCTTTTACATCAACTGCTTCACACTTAATTGTTACCGCGGTTCTCCCATTGTTCGCAGAAGACAATGAATAAGAATATTCAGGTTCCATCTCCACTTTTAAAACTAAAATAATTAAATTATTCCTTTATATTTCGATTGTGACACTATCTATAATAGATTAGGTATGCAATTTTTTTTTAATGGTTATGACGTCATTAGTTTTGATTTTAGAACGTTCGTGTTATGGGAAACCTATCTTAACAAATTGGTGTAAGTCTCAACCACATAAGGTTGAAGTTATACTCCTTCCATCTTCGTCAAGCATGCGAATTTAACAAGAGTGCCTTGGATTTAAAATTATTTACATTTATTTACTACCTAATAACTGTTTTATTATTGTAACTATGGAAATGATATAGCGTTTCATGTTTGAAATCCATGTCGAGGTCGTTCAGACTCACTACCCTCGCTTCAGAAGTCTCATTTCAATAATAAAATTAATGATAACGTAGTAATTTTAAATTTAAAAAAAATAGGTAATGATTTAGAAAGTGGTAATAAAATTAAAATTTTACTAACGATTATTTTGAAAAAGACGTTCACGTTTTTCTTTAATACGTTGCCGATATTCTCGACAACGATCACCGTTTGTTTTTGTCCCCCTGGGTCGTCCGGCGCCTCGCCTATTACCTCCACGTGCACCTACAATTGAATATGACAAATTAAATTAATTTTGAATAGAGAAATTTTAATCAATACGAAATCAATAATTTTAATGAATTTTTATTTTTTGTCATACCCCTTATAAAGTAGCTGCTTTACATGTATGTATGCATGTAAAGAGACTTTTTACAGGTGCGAGAATGTATCTTTCCCACACTAATGTGGGAAAGTAAAATTCAAATTGTATAGTAATTTATTTTTTTCAATTTATTATTTTTAACAATAAATAAAGAGAAAATCGATAAATATTTCATATTACTTCAAGCGGTTCGCGAACCTGTAATTTTATACACGGTAAACTGATGCATTTGTCCACGCAGCCATATCGGTCGTTTTGAGTGAGCGCTTGACAGTTTTATACATGCTATGTACTATCCAATGCTTAATACCTCTAACCTTACTATTAGAAGCTACGTTTGCTGCACAAGTGAACTGCCAAAATTTTTGTAGATACTGAAAATGAAAACAAAAGAAGCTGTTTTATAGGGGGTAGTACAACTCGTTCTACTTATTAATAATTTAAGAATATAAACAGAGCGTAACTATTAAAAATTACCTTTCTGTTGAGTTTCTTGTTGCTGGATTTGCTTTTGTCTTGCACGAAACTTTCGAACACGTTCCGTTGAAGTTTTTGGCATTTTTTAACACTAACTCATAATAAAGCTAAACGTAAAATTAATAATAAAACGTATTGTCCATATTGTATTAGGTACATTAATTTAATATTGATATATTTACCTAAACGGGAGCACATTTAATAACAGCATTCGTAATTAAAACTAAACAACTTTATCAATACTACTTCTAGGTCAGTTTATTCTGTTTACTAAAATTACGTTGTTAATTTTGTAATAAACTTTGTCTTTATTTATTCATTAAATACGATGCGATTTAGTGACACGTCGTTCCAATAATTATGGTGCCAATTATTGGGGCCAAGTTAAAGTTAATAATTAATATTGTTACAAAACTGTTTTCTGAGTTCATAATGCAGGCGAAATTCTGACCTCTCAGACATTTTTGTAAATATATTGAAAAAATAAAATATCAATTACTTCTGACAAAATATTTATTTATGATTAAAAGTATTATTGCAAAATAAATTTACAATTATATATGTACAAAAAATTGCGTCACCGCACTGCATAAAAAGCTGGTTTAAGAAATAAAAAAATAGTTTTAAAACTTTTTATAGTTTTAGGGAAAAATCCAAACAGAAAAACTCACAAAACAAACTTACAGTGAATTAGATACACTAATTTATCTAACTTTACGAAACGATATTCTTTCCCACCAACAGATAGTAATCGCCATGAGGATAGTTTGGTGTAATGGTTAGCATTCTGGCCTTTGGATCAAGCTATTGTCGAGTCGATTTCCAACTCGTTTAATTTGATGTCAATCTAGTACATCGATGCTGCCCGAATTTTTTTTTTGTTTAAACACTAAAAAAATATTGTTGGTAGTGACATTTGCAGTTTCTTCTTTTACATAATGTGGTTCGTGCGTAATTGCCACCATAGTTGTTCCATTGTTTGTAGAAGACAATGAATTAGAATAATCAACAAGAGTTGGTACAGACGCTAATGACCTCTGTTGTCGAGCGTCTATAATTCACAATCATTCATTCAACAAGAGTTGGTCGTTTGAAAATGTGTCACTGTGTAATTGTCAACTCAGTCCACCGCGATAGTGGAAAGTTTAAGGTTAGAATCCCTACGGTGACACAGGTTTGAAATAATGAATTTTTCCTGACTACAGCATTATGTTACGTCATGGTCAAATGGGTGTTATATACTGATGCAGTCGTTATGCATTCATTTAATTGAAGATTTTTTGATGTGAAACATCTTATGTCGGGCTGTGAACAGCCGCGTGAGGGGAAATATGCAACGATTTGTTTGGTCCGCTCCTTTGCTGCTGTTATCCCCACCACTGCGGCATTCTCTCTCTCTTGGCTCAGGCGTGCACTGTAACACACGCGGTGTTACAGTGCAGTATATAGGATTACATCAGCATAACAGTTAGTTGCTGCTTTTGAAAAAATATATACTACTACATAGAGAATACCACCGAGTTCAATAACGTTTTCTTTGATGTTTCACATCTGTCGGGGGTCCCGAGACCTACACCCTTTTTTTTAATAACATAATTAAATTATTGAAACAGTTACCTATTTGATTTATATTTTATTGAATAATTAACGCGGGTTTTGATTTTGTAAGGCGTCCACCCTTTCTTTTCTGTCCGGTACGAATATTTTTAGCTTCCAAGGGCGGAGTTATATATTTTAGTCTAATTGCTAGACCCAAAACATGTTTACACATGTATTCTTTAAAAAATTGTGGACAATTGCAGGTGCTCTTTATCCACTCACATTTTTCTTTAGGTATTGTGACTTTCCAGTACAAAAAATTAATTATTTTGTACTCATCAAAGGTTTTCCATCCTAGATCATACTTTTCATCAAATGCCTCTCTGCTAGGCACTAAATATGTAGAACTGTTTGCGTCTGAGCTTAGCACTTTTATTTTCTTGTCCATTTTCGCCCAATTATATGCTTTAGTCCAATCATCAAGTTGAATAGTAGGTGTGCTTGAAAAAGATTCCGTAATATTTTTTTGAGACCATACGGTGACCATCTCAACTGCTACAACTAAAAATCGCGATAAAGGATAACGTTCACGTAATATATTATGATCTTTAATAACTTTATTAAATGATTCTAATGAGTTATTAGTAACAGGTGATCCTGGCACTGCTCCTAAATACCAATTACAATTTTGATTTAACCATTCTTCTCTAAAATATCCAATAAAATCTTCTTGTTCTTCCCATTTTTTTATGAAAGCCTGTGAAGCAGCGTCGAAAATTTCGGGAGAAGTGGCTAATTGCAACGCGTTAATATCTTCCAATAGACATTTTTGAATGTTCTTATCGACAACTCGTGTCAATTTAGCTTGCATGCTCTTTTTTGCATGCGCCCAGCATATTCTTATAGGAACTTCAGAACCAAACACTTCAGTAAAAGCACTTTGAAGACTTTTGGTCGCATCACAAACTAATACAGACGGCGATAAGGACCGCGAAATAACATTCTGTTTCAAACCATCAAACAACATTTTAAAATCTTCTTTTCCCTCACAGTTAGAAACTCCCAGGCACAATGGATGAAATTTTTTGTCTCTATCTGTGGTTCCTACTATCAAAACAGGGAACCCTTGCCATATCAATTTATGCGTGGCATCGGCGTGTATAATTTTAGCGGAACAAGCTAACTCAAGTAAACATTTCGTTGATAATACAAAACGGAACATTGGTGAATCATTCTCACATATATAATGAGAAATTACAAATACTGTATGTTTATTTTCAGGTACGTTACTGTTATCCAATAACCACTTTTCAAGTTCTCCTAAACTTATAGTTGAAGAACCATAATTCATACGTCGAAGATCTGTTAAATAATTGTTTATTTGTTTTATTGTAGGAATTTCCATTCCTTGTTTTTGTTGTAAATTTCTTAAAATGGCTTTAGGTTTAAAATGTAAATCATATAATTTGTTTATTTCTTTCTTAACTTCCTGACTTATTCCATAGTTACAACGAGTGCCAATTGAATCATGGCTGTGCTCCGCTTCAGTACGAAAAAGTAAAACTTCATCTGACATTGATGTAAAAAGTAAATATATTTGCGCAGCACATTGGGGGCCACGACGCTTAACCTTATTGCATCGATAAATAACTTTTTTACCATCCTCTGTCATATTTGTTGTTATTATTGACCATGTATTTTCTGCACGCACAGCTTCTTCCGCCGATTTGCTATTCATAAACTTATTAACAAAAACCCAATCCTTTAGTCTTCGCTTCCTTTTTTTTGATAGAATTTCTTCATTTTCTGATTCAGTGTCCGAAGAATACAATAGAGGAACGTTTTCCACTAAAACACTATCACGTGAAACATTAGGATCAGCGGCAAACCATTCAACGTTATTCTCTTGTTTTAATACCATTTGTTTTTTTACATCTATCTCGTTGGTATCTTTGGAACTATTCACATCAGGTGTATCGTATTCCTGTTTGATATACGAACTTTCACTTGTTTTAGGAGCTATATTTGCATTTATTAAACTGTCGTTTGTTGGTTCTTCTTTAATATTGAATTCGACTGTATCGTTGCTGTCCGGAATTTCTTTTTTTACCCAAAAACTATCAAAAAGTTCACTGTTGGTGGTGACATCTCCTTCAGTTTCTTCTTTTACATCAACTGCTTCACACTTCATTGTTCCCGCGGTTGTCCCTTTGTCCGCAGAATATTCAGGTTCCATCTCCACTTTCAAAACTGAAATAATAAAATTATTATTTATATCCAAGTGTGCAAGCTTTCACGGCCGGCATTGTTCCAAGTCTTCATGGTTTCCGGGCTTGTAGGCCGTGGTCCGGTGGTATTTCTACCCGACGTTTCGTCTACAACTGCGGTAGACATTCTCAAAAGCGATGTGGCAGCGGTCGAAGTGTCCTCCTTGGCGGCTCACAGGTCAGTGTGTCAGTGACTGGTATCCTCCTTTCTTTTATGCCTAGTACCAGTGTGTTCTCTGTTCAGTCGTAGTCCGTCTCTCTGTAATTGGTCAACTGTGTAGTGGTGGGGGTGAGTTCTCTACTCGGTCGTATTCCGACCTTGTACGACCGCTGCCACATCGCCTTTGAGAATGTCTACCGCAGTTGTAGACGAAACGTCGGGTAGAAATACCACCGGACCACGGCCTACAAGCACGGAAACCATGAAGACTTATTAACTTCCCACTGGAAGTTATTGTAATGGGTCCGAAAATCGAAATCAAAAAGGAAAAAAAAATTTTATGTTTCAAGGTCACTACACTATTTTTACACTACTTTTAGAAAGATGTCTGTGTGTGTGTGTGTGTGTGTGTGTGTGTGTACGTACGTACGTACGTACGTACGTATGTGTACATTTCTTTCAAAGACGAAATCTCGAGAACGAAAAATGATATCGACTATGTTAGGGTGCCAATCGACGCGTATTAACGTAAATATGATCTGAAAGAAATTTTTTCAAAATCGGTTCAGCCGTTCTTTTTTCTTAACCAAATAACCTCCAAAAAAGTAGATTTTACACAATATCTCGCGAATAAAAAATTATATCGACTTCGTAAGGGTGTCAATCGAGGCGTGTTAACGTCATTTTGATCCGACATAAATTTTATAAAAATCGGTTCAGCCGTTTTTTTTTTTTTTTTTTTTTAAATTATTGATGTTTTAATGATTGAAATGATTACTTTTCTGTGTAATATCTAATTTAATTATTATTATTAAATATTTATCAAACTGGGAAGTTCGTCGTGTGGACCTCAAGGGTCGCACTTTAGTCCTAATAAACGACCCACCTCACGGCTTGTTATTTATAGATTGACACAATTTATAAATAGATGATAGGTAATTTATTTTATGTAATTGTTAAGTGTAATGGATATAATAAAAAATGTAGGTAGGTACACATTTTTTTCATAAACTTTATCTAATTGCGGCGTTTTCTAGTATTGAAAAATTTCGAGATATATGCATGTTTATTCTTTACTTAACTTTAGTTTTAAATTTTAATTTTTAAAAGAAAGTAACAATAAGCCTTTCCCGATTATTTTTAAAAATCTCCAATCTTCATAATAAACAGAAAATAAATTTAATTTTAAATTATGAACACCTAATAGATTTTATAAAAAATAATAAAAACAGCATAAAAATTATAAAAAAACTTACAAGAATTAATGTCTGTTGATGGTTCGGTACTTTGTATATTTAAAATATTAGCTCTCAAAAACCTTTGACGCGCACGAAAATTACGTACACGTTCCGTTGAACTCAAACTTGCCTTTTTTGTTTTATTTTTCGCCGCTTTTTTTCTTTCCCGATATTCTTTACATATTTCCGCATTTGTTTTCGGCATTACTCAGTATTAAATACATTCAATACTACGCACTAACAACGCATGTACGCAATTTTATTGCAAACATGTTATTTACATATTGATATATTTACGTAAACGGGAGCACATTTCATAACAGCTGTCAAAACTAAACCACAAAATCAGTATATAGTTTTAAAATATAAGAAATCAATAGCTTAGAAACAAATTTAATTTGATAGATAAATTTCAAAATATAAAAGAAATAATTGTCGGTTAAATGTCCCGAAATTATTTAAACAATGAACAAATAACAATTATAGCAATACATAATATGCACAACATTTGTTTGCTTTTGTGGTAACATTTTTTATCGATTTTATTACATTTAAATTTCACAAAATACTTCGAAACAACAAAAACCAAATAAAAACAACTCATTGATAAACAACCGTCAATAACTGATCTTTATAGATAATAAATATTCTGACAAAATATAACAAATTCATTCATCGTTATGATTAACATGCTTTTGTTTATGAGTCTTTAAATTGGCACTATAAGAAAAACTTTTATTACAAACATCACACGCGAACGGTTTTTCACCAGTATGTTTACATTTATGCGTTTTCAAGTGATTAGATCTACGAAAACACGTACCACAAATGTCACACTGATGTTTCTTACAATCAAGCTGTGTTTCACTTGTATGTCTCAATTTATGTGTCCTCAAGTTACACACCTGACTGAATGACTTGTCACAAACGTCACACTGATACGGTTTCTCACCAGTATGCGTAAGTTTATGTGTCCTTAAAGTTGATAGTCGGGCAAAAGATTTACTGCAAACTTCACAATGATGCGGTTTATTTCCGGTATGTAAAAATTTATGTCGGCGGAAATCGTACGGTCCTGTAAAACACTTACTACAAACGTCACACTGATATGGTTTTGCACTGTTGTGTTGCAGTTTGTGTTTCTTTAAATTACTTGGTTGATTGAATCGCTTATTGCAAACTTCGCATTGATACGGTTTCTCTCCGGTATGTATATATTCGTGTCGTGTTAAATCGTTATGTTTAACAAAACGTTTACCGCAAATGTTACACTGATAAGGTTTATCGCCAGTATGTATCATTTTATGACGGCTTAACGTACCAATCTGAGCAAAACACTTATTGCAAACATCACACTGGTGTGGTTTTTCACCGGTATGAACAAGTTGATGGGTTTTTAAGTTGGTCATCGAAGTAAAATTTTTGTTGCAAATGTCGCACTGATAAACGCTTTTTGTTTCATGCGTTAGTTTATGTGATTCTAACCTAACTTCACTAGTTAAACATTTGTTGCAAATTTCACATTGGTATGACGTTTCACCGGAATGAACCAGTTTGTGGCGCCTTAAATGACCGATAAAAGAAAACGATTTGTCGCAAAAATCGCAACGGTGTGTTTTTCGATAAATTTTTAAAGTACTTGAATAATGATTCGTCTCAATACGTTCACTCGAATTATTGCATTTACTTTTTTCTGCGTCAGCTATGTCTGTTTCAAGAATTTCTTGAACAATATCACAGTCATTTGTTTCTTGTTTCAAGACACTATCTTCAGGGAAGTATTCATTTGTTTCGTTTTGTATTTCGTCAGCATCACTTTCGTATTTTATTTCGTTTGCGAACAAGTCTGATGAACCTTCCATTTCAATTTTTAAATATTTTGTATCGATTATTTGAATATTTGTTGAAGGATCGACTATGACGTTCTCAATGGTTTCTGTATTTTCAAGTTTTATATCGAATGTTTTTTCTGACGTGTCGTAATTTTTTTTAAAGTAATCTTCGATAGTATCATTTTTGGCTTGCTTGCCAGTAGGTAAAGACATTTTCAATAGATAGTGACGCAATGTTTTATCAGAACGCACCGCTTGCCTTTGAAAATGGAAAGCTCTTAAAAGTCGATTGTAACAGTTGGAACAAATTGATTTCGGCATCTCGTCATTTTTCCTTATCTAAAATGAATATTTTCAACACATTCATGACTGCTAACAGTAGTAAAAGATAAATATTAAGTAGTAAAAGGATAAAAAAAGGGTGTGGGTCTCGGGACCCCCGACAGATGTGAAACATCAAAAAAACGTTATTGAACTCGGTGGTATTCTCTATTATTATTATTATTATTTTATTTCGTTCAAAAGACTACAAGGAGTCGAATTTGTCAAACATGATAAATATAAAAATAATAGCAGATATAAAAATAAAGTATTAACAATACAATAAATTATTTCATAGTAAAGTCATCAACGATATACAAACATTGTGCAATCAATGATTTCTTAAGTTTCTTTTGAAATGTATTGAAAGGCAAGTCTTTAAAGTCATTAGGCAAATCATTGAAAAGCTTCAAGGCAGCATAATGCGAACTGTTTTTGAAGAGAGAGAGATTACATTTAGGTAATCAGATATTGCCACAGTTATGAGTTAAATAAGAATGGTGGGAGTTTATAGTTTGAAATTCAGCAATATGCTTTTTAATAAAGCAAAGTGATTACCCATAGATATATTGATGGAATAGTTAAAAATTTATTAGAAATGAAAGTATCACGACAGCTCTCACGCGAATTTAGCTTGAAAATTATTCTAATTGCTCGCTTTTGTAACAACAACACTGTAGTAGTATATATTTTTTCAAAAGCAGCAACTAACTGTTATGCTGACGTAATCCTATATACTGCACTGTAACACACGTGGTTGCCCGAGCGCGCGGAATCCGAGAGAGAGAGTGCCGCAGTGGTGGGGAGAACAGCAGCGAAGGAGCGGACCAAACATTTCGTTGCATATTTCCCCTCACGCGGCTGTTCACTGCCCGACATAAGATGTTTCACATCAAAAATATGGTCAAATACTCATGAATGGACACACGTTCATACGTACTCTCCACCTGCGAACGTTTTTTGGAAACTCCTCCCCTTAAACCTCCTCCTTTTCACCCGCCAGAAAAACGCGACTGCTCCAACATCTCCCTCCACCCCGCCGCGAGGATATAAACTCCACGAGGATTCATCTAAAAATAACCCAAAAATCGTAGGTCCATTCATGAGTATTTTACCAAAAATATTTTCAGGCATGCACGAGTTACAGTTTATAAATTATTATAAAATTGAAAACAAAACATTATTCCGAAAACAGAATAACACTGTACTACTTACCTGAATGGGAGCACACTTCATTATTACTACACAAATTTTTTGTTTCAATTTTGAAGAAAACGAATGAATGTTGAGCATTTTCGCATCTGTTCGTAAACATAATCTGCACATTTTACTTAAATCTTTACCGTACTTTGTTATTTTCTCCATTCTAACAATTTTTTTAATCTTGTTTCAGATTCATCAGACTTCGCCAAACGTGCGAAAACATTTGATCATTCGACACAGTTGATTTGGCATTGGTAAGTCAAAAATGAAAAAAGACAATGAAAGGCAATGAAAAAATAGATTGTATATCTACTAAGAATAATTAAGAGCACTGTGGTTTAATTTAATAATAAAGAGTTTAGTCACGTCTAACCACAATAATTTTATTAATGAATGTACATTTCAAGAGCTATGCTCCCATCTTCAGCAAATACTAAACAGTTTAGTATTTGCTGAAGATGGGAGCATAGCTCTTGAAATGTACATTCATTAATAAAATTATTGTGGTTAGACGTGACTAAACTCTTTATTATTTATCTCTAGTGGTGAAATGAGGTATATTACTGACGAGTAGTGATATTATGAACGAGCGATAGAGTCACACGAGTCTATTACATTACGCACGACATATAATTATATAGTATTTTTTGCCATATCCACTATAAAATAGCTGCTTTCCACTTCATTTTCAGTATTTTCAAAAAATGTTGACAGTGCATTTTGTGTCGCCAATTTCACTGCTATAGTAGGCCGAGAGTAGCTGTCATGTAGGTAACTAGCGGGCGGATCAGGGCAAAATATAGAAATGGTTCGCTTTCTCACACTAGTGTGGGAAAGATACGTTCCTTGACAGCGACCTGTTAAAAGCCACTTTACATGCATGTAAGGTAGCTATTGTATAGTGGGTATGGCAAAAAAAATTGGTTTTAACATTGGAAATGTTTATGTTCGTATATGGGGGCAGAATTACGAGTTTTCGTTCAAGGCCAAAAGACAACGGTGTCGCGATCAAGTGAGGAGCAATCATGCAAAATTGAACAAGTGCAATTTTTTCGAAATGTGTTTTATATCATGTCTAGTTAATTGAGAGGTATTTGCGACGATCTGCGGTGTTATTTTTGAGCAAATGTTAATAAATACTGTAGAAAAATCCATTTAAAAGTTAAGTAATCAAGCAAAAGTGAACGCGTATATAACAGAAGAATAATAGGGTTATTCCTGACAAAACTAAACAGTGCATTGATAAATATTGTGTGTATAATAAACAGTTAATTATGTTTCATATATGCTGTTATCATTTCCAATGTCCTCGATGGTTGCAAGGATTGCGAAATCTGTGAATTTTTTATTTAGAAATTATAAATGCTTGTTTAATCGAAACATATATTTTTACTAAAATCATAGACATAGAGGATGGAAAGTGCGTTCTCTATTCTACTAATGCTAACTATTGATACAAAAATGGAGAAAGAAAGAGCTATTGTAGACAAATATAATTATCTCTTTCTAGAATTGTGATTGGTTCTTCGTCTCCATGTCTATATTTTATACTTTTTATGTTATCACTTTAATTAAATATTTATATTCATAGGTTGCATACATGTTAGGGCGAAGAACCAATCACAATTCTATGTAGAAAGAGAGAACGATAATCGTCTACAATAGCTATCTCTTTCTCTCATTTCTTTGCCTAAATTATGGGGGAACGCTGTGTCCACCCTCCATGTCTATGACTAAAATGACTTACCTAATTTAATTTCGTATTTTTTAGTTAGTATCTAAAGATGAATACAAAAATAATTTTACAAATTATTGTTTGTCAATTTTTAGAAAGGGCCAAATATCGTCATAACGTTTGTACTTTTAATAATCTACATTGAACAAAAACATACTATATTTAATTTTTGTCCACATTTATTGTAGGTAATATTATTATATGACAAAATATTTACAAAATAATTATAATATCCGCTTAAATATCAATCTTTAATGATTTATCAGAAGAATGCAATAAGAAAATATGCGTTTTCAAGCTGCCAGACTGCGTGAATCGCTTATCGCATAGATCGCATTTATACGGTTTCTCACCGGTATGCACTCGTTTATGACTCCTCAAATGTATCGACTGAGCGAAACACTTGTTACAAACGTCGCATTGGTACGGTTTCTCACCAGTATGTTTTCTCATATGAATCTTCAAATTACCAGCCGAAATAAAACACTCATTGCAAACATCACACTGAAAAGGTTTCTCGCCGGTGTGTTGAAGTTTATGCGCCTTTAAATTGCTTGATTGCGTAAAACATCTGTTACAAACGTCACATTGATACAACTTCTTGCCCATATGCGTTAATTTATGTTTTTTCAAATCGCTCAATTGAACAAAATCTTTAGTACAAATGTCACACTGGAATAACTTTTGACCAATCGATTTATTTGAATCGTCCATACTGTGTAAGCGTTTATGCGTTTTCAAAGACGTTGAACAAGTAAAGTTCTTATCGCAAACGTCACACTTGTAAGGTTTTTCACCTGTATGCGTACGTTTATGCCGTTTGAAACTACTTGAAGTTATAAAATATTTGCTGCAAACGTCACACTGATACGGTTTTGCTGATTCTTTATCGGCGTGTGTTAATTTATGTACTTTTAAACTATCAAGTTGGTTGAAGCACTTATTGCAAATGTCACACACGTACGGTTTTTCACCCGTATGTAATCTTACATGACGTTTTAAATTAATAGACAGAGAGAAACATTTTCCACAAGTGTCACACTGATACGGTTTCTCGCCCGTATGTTTTCGTTTATGCATTTTTAATTTACTTAGTTCAGTGAAATGATTACCGCACACGTCACACTGGTGCGGCTTCTCGCCGGTGTGTATAGCTTTATGCTTTTTTAAGTTCATAGTTTTTGTGAACGATTTGTTGCAAATATCACACTGATAAGTTTTTGGTGGTTCTTTGTCGTCGTGCATCAGTTTGTGCGTTTTTAAACGATTTGGTCTGATAAAGCGTTTGTCGCAAATGTCACACTGGTATAACTTCTCTCTTGTATGTAACTGTTTGCGCAGTCGAAGTTTTTCTTTAACGCGACTTTTTTTCGAAATTGTTCTGTTGTCTCTAGGAACTGTTTGGTTTTCTTGGATAGCGGATTCGCTTTCAATGTCGTCACCAACGGTTTCCAAACTATCATAATAATTAGTTTGTTCCCATTTGATATCGTCATCGTTGTCGTCGACGACGAATGTATTTGAGTATTGCTCAGCATCGACTTCAATATTTACTGTTTCGATTTTGGGAACGCATTCGGTTTCATCTTTTATATAAATTGTTTCTGTTTTAGGAAGATTCGATGCGTTCTCTTTTGTGTTGTAATTTTCTTCGGATTTTATGCTTAAATTATTTAACGAATCGTCACTATGAGATGAAGTTTGACCTTGAAAAGCTTTGCAGCTTGAACTACCGCCTTCGCTTCGATCATCGCCGGATAAGCGCCGGAGTTTTCGAAGTAGGGTTTTTTCAGATTGGATTATCTGATTTTGAAAACGTGTTGTTTTTTCCAACTGAGTGTAACAGAATTTGCAGATGAAATTCGGCAGTTTATCTTGTTTCGCTATCTGTTAAATTTATACAATCATGTTAGTCTATAATTTACAATATTTATCGATTTACGTATGTTTTTGCCTATGCTATCAAATAGTAGAAATATTTAATATATAATGACTTACTTGAACGGGAGCACATTTCATAACCACATCTGCAATGTTTCCCTTTAATTTAGAAGAAAACGAGAATATATCGGTTAAAACGGCGTCTCTAGATAAACATAGCCTGCAAACTTTAGTAAAGCTTCTTCTAGGCGTCATTATATATTTATTTTTTCTTGGCGATAACACTACACAAAATATTGTAAAATTTCACCACCAGGATTGATCTCAAAATTTTTTAATAGGTTATTAGGTTGCTGATTATTTTCACATGGCGGAAATGTTTCCCAATATTGTATTTAAATGCGGCGGTTAAATTTTGCACATCAAAATAAATAATAATGCTCGTGATGTCTACATTGAATTATAAAATTAAATAAGATACACTCAAATATGTATAGAATGGATAAATTTAGAAAATTTAATTATCGATTTTACAGGTTTAAAAATGGAATTATTATTTAAAAAAGAATTTGATTTTGTTCTGAATCTTATGTTAAAATTTTCTTTTTTTTATAATTGGACATTTTTAAAAATTGAGGTATCCTTCTTGCAGTACTGTTCCTATATAATATTAATCATTTCACAAATAACAAAAATTACAAAATGAAGAAAATATCATTAAATGTCAAAGGCGGTATGGTTTGCATGTGCAGATTATGTCTAGCTGAAAACGAAACTTTAATTGATATATTTTCGTTCGCATCTGAATTAGAGGGCAAAATAGCAGATGCAATTATGAAATGTGCTCCCGTTCACGTAAGTGTTTAACCATACTTGAATTTAAAAAAATTGCTTCTCCACAATGGATCAAGCATACAGTTGAAATAGGATTTCTTATTATACAAAAATTTATAACGACCGTGTTACAATTTAGATATCAAAGAACGATGAGCTCCCAAATCTCATTTGTCGACTCTGTTACGTCCAACTGGAGAGTTTTCGTCAGTTTCAAACACAAGCGGTACAATCTGAAAAAACACTACGACGCCACTTGCAGACATTGCATTCTACCAACAAAAAACCGACCAATACTAGTTCTTCTGATCAAATTTTCAAAGAGCAGGGTGACGATAATAATATTTTTTGTTCAGACGACGTAACAGTAAAGTTTGAAGGCGTTGAATTAAAGGAAGAAAAATGCGAAGCCTCCGAAAACGGAGATGTAATACAAATCGGTTTGAACAAAGATGCGCCGGTTGATGTCGCGGAAAATCAGGACGACAGTTTTGCTGACGCGGCTGATAACTTGTCTATCGATAATAACGATGACGATACTGACATTAAGATAGACACTGAAACAGTAAAAACTAACAAGAGCTCGTCAACAGTGCGTAAAAAACAAAAAACTTATCACTGCGACGATTGTAACAGAAATTTTACACGATTGCACGTCTTAAATAAACATAAATGCGTCCGCGCAGACGTAAAACCTTATCAGTGTGACGTTTGCAATAAATGTTTAACGAGCACTACAAGTTTAAGAAGACACAAACTACTGCACACCGGTGAGAAACCATATCATTGTGACGTTTGCAGTAAGCGTTTCACTCAGTCCGTAACTTTGAAAATTCACAAATTGCGACATACCGGTGAAAAACCACACCAGTGTGACGTTTGTTACATGCGTTTTTATAGATCAGATCTTTTAAAAACGCATAAATTGCTCCACACAGGCGAGAAACCGTACCAATGTGACGTTTGCGAAAAATGTTTCATCCAATCTAGCAGTCTAGAAAAACACAAAATGATTCACATTACCGGTAAAAAACCGTATCAATGTGACGTTTGCAATAAATGTTTGACAAGCACAACTAGTTTAAAAACTCATAAACTCCTTCATACCGGCGAGAAACCCCATCGATGCGACATTTGCGATAAATGTTTCACGCAAGCAGTAGGTTTAAAGGTACATAAACTTCAACACACCGGCGTGAAACCGTATGAGTGTGACGTTTGTGGCAAACGGTTTACTCATTCGAATAACTTGAAGACTCACACATTATTGCACACCGGTTTTAAACCTCACCAATGTGACGTTTGCAGCATGTCGTTCGCTCAATCAAGTTATTTAAAAACACACAAACAGACGCATACTGGTGATAAACCTTTTCAGTGTGAGGCATGCGGTAAACGTTTCATTAAATCGAACGACTTGAGACGTCATGAACGTGTACATACCGGTGAGCGACCGTATCAGTGTGATGTTTGTAAGAGAAGCTTCACTCAGTCGGATAATTTAAGAAGACACAAACGTCAACATACTGGAGATAAACCGTATCAGTGTGACGGTTGCGGAAAATGTTTTAGTAAGTCGCTCAGTTTAAGAAGGCATCGTCATAAACATGAAATTGAAAAGTCACAATGCGACAATTGATTTGTTTGTTTGGTTTGAATAAATCTGTGTGACTTTTACAGTTCCTTGCGTCGCGTGTATTTATTGCTAAGCATCCCATTCACTGGTAATTGCATTTGTAAACTATCTAATCGAAACTGTTACGGTTATCTATTTATGTATATTGAAAAAAATATGCCGCGGTTCATAGTGGGATGGCATTGCTTCATACATATTATAATAATAAATGTATTTAATATTGTATTGACCGAATGACCCAATAAAATTCGCAATGTAATGAAATGTTCTATCTTTTATTAAAATATACACTATTGGGATCCGTCAGATAGGTGGAGATTAAAAAACATGGCGCAGAGGGAGGGAAATTTCATATACGGCGTATACTTTTGCGTGTAATTTTATGATTTTCAAAGTGATAAGAAATGATAAATATCAGTGCAATTTGTGATTGGGCCGGTACGAATCCTAAACAAAGGAATTTTGTTGAAGGAGAACGAATTCTCAAAGCCGGGCATATTATCAAATGTCGGAAATATAACGAGAAAAATGCATGCAAAATGAACTGTCAAAAGCAGTAATCTTTACGACATATTGCTTAAAAACATCAAAATTAAAAGAAAATCTCCACGAAATTAATCATCCACGTTCAATGCGCTTTTAAGGTTGGGTTAGGTGAATAATGTAAACACATAACTGCAACATAATAAGTTATATTGTAATAAGTGGGTAAGTTACTAACCTCAAAATATTTGTATACAAAATTAATCCTATAAATTTGCCAATCATCAGGGATTCAACTATTGTTGTGCAGTATGATAATAAGTATATCTTATTATTAATATAAAATATTTTTTAATTCATAAATACAATTTTTCCACATTTCATTAGAAAATAATTCTCTGTAAAGTAAGTTTTACAAGGCAATAACTGACAGTGTTTAACATGATATTAGAAAACGTCGCGAATTTTCGATAAACTTTTTGTTTATTTTACTTGTTTTATATTTGTAATAAACAATTTCACGATAAATTTGCACTGTTAGCATGTAAAATTTTCCCTCGTTTTAGTACAATTTTCTGCCACCAGTTGTCATATACTCATTTGACGGATCCCAATACTCTATAGTATAATGCGTAACAAGTGTGAGTAGGCGCCAATGACCCCAGTTGTCGAGCGTCTATAATTTACAAGTGTGAGGAGGCGCCTTTTTGAAATCTTCTTAGTGATCTAGATCGATTGTTAGTGATCTAGTCAATTTTTACTTGGTCGACTAGATTCTTACTTGCCTTGAGTCGATTCTTACTTGCCTACGAAGAATCCACATTTTTATAAGTATTTAAAATACGAGACAAGTAAGAATCTACTCGACCAAGTAAGAATTAAATAAATCGACCCTGATCATTGAAAATCGACCCTGATCATTGAGAATCGACCCTGTTCATTGAGATTCGACCCTGTTCTTATAAAAATATCGGTTCTTCGTAGGCAAGTAAGAATCTACTCGAGGCAAGTAAGAATCGACCAGAGGCAAGTCGATTCTTACTTGTACACTTAAATCGACATTTTTTATAAACATCTAAAATACGAGGCAAGTAAGAATCGACTTGAGGCAAGTAAGAATCTACTCGACCAAGTAAGATTGACTAACGCAAGTAAGAATCTACGATTCTCAACGATCAGGGTCAATTTATTTAATTCTTACTTGGTCGAGTAGATTCTTACTTGCCTCGAGTGAATTCTTACTTGCCTCGTATTTTAGATACTTATAAAAATGTCTATTTTTAGAAACCAAGTAAGAATCGACTGGCGCCAGTCGATTATTTGATAATCGACCCTGGTCAGTAAGAATCGACAGAATCGACCCTGATATATGAGAATCGACCCTGATCATTGTGAATCGACTCTGATCATTGAGAATCGACCCTGATCATTAAAGAATCGACCCTGATAATTGAGAATCGACCCTGATCATTGAGAATCGACCCTGATCATTGAGAATCGACTCTTATCATTGACAATCGACCCTGATCATTGAGAATCGACTCTGATCATTGAGAATCGACCCTGATCATTAAGAATCGACCCTGATCCATTGAGAATCGACCCTGATCATTGAGAATCGACCCTGCTACTTGAGAATCGACCCTGATCATTGAGAATCGACTCTTATCATTGACAATCGACCCTGATCATTGAGAATCGACTCTGATCATTGAGAATCGACCCTGATCATTAAGAATCGACCCTGATCCATTGAGAATCGACCCTGATCTTTGAGGATCGACAGATTCGACCCTGATCTTTGAGAATCGACCCTGATCATTGAGAATCGACCCTGTTCATTGAGATTCGACCCTGTTCTTATAAAAATATTGGTTCTTCGTAGACAAGTAAGAATTTACTCGAGGCAAGTAAGAATCGACCAGAGGCAAGTAAGAATCGACCAGAGGCAAGTCGATTCTTACTTGTATACTTAAATCGACATTTTTTATAAACATCTAAAATACGAGTCTAGTAAGAATCGACTTGAGGCAAGTAAGAATCTACTCGACCAAGTAAGATTGACTAAAGCACGTAAGAATCTACGATTCTCAGGGTCAGTTTATTTAATTCTTACTTGGTCGAGTAGATTCTTACTTGCCTCGAGTGAATTCTTACTTGCCTCGTATTTTAGATACTTATAAAAATGTCTATTTTTAGAAACCAAGTAAGAATCGACTGGCGCCAGTCGATTATTTGATAATCGACCCTGGTCAGTAAGAATCGACAGAACCGACCCTGATATTTGAGAATCGACCCTGATCATTGTTAATCGACTCTGATCATTGAGAATCGACACTGATCATTAAAGAATCGACCCTGATCATTGAGAATCGACCCTGCTCCTTGATAATCGACCCTGATCTTTGAGATTCGACCCTGATCATTGAGAATCGACCCTGATCATTGAGAATCGACTCTGATCATTGAGAATCGACCCTGATCTTTGAGAATCGACCCTGATCATTGAGAATCGATCCTGATCTTTGAGAATCGACTCTGATCATTGAGAATCGACCCTGATCTTTGAGAATCGACCCTGGTCATTGAGAATCGACCCTGTTTCTTACTGGCGCCAGTCGATTTTTACTAAAATATTAGGAAAGTAAGAATCGACTTGCCTCGAGTGGATTCTTACTTGCTTAAAGTCGATTCTTACTTGCCAAGTATTTTAGTAAAAACCGACTGTTTTACTAAAATATTAGGCAAGTAAGAATCGACTTGCCTCGAGTGGATTCTTACTTGCTTCAAGTCGATTCTTACTTGCCTAATATTTTAGTAAAAACCGACTGTTTTACTAAAATATTAGGCAAGTAAGAATCGACGTGAAGCAAGTAAGAATCGACTTGCCTCGAGTGGATTCTTACTTGCTTCAAGTCGATTTTTACTTGCCTAGTATTTTAAAAAAATCGACTGGCGCCAGTCGGTTTTTACTAACTACTAGGCAAGAAAGAATCCACTCGAGGCAAGTCGATTCTTACTTGCTTCAAGTCGATTCTTACTGTCCTAGTATTTTAGTAAAAACCGATGGCGCCAGTCGATTTTTTATAAAATACTAGGCGAGTAAAAATCGACTTGAAGCAAGTAAGAATCCATTCGAGGCAAGTCGATTCTTACTTGCTTCAAGTCGATTCTTACTCGCCTAGTATTTTAGAAAAAATCGACTGGCGCCAGTAAGAATCGACTGGTGCCAGTGTGAATCGACTGACGCCAGTCCGTTTTTACTAAAATACTAGGACAGTAAGAATCGACTTGAAGCAAGTAAGAATCGACTTGCCTCGAGTGGATTCTTACTTGCCTAGTAATTAGTAAAAACCGACTGGCGCCAGTCGATTTTTTATAAAATACTAGGCGAGTAAAAATCGACTTGAAGCAAGTAAGAATCCACTCGAGGCAAGTCGATTCTTACTTGCTTCAAGTCGATTCTTACTTGCCTAATATTTTAGTAAAACAGTCGGTTTTTACTAAAATATTAGGCAAGTAAGAATCGACTTGAAGCAAGTGAGAATCGACTTGCCTCGAGTGGATTCTTACTTGCTTCAAGTCGATTCTTACTTGCCTAATATTTTAGTAAAAACCGACTGTTTTACTAAAATATCAGGCAAGTAAGAATCGACTTGAAGCAAGTGAGAATCCACTCGAGGCAAGTCGATTCTCACTTGCTTCAAGTCGATTCTTACTTGCCTAATATTTTAGTAAAAACCGACTGTTTTACTAAAATATTAGGTAAGTAAGAATCGACTTGAAGCAAGTGAGAATCCACTCGAGGCAAGTCGATTCTTACTTGCTTCAAGTCGATTCTTACTTGCCTAATATTTTAGTAAAACAGTCGGTTTTTACTAAAATATTAGGCAAGTAAGAATCGACTTGAAGCAAGTGAGAATCCACTCGAGGCAAGTCGATTCTCACTTGCTTCAAGTCGATTCTTACTTGCCTAATATTTTAGTAAAACAGTCGGTTTTTACTAAAATATTAGGCAAGTAAGAATCGACTTGAAGCAAGTGAGAATCCACTCGAGGCAAGTCGATTCTCACTTGCTTCAAGTCGATTCTTACTTGCCTAATATTTTAGTAAAAACCGACTGTTTTACTAAAATATTAGGCAAGTAAGAATCGACTTGAAGCAAGTGAGAATCCACTCGAGGCAAGTCGATTCTCACTTGCTTCAAGTCAATTCTTACTTGCCTAATATTTTAGTAAAAACCGACTGTTTTACTAAAATATTAGGCAAGTAAGAATCGACTTGAAGCAAGTGAGAATCCACTCGAGGCAAGTCGATTCTCACTTGCTTCAAGTCGATTCTTACTTGCCTAATATTTTAATAAAAACCGACTGTTTTACTAAAATATTAGGCAAGTAAGAATCGACTTGAAGCAAGTGAGAATCGACTTGCCTCGAGTGGATTCTCACTTGCTTCAAGTCGATTCTTACTTGCCTAATATTTTAGTAAAACAGTCGGTTTTTACTAAAATATTAGGCAAGTAAGAATCGACTTGAAGCAAGTGAGAATCGACTTGCCTCGGGTGGATTCTCACTTGCTTCAAGTCGATTCTTACTTGCCTAATATTTTAGTAAAAACCGACTGTTTTACTAAAATATTAGGCAAGTAAGAATCGACTTGAAGCAAGTAAGAATCCACTCGAGGCAAGTCGATTCTCACTTGCTTCAAGTCGATTCTTACTTGCCTAATATTTTAATAAAAACCGACTGTTTTACTAAAATATTAGGCAAGTAAGAATCGACTTGAAGCAAGTGAGAATCCACTCGAGGCAAGTCGATTCTCACTTGCTTCAAGTCGATTCTTACTTGCCTAGTATTTTAGTAAAAACCTGTATTTCATTCAGGACATGTCTATGCAAAACGACTGCAGCGCAGAAAAGTCCGAACTATCAGCTTTCCAAAACTTCCGTCTGATGGCGTTACTGTAGATTTTTTTTTGTAACATCAGACAATTTAAGTAGCTTCTTAAAAATTCCGACGGGTGTCGCTAATAATACATTTGTTACGGTGCTGCCATCAGACGGAATTTCTGGAAGATAGTTCGGACTTTTCTGCGCTGCAGTCGTATTTCATAGACATCCCTGAATGGAATACATTGTATCTTTATTTACATCAACAATGTATTTCATTCAGGACATGTCTATGAAAAGCGACTGAAGCGCAGAAAAGTCCGAACTAACAGCTTTTGAAAAATTCCGTCTGATGGCGCTACTGTACAATTTTTTCGTAGCATCCATTTTTTTAAGTAGCTTTTTAATAATCACTACAGATGTCGCTAGTAATTACATTTGTTATGGTGCTGCCATCAGACGGAATTTCTGGAAAGCTGATAGTTTGGACTTTTCTACGCTGCAGTCGTTTTTCATAGACACGCCCTGAATGGAATACATTATCCTTTGTTTACATCATACAATGTATTTGATTTAGGACAAAAGTCTATGAAAAACGACTGCAGCGCAGAAAAGTTCGAATTCAACCTGTATCACACATAGATCTTTAAAAAAATGAGGGTTGCTTGTATGTGACTCACCTTAAAACAAAATAAATATAAACAACGGTTAGGCACTTCTTACCAAAATAATTTTATTGGTGAATGTACATTTAAAGAGCTAAGCTTTCATCTTCAGCACATATTTAACAGTTTAGTGCTGAAGATGAGAGCTTAGCTGAGAGCTCTTGAAATGTACATTCATCAATAAAATTATTGTGGTATGAAATACCTACCCGTTGTTTATATGTCTAAAATATAATATTGTTTGAATTATTCTCTTTATTAAATATATTTTAAATACATTTTGCAAAATTTATATTATTTGACAATTTCTCTACCAATTTAAAGATATTTGAAAAAGATTTGAAATATTAAAAATAATTATTTAAATAAAAACAAAAAACCAGACTGTATAAAAATTACACTAAAAGGAAGAAAATAAGTCGAAAAACTGTTTTCCGACTTCTTATCTTATGTAATTTTTATGCAGCCATGTTATTTGTTTTTTTTTAAATAATTAATTTTTATTTTATTAACTTATGAACCAGTTGCGTTAAGCCTAAAATGATACCGTATTTAGACTTAACGTAACTGGTTCATAAGTTACCACTAAAAAGCATAAAATAAAAATTATTTATTTTTAAAGAACTGGCGTATAGCGTCCCCCATAATGAATTTTCCGTGACGTCATATACTCAGTGTCACTCGTCATTTTTCAAAATCCGTCAAGTCATTTAAAGTCTACGTTGGAAAGGATCTCAACCAAATAGGTTTTGAAAAACATAACCGATTCACATAGCTGTCGCGCAGTCGGGTAAAAAATCGGAAACAGTCTTCCATACGTCATATTTTTATCTTTTGGAAATTATTTTAAATCTTTTTCAAAACAAATATGCCTACATAAAACATACTGAATTTAATACACAAAATGTATACAGTATGTAAACCGGTAAGGTAATACATAGGACATTTAGTTCAGACTTCAGACGCTAATGACCTCTGTTGTCGACCGTCTATAATTCACATTTCATTCATTCATTACGTTAGGACATTTAGCACTGGGAAAAAATGATCGGATCAGAATGAGCCATCACTCGTAATGTAGGTACGTATTTATATATAGGGTTGCTATCGTTATTTTATAGTGGTTTTATATTAATTACAATTATTTTTGTTTTACTTGCCGTTTAACTGTCAAGTAAAATAATAATTGAAACTAAAATAAAAACACTAAAATTACGATAGCAACCCTATATAAATGCGTACATTATGACTCATGGCTCATTCTGATCCAATCATTTTTTTCCCAATGCTAAATGACCCTTACATGCTACCGATTTACATACTGTACCTATAATAATATTATAAAGAAAACTTCTCTACATACGTACGTACATACATACGAAGGTACGTATATACATACATACAGGTCGATGGCCTCCTTTTTTTTGAAGTCAGTGAAAAACAACAAAACTAGCTGCACTTTGAATTTTTGATCAATCGAACTTTAAATCTTAATATTTAATACAATCAATTCTATCGCTTTACATTGAAAGTGTAATGTCGGACACACTCCGATTTTTGAAGGAAAACTTCTTAGGCAGCACTGCCCCGACGATTTGAAGGGTAAAATGCTGGCAGAGCTGGCTAGATGAAACGAAGGTGAACGGAAAGTATTGACATTCGAATGAGATCAAAGTGATTTATACCTCAGTTGCTAGTGTCGCTATCAGGTGGTAGAAAAAAGCCTAGTAGCTCTCATTACGGAAACCCTTTTCGGTAAAAATTAGTTCGAAGCAGGTCAAAATAGCCAATGAACTTTTTCTACATATATTCGAAAAGAAAATTGTTGTTTATACCCAATGAAAAACTCAATATGTATACATACTATATATGTACAGTGCAACTTTCTTAATTCGAACACACTTTAATCCCGGAATATCCATTAATCCGAAAACATACAATTTTAAAATTAAAATTGTTAAAACAATTTACGTTTTAAATAAATAAATATAAATATACAACACATATTTTAAATATATCCAATAATCCAAATGGACTGTACGGATTAAAGAGGTTGCACTGTACATCAATTTATAAAACGATAGAATCGACTGTCATTCGACAGTAATAATTTAAGATAAAATTATGATGAAAATATTTGTTTCTTTGGGTTATCTAAAATCTATGAATATAACTTACTCGAGTGGTATCTCTTCAACAACTATCTGTAAAAAGAAAATGACGCTGTAATCTTTTAAAATCAAAACAGTGCTAAAACTAATTGGCAATTAAATCGAACTATAGGTGGCAACAAGGGCAACGTTCTAAGTGGGATGACCTTGTAATTTAACAAGGCAATGGAGTCTCCATCCTGCTCTGACCTTTGACGATACAACTATGGACTAGCAACACTAGCTTCACTCTGGCTCCGTATTTTGACTGAATCAACAAAACATGACAGATTATATAATTGATTCGAAACATATTGGAAAAAATCATTTTACCAACCATAGTCACAGTCAGGACTCTAACCTGAACCTTTCCGAAGCATATAAGGGGAATGTTAGATTAGTAATCTTGTCACGGTTGAGTAAATTTAAGCTCATTCCGCCGCGAAAGTGGAAAGGTTCAGGTTAGAGTCCTGACTGTGACTATGGTTGGTAAAATGATGTTTTCCAATATGACAGATTATATGCATTAAATTCATATACTTTAATTATATACCGCGGATTGTCCATTTACTCAATGTGCGGTGAGTGAAGTCCACAAAGAGAGCAAAAATATATCTGTGTCTCTTTTGACGAAGTTATTCCGCATTTATTCCGATGATGTCATTGGTCGATGTACGAACGTTCCATCTGAACAAAATGTTGAAATAAAGATATCTTTCATTTCGAACAAAATGTAAACAAAACGCTTGACAGCTGTTGTCATTATAACGTAACCTAGTTTAATTTTGTTAAAAACAGTTTTTTTACTCATATTCCTTGAAATTCATAGTGATATAAGAAGTAAACACAGGTTTTGGATCTTTTTGGACATAATAATGTAACAAAACTAGTTGGTAACTTTGGTAAAATGTTTTATTTATCTATTCTTTCACAACAGTGACAACCGTTTACATGCTTTGGACAATTATTGTTCCTCACTTTATTCACTGTTCGCTTTTTGTCTATTTTTCCGTTGGTTAGTTTTGCTTGACCGTTGGTCAATTTTTGTTGACCAACACTTCGTTACTACTTGACCACTGCTTGACCACTATGTGTCCACCATATGTCTGTGGCACGTATATTGTTCACTGGGTCCACTATATGTCTGTGGTGGTAGTATTTATTTGCCACCTGCAGATATCTTCCACACTGTCTGTCACTTTGCACCAGAAGATTATCTGCACTTAATCACTCGAAGATCTCGTCTGTCACTTTCAAATATCTTCCACACTGTTTGTCACTTGGTACTGGAAGATTATTTGCACTAGGTCACTCGAAGAACTTTTAACTCGCTGGTGGTCTATTTATTTCTTGTCGCACTTTTCACGTCTGCTCTCGTTGAGAATGTATACGTGACTCCCTGGTGTTTCATACTTGCTCTTGCCTATATGAACTTTCCTGGTCATTTTATATCCATGGTGGCGGGTTTTCTTATTGTTGTCAACCAGAATATTTCTTCGCGCTCAAGGCTGCGTGATCCACGTTAAGCCAACGAATCAAGGCTGCAACCAGCCTGCTTAGATTCGTTACAATAATATTAAAAATATAAAGACAAAGAAATATGTCATGGATGCCATTGACGTAAAACCTCAGTGCCCCAGTGGTCAATAGTATATCTGCTCTCTTTTAAAAATTCTGTCTTTGTCTATGGAAGTAACTAATCAGGAACCTGCCAGCTGTGTTCCCATAAAAAAAGACAGAAATATATACCCGCACGTATGTTGGCTTCACGATTTTTGATCTATCAGCAGTACAGATTTCTTATGTACATGATTACCAGACGTCAGAACAATTACTAAAAATTGTTCTGACGTTGCAATTAAGCATTTCAATTGACACAGTTACATTTAACCTAATTACATATAACAAACTCAACATTTACTCGTTAACTCGTGCTCTCACGTGCGAAGACACAGTCATAAAAAATAATTAGATGTAATCTCGGTAAACAAAACAGTTAGATCTGATTTAATCAAAACTACGATTTGAACGGAATTTGAAATGGAATTAAAACTTGTTTGTTTCTTAAGTATAACTCATAGCAAAACAAAACAACGTTGTGTCCAGAGATGTACAAAATGGTTTTAAAAAAGCATTTAAATACAAAATGCAAAATACTTTTCAGATTTACTATTTCAAATGCAAAATACCAAATAGTTTTGCGTTTTGTATTTCAAATGCTAAATGCAAAATAGGTATTTTCAAAATACTTTTTCAAAATAAAATACCTTTTTACCAAATTTCAGATATTTTTATTTATTTTAGGTATTTATCACGAGAAATAAAGACACAATGCCGAGCCGAACAAAAACGTCTAATAACATGGCACCTTATGCATGACATTTTGGTCATATTTATCAGTACGCGTATCAATAAATTCTGTTATGTTATTAATAATAATAATACTCACTTAAAATAATTCGGCAATACAAGCGTCATTCGTTCATTTCATTTTGTTTGACTGGTGATGTTGGCTAAACTTAATCATAAAGTATTTTGCATTTTGAAATGAATATTAAGAATGCAAAATACATCTCGAAAGGTATTTCAAATAAAATACAAAATGTATTTTACTAAAAGGCATTCAAATGCAAAATACAAAATAGGTATTTTGCATTTTAAATAGAAGTATTTAAAATAAATCGCATTCTGGTTGTGTCGACAAAGTAGAGTAATGTTGCCGCAAAAAGCCACAACAATATTTATCTAAAAACATTGATTCGACACCAATATTTTGAAATCAAAACTTCTACTTTTATCCATCACCCAAAAAAAAAATACCTTAGCACACAAATTCTTATACTGGAATTCGGTGACTCCGGGCGCACGATCCGGCAGCACCTTTCCACGCCTGCGCAGTTCCTGTTCGACTTCAACACAGTCCAATATCGAAATCGGATCGATCCGATGTCTTCCGATAACGGCGACTAAATATTCAATATAGTGCAATCTAAAAAAGAGAAAAAATAACAGTTTACCTGTAATAACGATTGCCGATACACGTCATCGGGTAGGCCGTAGTGTTTGGGCGGCAGGCGTAGACCTGCACGGCGAACAGCAATCTCAAGGTCGTCGCTCGACAAGACGTCGATTGGATCGATCTTATAATGACGCACCAATGACGACAGATATTCTATATAGTGACTCCTGAAACAGCGAATAGAACAACATACGCTCTAGTGACGTCATCATATTCTGTAATTCTTAAAAAGATAGGATAAGAAGGGGCGTAAAACCGTGCAAATGCAGTTAATTAATAAAAAACTTGGAAAAAGTAGAACCTGCTTCAAAAAAGCCACTAAAAATGATGAAAATAATAACATTTTGAGGTTGGCGCCAATTTAATTGTTAAAACTTTTTATACAGGGTGTATCACAGAAAACCGAACATAGGGAAAAGTACACAGTACAAATTAGTTAAAATCAGAGATTGCTTTGCCCTCTATTCAGAGGTCGTTACCATGGTGTACGTATACAGTAACAAATGCATATTGCTGTTCATTTGACAAAATCTGGATGAACTTAAAGACAAAATCGTCGAAGTATGTTTCAATATGACTCCTGTAATGTTAGATAAAGTGAGATAAAGTTTTTGTAACCGATTAAGCCACTGCTTAATTCAAAATGGAGGTTTATTTGAACATTTGCTTTAATTTTTTATTTTAACTGTTTGTTTTGTTTAATTATTAGTTAAAAATATATTTTCTTAATAAAAAATTGTTTCATTAATAAAAATAAATTCATTAGTCAGCGTTACCATGGTCATTCTCATATGTGGCCAAAGTAATCGTTGATCCTAACTAATTTGCACAATGGAGTT
This sequence comes from Mongoloraphidia duomilia, assembly GCA_039654895.1. Classification (NCBI taxonomy): domain Eukaryota; kingdom Metazoa; phylum Arthropoda; class Insecta; order Raphidioptera; family Raphidiidae; genus Mongoloraphidia; species Mongoloraphidia duomilia. The sequence goes on along the minus strand of CM077526.1, from coordinate 23,880,182 downwards.
TTCCCTATTGTTCGGTTTTCTGTGATACATTATAGACGCGTCGACAACTTAGGTCATTAGCGTCTTGATTACATTAAATAACAACTCACTTAAAACTAAATTACATCACAAAACATCCATGAGCGGAGGCGGGATTCGAACCCACGACAGTATGATCCAGAGGTCGCGACGCTAACCACTGGACCACACTGTCCTCTCTACTTTCATATTTTTATTAAATTGACGCCGACTTCAAAATTTTATTATTTTCCTCTTTCTTTAGTGGCTTTTTGAAGGACGTTCTATTTTTTTAAAAAGTTTTTATTTTTTACTTTTTATTGGCTTTACAATACGTAGTTTGCACGTTATTAACCGACTTCTGTATGTAACTTAACGGTGTTACAGTCCGTTACTCACTTTTTATTAAAATAAGTCGAACTAGCGAACCGATCTAAGTAAAATTTATATAAGAACCATCCCCAAGGTATTCCCTATTAAATAAAAAAAGAATCATAAAAATCGGTCGTGTAGTTTCTGAAAAAATCACGCACATACATACATACAAGAGAATCACAGAGCATCCTTTTTTTGAAGTCGGTTAAAAGGGTGACAAACGCAGTTAGGCCTGAGAATAACCGAGCGTGTAGCGATGCCATTGTTTATATGGCTTCTCTATTACAAGCCCCCAGCTCCCAGGTTCTAATTCCAATTGATACTTTTACTAGTTCGAACTGGGGGCTTGTAATAGAGGAGCCATCGAAACGCCTTACAAGCAACGGCACACTCGGCTATTTTCAAACCTCTTGGATATTCTTACGCTCTACTCTTTATTAAATTCAGTTCGGAGAGCGTATATTTGTGTCTATATTCTGTATCCTTGACCAAAACCGGCCATTATTTTGTAACAGCTCTGTTAAACAGTGAAAACTACTGAAAAAAAATAGTAGAGTGCCCGCGGTGAGAGATGAAGCCAGGCACGTCATCAATAATATGCTAGTGAACGCCTGCTTGCCCGCAGACACTGCCGTGTACACAAAACTGCAGATTGGGTTTTATGACGTTATGTACAATTTTGGCAAACTGCTATTCATGACAATAAACAGCCAATAGTAAGCTAGAAGGCGGGCGCAATGCATTCACGTTACTATGACGCGGTGGCTTCATCTTTCACCGCGCGAGGTCTACTACGGATTTTGATCAAATATATGCAAATACAGTCGAACTTCGATAACTCGAACAAAATTGGTTGGCAGTAGCGTCAAGAGTAAAAATTAATATTATTTGATAACTCGAAGTCTTGATAACTCGATTTTTTTTGTGGCAAGTCATGGTTCGAGTTATCGAAATTCGACTGTAATTCTTTAAATATGCATATAAAAGATTCGTCCATTACTTGATTGTAAATTAATGTTAGACATTTTAATTGTGTTTTAAAGACCACCAACAGCTAAGGTTATTTGGGCCTAGCACCAATTCATATTTTCAATTCATTATTTTTTTTTTTTTTTTTAATAATATATCGAAAATCCAATTGACACTTTTACCAGTTCTCGGGCTAGAACCCGGGAACTGGGGATTTGTAATAGAGGAACCATAGCAACGCCATGTAAACAACGGCATTGCTACACGCTCGACCATTCTCAAGCCTCGTTAGACATTTTAAATGTTATAAAACACAGTGTTTTATTTATTTACACTAAAGAACAATTTTAAGACGTTGGATGACAATATTTTAATATCAATTATTTTTATTAGTCGAGGATACAGAATACAGATGGGCAAAATAAATAATTTAGTCGGTAATTTCCAGATACAGAATATGACAACAAACTATACAGCGCATGCGTCCTATCACTTGATCTGACGTCACTAGCAGTTTTGCCACGTCGAGTGTGTGGTTTAAACTTTAAAGACCACCAACAGCTAAGGTTATTTGGGCCTAGCACCAATTCATATTTTCAATTCATTATTTTTTTTTTAATAATAAATCGAAAATCCAATTGACACTTTTACCAGCTCTCGGGCTAGAACCCGGGAACTGGGACTTGTAATAGAGGAACCATAGCAACGCCATGTAAACAACAGCATTGCGACACGCTCGGCTATTCTCAAGCCCTTGCCACGTCGAAGAAAGATATGTAACCACTTGTGAGCCCCCACATTTTTGCACAATAGACTGCTTTTTTGGACAAGTCGAATAAGAATAATTAACGAAACAGACTAGTTGTCTAATAGCGTTTTCAGCTGGTATGCATTTTTTAACACTAGTGGCGCGTAATATAACACTAGCACCGTGTCAGTGCTGAGTAGTGAACACGTTCTTTGTGTAGGCCCATTACCGCTGTCATGTTGCACTTTCTTTACACGACCTCCCTGCGACGGTGGTAAAAGTGTAGCACTGAAGGTTACACTAGCATCCCACCGACGCCCAGCCGAACACGATACACTGTAGCACTGCTCTCTACACTGACCAGTCGAACACGGTTTCTGGTGAAAATTTACACTAGTGCTGCCCAGTGTAACAAAGTATAACCAGCTGAAAAAGCTCTAAATTGCAATAAGTAATAATTTTAAAAATGTACATTGTTTAAAACTAATGTTCAGTTTTTGTCGCGTCTTCTAATTTACGGGTTTAATTTATTTATTAATACCAGAATACATATAAGTATATTACTTTATTGATGTGAAACATCTTATGTCGGGCTGTGAACAGCCGCGTGAGGGGAAATATGCAATGAAATTTATGGTCCGCTCCTTCGCTGCTGTTCTCCCCACCACTGCGGCACTTCTCTCTCTCTCTCTCTCTCGGCTTCCGCGCGCTCGGGCACGGGAAGACAACCGCGTGTGTTACAGTGCAGTATATAGGATTACGTCAGCATAACAGTTAGTTGCTGCTTTTGAAAAAATATATACTACTACATAGAGAATACCACCGAGTTCAATAACGTTTTCTTTGATGTTTCACATCTGTCGGGGGTACCGAGACCCACACCCTTTTTTTTAATTTTATTTTATCTATATTTATTTATATCTAACCTGCACAGTCCTGCTTGTCCATTTTCAACCTCGTTGCTGCATACCGTATCCACGAGTCCAGCCGGAGTCTCGCGTTGTAGTTGAACAGCGCATTTCGGAACGCGTCCTCCATCATTCGACTTGTTGTTACCGACCCGCGGCTCCGTGTCGAACGCAACATTGTGATCCTAAACAAATGAATTAAGAAACCGGTCAATCCAAAAGTATTTCTGAAGAACGATCACTTCATTGCATTAAGTTAGATCAATTTGTTTATACGGCTGAACTTCTGAAATAAAGAAGGTGATTGGATGAGCAGCCAATAAACCAGTCATGATTAATCTCTGCATTTTTAGACAGAAAAAATCATTTTACAACCTATGTCACAGTCGGGAGTCGAACCCGATCCTTTCTACTTTTGCCGCGAAAGTAAAAAGGATCGGGTTCGGCTCCAGACTGTGACATAGGTTGTAAAATGATTTTTTCTTTCTAAAAATGCAGGTTTATGCATGGTTTATTGGCTGCTCATTCAATCACCTTCTTTATTAAATTAGATGTTAAAAGACAAACTTCGACCAAGAACATTCTCAAAGGCGATGTGGCAGCCACATCGCCTTTGAGAATATCTACCGCAGTTGTAGACGAAACGTCAGGTAGAAATACCACCGGACCACGGCCTACAAGCCCGAAAACCATGAAGACTTGGAGTTTGCTTATTTACCTGTAAAAGTTTCTGTAGTTCACCCGGCTCCTTGTCCCTCAAATAGAACAAACAATTGCGTGGGTGATGGGCGTGAAGTCCAAGTTTGGCGCAATATGGACTTGTACCACATTTGGCACCCATTCTAAACGGTTTGCCGCAACCCGAGCAGAATTCAAACTTGCATTGGGAACAGGTGAAGTGCATGCATCCCCCTCGCGCCAAACTATATCGGAATTTGCAACGAGGGCAGTCAATGCCATTGTCGGCTAAGTGCTGGGCCAATCCGAGCTCCTGGATATCAGGGTCGTTGGCCTGTTTCCATTCGGCGAATTTCTCGCACGATATTCCTTCGTGTTGGATTTCCCACTTAAAAAAACACACAAACGTTAGTTTTTGAAGCTATGTTTCTATAGGCGCGTTAGACGATTTTTGGCAGGGGAAAAACTTATGGGTTCGCGTCACGCAACATACTCATGTTCAAAGTATATCTATAGCTATGAGTGTGACGTATATATAATGGCGCACGCGCTGTAGCCTATGTACATGTATGCACCAACACAAAGATAACGTGTTGTCCAAGTCCAACATTAGTACTGTGTGGATCTATACAAGTAAAGTTGAATTGATTACGTGAAAATCTCAATGTGTGTATTGTTTAAATTGTGTTTTTAAATAATATAAGTATGTTAATTCTTATTTCAATTAAATTGTATTTATATTTTGTACTGGACTTGCGTAGCCCATCGGATGTGTTGACGTAAAAAGCATAGCTTCTGTCGGGTGTCCCATGACACCTCTTGAATTTTTTTTAAGGTTATTAACAACCAGGGTGATTTGGACCCGGTAGCAATTCATATTTTCAATTTATTATTTTTTTTTTATAATAAATTGAAAAGCTAAACAACTTTTGGCAGTATTAGAAATAGAACCTGGGAACTGGGGACTTGTAATCGAGGAGCCCTAGAAACGTTCTCTAAACAACAACAACGACTTACCGGTTTTCTGCATCCGGCACACGTGATCGCCTTACAGTCCGGACAGACGAATCGTTTCTGGCGTGGATTGGCTATGAATCCGGAGGAACACTGCACCAAAATATAAAAAAAAAAAAACATTAAAACAATACCGTTCCTTAAGGACATTGCCCAAACTCTACAGTGCCAACAGTATTGCAATTTTAATTTCTCTTATACAGGGTGTATCACAGAAAACCGAACATAGGGAAAACTCCATTGTGCAAATTAGTCAGGATCAACGATTACTTTGGCCACATATGAGAATGGGTACCATGGTAACGCTGACTAACCATTATTTAATAACAATAATAGCTAATAATGAATAATTAGAAAAACCAGTTAAAATAAATTCTTCAATATTAAATGAATTTATTTTTATTAATGAAACAATTTTTTATTAAGAAAATATTTTTTTAACTAATAATTAAACAAAACAAAAGTTAAAATAAAAAATTAAAGCAAATGTTCAAATAAAGCTCCATTTTGAATTAAGCAGTGGCTTAATCGGTTACAAAAACTTTTTCTCACTTTATCTAACATTACAGGAGTCATATTGAAACATACATCGACGACTTTGTCTTTAAGTTCATCCATATTTCGCCAAATTTTGTCAAATGAACAGCAAAATGCATTTGTTACTGTATACGTACACCATGGTAACGACCTCTGAATAGAGGGCAAAGCAATCTCTGATCTTAACTAATTTGTACTGTGTACTTTTCCCTATGTTCGGTTTTCTGTGATACACCCTGTATATAGCACAATGTACCGTAGAAATCACTACATGCGAGAGCTAATATTTATAATGGCCAGACATGCCTTATTATAATCAAAATACAGAATATCTGTTTAATTTAAATTAAATTTATAATAATAGGAGCTGCATATTAGTTCTAAACATGACATAAACGCTAATGACATCAATTGTCGAGCGTCTACAATCTCTCTCTTTCTCCCTTCATCCCTCCTCTCTCAATATGATTTTATTTTTGTAACTTATAGACGCGTCGACAACTTAGGTCATTAGCGTCTTGATTACATTAAATAACAACACACAAACCTAAATGACATCACAAACCATCCATGAGCGGAGACGGGATTCGAACCCACGACAGTCTGATCCAGAGGCCGCGACGCTAACCACTGGACCACGCTGTCCTCTCTCAACATGATAAATTTCGGAGAAAGTACAATAACGAGTTTCTCACGAACCTGTGCACACCATTTGAAGTTCGGATCTTGCATGAGCGTACGATCGCGAAGTTTACGCTGAAACAGTTCGTGCACGTTCGGATCGATGATAGCCTTGAGTAGAATGTCCAAATTGGCGAAGTATTCGGAGATGTCATCTTCGCTCGCATCGACATCGGTCAGTTCCGGAGCCTTGCAGAAAGGACATACGCAGTCGGTGATGCTGCGATCGGTGATCTGGACTGTGAAATAATCTCGTGCGCAGCCGCGACAGCAGAAGTGGATGCATTTCAACATCGATACCATCTGTAAAAAAACACAGTCTATAAATATTTAAGCTTTGATAAAACAAACCGACAGATGATAATTTGTTGGATCTAATAAATATTATTTGTTGAGCGTCTGTATACAATATCTAATTTGCAATAAAAAATGTATTCTTTTGTATTTTTCTAATTTTTGATGTCAGGAACAGCGCTTTAAGATTTAACATTGGAAATGTTCATGTTCGTATATGGGGGCAGAGTTACGAGTTTTCGTTCAAGGCCAAAAGACAACGGTGTCGCGATCAAGTGAGGAGCAATCATGCAAAATTGAACAAGTGCAATTTTTTCGAAATGTGTTTTATATCATGTCTAGTTAATTGAGAGGTATTTGCGACGATCTGCGGTGTTATTTTTGAGCAAATGTTAATAAATACTGTAGAAAAATCCATTTAAAAGTTAAGTAATCAAGCAAAAGTGAACGCGTATATAACAGAAGAATAATAGGGTTATTCCTGACAAAACTAAACAGTGCATTGATAAATATTGTGTGTATAATAAACAGGTAATTATGTTATCATTTCCAATGTCTTCGATGGCTGCAAGGATTGCGAAATCTGTGAATTTTTTTTTCAAAAAATGAACCAAATTTTGAAAAAGCATATAAAACTCGACAAATGACACTTTTTCAATCACAAATAATACACTTAAATTAAAATTTCTTGACTTTTATTTGACTGATTAAGTAATATTCTATCATTGTTTTGCTTTGTAAGTACCTATTGCATAATAGTATAAAATCAGCAAGTTTTCAAAATGAAAAAAATGGCAATACTCAATAAAGATCTCAGCAAAATCTGCCGACTGTGTCTTTGTGATGATATCAATTTCATCGATATATTTACATTTTCTTCGAAACTAGGAGAGCGAATAGTTGATGCAGTTATAAAATGTGCTCCCGTTCGTGTAAGTAAATGCATAAGTTATGTTCCCGCATAACTACTTTATTCAATAATATTTTCAGATAACACGGCACGCTAAACTGCCGAATTCAATTTGTAAAATGTGTTACACCGAATTGGAAAGAGTCCACAATTTCCAGTTGCAAATAATTCAATCTGAAAAAACTCTTCAACACTATCTTGAGAGACTAGAACCTGATTGTGCATCAACATTTTTGAAGAACATCGGCGAAAGTGATTCTGTACAAACAAATTTAGAGAACAACATCGTAAATTCAGAAATTAGTAATGACGTTAAAATCGTTTGGAGGGAAACTAAAAAAGACATTAAATTCAACAATCACATAGAGCGCAGTAACATTTCTCCAAATTTAGATCTAATTGTAAAATGTGAATATCCCGAAAGTTTGGTTGAAACTGACTTAGGTACTGATCGATTGGTTGATATCGGTTATAATCCAAAACAAATAAAAAAAGAAATTGATGAAAAAACCGTTAAACAGTGTAAAACTATTTCAAAAAGGAAGTTTTCAAAACGAAAACACATTGTTCAAAAATCATACCAGTACACTAACCCACCAGTTGATACAAATCAAGCAAATCCTATAAAGAAACCGTACCTGTGTGACATTTGTAACAAAAATTTTACACGTTCAAACAGTTTAAAACAACACAAACTGTTACATACCGGCCATAAGCCTTACCGATGTGAAATATGCAACAAACGCTTTACAAATATCAGTAATTTTAATACACATAAACAGCGGCATACCGGCGTTAAACGTCACCAATGCGATATTTGCGACAAGTATTATACGACGTCAAGCCACCTAAATAAACACAAACTGTCGCACACAGGAGAGAAACCTCTCCAATGTGACGTTTGCTACAAGTGTTTCACTAAACGAGACACGTACGATGCGCATCGAGTGCAGCACAACGAGAATCCATACCAATGTGAAGTCTGCAACAAGTGTTTCACGCAATCGGTTCACTTGAAGGCGCACAAACGAGTGCATACCGGCGAGAAACCGTACCAATGTGACATTTGCAGCAAGTGTTTTAGTCACGGCAATACGTTGAAGAGACATAAACGAGTACATACGGGCGAGAAACCGTACCAGTGTGATGTTTGCGGCAAGTGTTTCAATCAGTCGATTCATTTGAAAACACATAAACGGGTTCATACTGGCGATAATTCATAAGTGACAATTATTTGTGCTGAGTCATGAGTGTAAGTTCACAATGGGTCCCTCTAGGATTATTTCTCGACAAAATGTTGGTAACTCAACATCAATATATAATAACAGTCACTTTTTACTACATCTGACCGCTATTTAAAAAATCTTTTTGAACTGTGTTGAATTAACATTGGAAATGTTTATGTTCGTATATGGGGGCAGAGTTACGAGTTTTCGTTCAAAGCCAAAAGACAACGGTGTCGCGATCAAGTGAGGAGCAATCATGCAAAATTGAACAAGTGCAATTTTTTCGAAATGTGTTTTATATCATGTCTAGTTAATTGAGAAGTATTTGCGACGATCTGCGGTGTTATTTTTGAGCAAATGTTAATAAATACTGTAGAAAAATCCATTTAAAAGTTAAGTAATCAAGCAAAAGTGAACGCGTATATAACAGAAAAATAATAGGGTTATTTACAACAATGAGAGTTGAGTTTTTTTGTGGTTATAATATAATAATTATTAAAATAGACAATATTAGCCAAACCACAAATAAATACTTTTCTTATCTTAACGTAATCAGTCGGCGAACATGCCATCGTGATGTTAATCGTCAAACAATTAAGATATACAAGGAAAAAATCAAAGACCACTGTCAGGACTTGAACCCGAAATTCCCAGTTTCCGGCTGGTTGAGTTACCTTACTCACACAGTGCCCCGAGAGTGGGATCTGTTCTCTTCCTATATATACCTATTTCAACACTAAATCACACTTCATGCGAGAGCGGATTTAATTTTTAAGTTATAGATATAACTAATAACTCATCAGTCGATATACGACCGTTTTTTAAATACAACAATGAGAGTTGAGTTTTTTTGTGGTTATAATATAATAATTATTAAAATAGACAATATTAGCCAAACCACAAATAAATACTTTTCTTATCTTAACGTAATCAGTCGGCGAACATGCCATCGTGATGTTAATCGTCAAACAATATTTATAACTTAAAAATTAAATCCGCTCTCGCATGAAGTGTGATTTAGTGTTGAAATAGGTATATATAGGAAGAGAACAGATCCCACTCTCGGGGCACTGTGTGAGTAAGGTAACTCAACCAGCCGGAAACTGGGAATTTCGGGTTCAAGTCCTGACAGTGGTCTTTGATTTTTTCCTTGTATATCTTAATTGTTTGACGATTAACATCACGATGGCATGTTCGCCGACTGATTACGTTAAGATAAGAAAAGTATTTATTTGTGGTTTGGCTAATATTGTCTATTTTAATAATTATTAATAGGGTTATTCCTGACAAAACTAAACAGTGTGCATTGATAAATATTGTGTGTATAATAAACAGTTAATTATGTTTCATATATGCTGTTATCATTTCCAATGTCCTCGATGGTTGCAAGGATTGCGAAATCTGTGAATTTTTTAATACAGAGTTGAGATAAAAATATTTTGAAATTGAATGGCGATTTTTGTAAAATGAATAAATCAATGTTTATCGATGGAAATGTTTATAAATTGTGTAGATTGTGTCTTTCAAAAGATGTTATAAAGAATATATTTTCTTATTCGTCGGAATTGGAAGGGCGTATTGCAGATATAATTATAAAATGTGCTCCCGTTAATGTAAGTAAAAAATCCAACTTTATAAATAAATAACAGATAATTGTTTATCATCACTTCTTAGATATTCCTACAATTACTTTTTATAGATAACAAAATACGACAAGCTGCCAGATTCGATATGCAAAGCCTGCTACGTTCAGATATCAACCATTCAAAAATTTCAAACACTTGCATTAAAATCTGAAAGGCTACTTCGTGACTATCTCGAACAATCAACTGTTAAAAAACAGGTTAATTTTGAACCATTTATTCTAGAATCTTTTAAAATCGAGGATGATTTAAGAAATTCTGCACAAAACTTATCTGAAAACGAGATAAATTCTGAAAGATTCATTCTAGAAACATCGGAATTTTCTGGGGTCGAAACAAACGGATTACCTTCAAATATTGTATATGTTGAATATGAACCGTCAAAAAATAGCGATATTGAAATTAATAATTGGGACGAATTAAACCCGGGCGAGGATAGCGATAGTTCATTTGATTTTGGAGATAAACTAAATGAAAATAGTTGTATTTCTAAAGAAGTTAGTAGCAAAGCAAAATCTAGAAAAAAAGTTGACACTCGAAGGAAAATAAAACAAAAAAAAGCATACGAAAGCACTAATAAAATTAAATCAAGTAAATCAAAAAATAATCTTCAAATATCACCTGGCAAAAATGTAAGAAATCTTGCTAATTTAGACGAAACATCCTTAACAACTAAATTCACTGTGTGCAGTAAAAATTTTACAAGACTGACAAATTTAGAAATTCATAAACGCAAACATTCTGGTGAGAAGCCGTACGAGGGTGAAATTTGTGACAAAACTTTCTCTAATACCAAAACTTTAAAACTACACAAGCTGGTGCATACCGGTGAAAAACCGTATTTATGTGATGTTTGCAGTAAGTCGTTTACGGATTTGAGTAAATTAAATACACACAAACTTCAACACACCGGCGAGAAACCGCATCGATGTGAAGTTTGCTGTAAGTTTTTCACTACATCTACAGGTCTCAACAGACACAAACTTTTACATACCGCAGAAAAACCGTTCGAATGTGACGTTTGTAATAAACGTTTTAACAAAACTGCTAATTTACGTTCTCACAAACTGTTACATTCCGGTGTGAAACCCCATAAATGTGACGTATGCAATAGGTGTTTTACGCGGTTCACGCATTTGATCAGACACAAACGTGTCCATACAGGCGAGAAACCTTACCAATGTGACATTTGCAGCAAGTGTTTTAGTCACAGCAATACGTTGAAGATACATAAACGAGTACATACGGGCGAGAAACCGCATCAATGTGATGTGTGCGGCAAGTGTTTCAATCAGTCGACTCATTTGAAAACACACAAACGCGTTCATACTGGCAATAATTCATAAATGGCAATTAATTATCGTCAAGGTATATTCTTTTGTGCAAAAATGTATTAATTAAGAGAGCAGGGCCGGCACGTGCGCCTGGTCGGACAGGTGATCGCCTTACGGCGCCATATTTTTAGGGCGGCATATTTTTGTAGCAGCGAATTTTTCGTGCGGTATTCTTTTTAAAAATGATTATATTGTTCGAGTTTTCACCGATTCTTAGTTCTACCTTCTACTACTAGATAAAAGATGTCGCCCAAGCCGCTCGGCGCAAATACCATAAGTTGTAAAGGAGGTATTTACAAATTACAGGCAGTCAGGCAGCGTTTATTCGTGCACTGTGTCTGTGTACGTATATATAGAATTACATTTGTTTTTTATTTGTTAAGTAAATAAAATATATCATCGGTTTATTAATTTTTTTAATATGTGGGGGTGGGGGCGGCAAAAGTTGTATTCGCCTTAGGCGGCATATTTTGACGCGCCGGCCCTGTAAGAGAGCGAGATATGGACAATTTCAAGTCGTTTTTGTTGAAGTTTAAAAATAAATAATATATTAATATTGATATTTTTAGTTTTATTTATCTCTGTTTTACCTATTTTTATTAAAGTTATTAACTTCTGTATAAATCATTAAAAACATGACTCTCTCATAATGTGGACTTTGTATGCGCGATACTATATATAGGAACACATCGATCGATAGCCAGTAAGTGCTTGTATTGTACAAAGTGCGGAAATTTCGAATTTATAAGATGTAGAGATTGTACTTTTAAGCACGCTTTGGACTTTCACGCACGGTGACTAAAATACGCCTCTTTACGCCCGCCTTACAGTGCTCGAATATTGAACTTTAGAAGCAGGAGTTATAAAATTACATATTATGTATCTATCCTTTCAAATGAACTAGAAATAGAAAAAAAGATAAACTATAGAACAGTGTTCATATAGATTTTGAGAAATAAATAAATAATTAATAAAAATGAAAGAAATTACAATACGTTATGGAGAACTCAGTAAAATGTGCCGACTGTGCCTAACTGGCGATGTAAATTTAACTGATATGTTTTCGCATTCGTCAAAACTCGCTGGTCAAATTGTGGATGTAGTTATAAAGTGTGCTTCCGTACGCGTAAGTAAAATAATTAAAACTTCTCAAATTATCTTGTTCTTAAAACTTGTGTAATACCGAATACGAATGATTTAGTCTTAAAACTAGCTTATTATAATATTATTTTGATTAGTAGTGAAATTGTAAGGCATAATAAGTTGAATTTATGAACTGTGCAGATAAAATACAAAACAATTTTTACTGTAGACGGATACTAAAGCAAGATGTAGATTATAGACGCTCGACATTTTAAGTAATTAGCGACCACATGCTGTTGTGCATCTAAAAATGTATTGAGAATTTATGATTAATTAATAAAACTTTTAAACAGATTACAAGGGATGATAAGTTACCAAATTTCATCTGTAAACAATGTTTCAATGAATTGGAAATAGTCCAACGGTTTCAAAACAAGGCTATGCAATCAGAAAGAATTCTGCACAATTATCTACAACGCCTAGGCCCCGGCAGCTCCGACGAATACGAAGAGCCGTTAAAACACAGCGATGAAACAAAAGACATCTGTATAAAACAAGAGAACAATGATGGTGACAGTAACCACAGCTGGGAAGAAACAAAAAGCATCAAAACAATGCCAACTTCAAATAAAGAAAACTCCCATTTTAGCACCAACGTTGTCGTGAAATGTGAATATCCTGAAGCATTAACTGAAACTCATTTATTAGCTGAAACTCATTTCGAAGAAACTTTTGAAAATCTCAGTCCAAAAAGTATAAAACAAGAAACAGTCGACTATTCTGCTGAAACGGTGCCGTCAACAGCTGATAGTAAAAAGAACCGTTCAAAAAATAAATCATTGAAATCGAAACACAGTCGTAGAAATTCACTCCACTGCGAGATTTGCAACAAATACTTTACCCAATCGGCACACTTAAAAACTCACAAACGACTCCATACAGGTGAAAAACCATATCAGTGTGAAGTTTGCTTTAAACGGTTCAGAAGAGACGATAATTTGAAACGACACACACTTCTACATACCGGAGAAAAACCTTACACATGCGATGTTTGTTTGAAGTGTTTTAGAATGGTTAGTAATTTAAACAGACACAAACTTCAACACACATACGATAAACCGATTCAATGTGAAGTCTGTAACAAATCGTTTGCCACGATCGAGACGTTGAATAAACATAAATTTCTACACACCGGTCAGAAACCGTACAAGTGCGACGAATGCGGTAAATGCTTCAGTATTCACAACACGTTGAAAAGACATAAATTAGTACATACTGGTGAGAAACCTTACTTGTGCGATATTTGTTGTAAACGTTTCAGCCTCGCCAGCAATTTAATTAGACATAAACTACAACATACTGACGATAAACCTTATCAGTGTGACATTTGTGGAAAATGTTTTAAACAATCGAATCATTTGAAAACACATAAACGAGTTCATAAGCCATAATTATTTTGTGATGGCGCACCAAAAATGGAGTTTTTCGTTTTAGTCTATAAAAATATTTATTATGGTCATTTAAATTTAAAGATATTTGTAACAAGATAAAATTCGGTGATAATAAAAATAATAGTTCAAAGCAAAGTATGAAGTTATCTGGAAAAAAGCATGATGCTGCTACAACAATGGATTAATTTCTAAATTGTGTTTTAAAGACCACCAACAGCTAAGGTTATTTGGGCCTAGCATCAATTCATATTTTCAATTCATTATTTTTTTTTTTAATATTAAACTGAAAATCCAATTGACACTTTTACCAGCTCTCGGGCTAGAACCCGGGAACTGGCACTTGTAATAGAGAAACCATAGCAGTGCCATGTAAACAACAGCACTGCTACACGCTCGGCCATTCTCAAGCCATGATTAATTTCTAGTAAGAGTATGAGTTTTTAATTATAAATATCATTGTAGTCGTTTTTCTTTTTAATAATAAAATTATCATCAAAGTCTGTGTTGTTTTATTATTATATGGAATTTTAGAAATGGTGTTTTAACTGGTTATTTTATAAAATGACTTACAATTAGCAAAAATTAGTAGCCTGCAAAACAAAAACAATGTACTTGTTTGCCACTTAATTATTATTATAAGAAGAATGATGCCCATCTAATTAAAGCATAAATAGACCTTGAAACCAATAGCTTTGAACAAAGTGGCAATCAGTGAAAATAACTGGTGACATCATACTAAAATATTTTTGTAACATAAAATTAAGCAAATATCGCTACCCGGTAGAAACGTATATGAAATGTGTAGGCTGTCTTTCGGAAGAAGACAATTTAACTGATATATTTACCCATTCATCACAACAGCATCAAAATTTGAACTAATAGCCGATGTAATACTTAAATGTGCTCCCGTTCACGTAAGTATTATATCGTAAAAATACAAAGAACAGTTTATATTGCCTGTGTAATTATAAAGATGACAATTTCGAAATTGTTGATCCACAAAACAATAAATAACAAGTATCTTTCGAACATTACACAATAAATAAATAGATTATGTCGTTCTCTTATGAAATATCTACTAAGCATAGATTGGCTTTTTCAGCAAATGGTCCTTTAATTATGTCTATAAAATGCTTCAATCATCTCCCAACTGACTTAAAAAAAATAAATGACTCCAAACTGTTGAAAAAAAAAGTTAAAACATTGCTACTACAGCATAGTATCTATTCCATTGAGGAATATTTTAACATTGTTTTTTAATTTAGTGTAATTATTGTAACTTACTGTACTTATGTATTTTTGACCTACTCTTCACTTTTGGTGTACACAGAGTTAATTAAATAATAATAATAATGTAAGCAGTTTTTTTGTTGTATAACACCGACGAACGAAAAATTCAAAACACTTAAAATATATATGTTACGCTCAAAGATCGAAAACGCTCAGTGAGCGGAAAAATAGCTCACAACGCGTTGTGGTCACAGTAAAACATCCACATGGCGAAATTCGTGTTATGGCTCTAATGAAAACGCGCACGACGCGTTGTGGCAATCACAGAAAGACCAAATAGCGAAATTCGTGTCGTGGCTGACATGCTATTCGATCTCAACGCGTTGTGGCAATGAAGAAAAGCCATGACGCGTATGGAATATTATTTGATTACGACGCACACTACTTTCCGATATGGATCCTACTAGGCCTAGGCTGGAAACGTTTTGGTAGATGTCCTTAGGAAATATTTTTTATTTTATAAAATCACTGCATAACGTGTTTGTCATTATTAAATATGTTATATAATTATATAAATTAAAATAAAACGATATTTGTTATTTATTGAGATTACTTTATATTTAAAAAAATCAACGTATTAAGTAATAAATTACTGAACACAAAATATTATTTGTAAATTACTTATAATTCACTTAAAATAATTAGGGATTTTAATTTTTAAAAATTCACTCTCATAAACAGAAAAGAAATGAATAAAACTGATGTTTTAATGCGTCTTTGCACCCGAGCCGACACCGACAAGTTACAACCTGTCCGTCGTGATATGGTTAAAACAATGAATGCTCAGAACGCGTCATGGCTTTTCTTCATTGCCACAACGCGTTGAGATCGAATAGCATGTCAGCCACGACACGAATTTCGCTATTTGGTCTTTCTGTGATTGCCACAACGCGTCGTGCACGTTTTCATTAGAGCCATAACACGAATTTCGCCATGTGGATGTTTTACTGTGACCACAACGCGTTGTGAGCTATTTTTCCGCTCACTGAGCGTTTTCGATCTTTGAGCGTAACATATACAATTAAAAATAGGTTCATAAAACGGTATACTTTGTAGTACAAATCTCTCAAAATTAGTAATTAAAACTGAATAAAAATATATCTATATTTGATTTTGAACAGATTACGAGAGGCGACAAACTACCAAATTTCATTTGTAACTCGTATCTCGTTAAATTGAAACGATTTAACCAGTTCCAAACGCAAGCAATACAGTCTGAAAAAACGCTGCTTCATCATGTTCAACGATTAAAAGCTGTTTTCAAAAAGGCAATTTTAAATGTACTGGTACCGATCAAGAACACGATTGTTTTATCTTCTGAAAATCTTATCACTATTTACAGTTGTAAAATAAATCCAGCAGACGCTAAAATGGCGTCTGACGTGAAACGACACGACAAAGAAAAAAATAATTTTTGTTATTCAAACGTATTTCCAGAAAGTGTAGTTACAACCCAGTTAGACCTCGTTAAAAACATAAATAAGGAACCCGATATTCAAGACCCACCTGAAGCAAAATTTGCCGAAGTTTTCATCAGTTCAAGCATAAAACAAGAAATTGAAGACAGTTCGTACGAAGAAACAATCGACATCGATGACAGTGAAACAAAAGCGTCAGAAAACAGTTGTTTTGTTGTTGAAAATAGTGATACCAAAACTGTTCAGTGTGACATTTGCGACAGATGCTTTACACGTTCCAGCGGTTTAAGAGCGCATAAATTGCTACACAAAGTAAAGAAATCGTATAATTGTGACATTTGCAGCAAAAGTTTTATTAGTTTAAATCACCTGAACGCTCACAAACTTTCTCACGGAAGCGACAAATCATATAGCTGTGAGATTTGCGACAAATCTTTCACTCAATCGATTTATTTAAGAAACCACCGACGAATACACAAACTTAATCAGTGTGACGTTTGCAAAAAGTGTTTTACACGTTCGTTCGGTTTAAAAGCACACAAACTTTTACATACCGGTGAGAAACCTTATAAATGTGACGTTTGCAACAGTTGTTTCACGCATCCAAACAACCTATACATACACAAACTGCGTCATACCGGTGAGAAGCGACATCGATGTGATTGGTGTAGTAAATGTTTTACAACAACCAGTCATCTGAATAGACATCAACTGTCGCACAAAGGTGAGAAACCGTACAAGTGTGACGTTTGTTCCAAAGGTTTCACGCAATTAAGCAATTTAAAAACGCACAAACTGTTACATACCGGTGAGAAACCATTCCAGTGTGACATTTGTAGCAAAGGTTTCACACAGCTAAGTAATTTGAACACACATAAGTTACAACATACCGGTGAGAAACCCTATCGATGTGAAGTTTGCTACAAGGGATTTACGCAATCGATTCATTTGAAATTACATAAACGTGTACATAATGATGAAAGTTACAATGAATCTATCTAATAAAGAGTGGATAGTGACGACTTTAACCTTTTATTTATTGGTGCGTATCGAATGAATAATATTACAAAGTTCACGAAATTAAATCGTCAATTTAACTGCAAATGCACTTTCAATACGAAACAATTAAATAAAATTGTTTTTGGAAAGAAACTATATTTTTTTTAATTGGCAGACACCCAACATTTATTTTAACAATATACTGATTCCCGTCTTTAGAAAGGCCAGATAACTTAGTGACGGCGCTGTCACCATAGTTACCATTCATAAAACTATAAATAACATCAACGTTGCGTACTGTCCTTCAGGAAGACGGGAATGTTCTAGATGGGATGGGTAAACGAAAATTGTCATGAGTGTAAAAATTGTTAAATTGTGTTTTAAAGACCACCAACAGCTTATTTGGGCCTAGCACCTATTCATATTTTTAATTCATTATTTTTTTTTAATAATAAATTGAAAATCCAATTGACGCTTTTACCAGCTCTCGGGCTAGAAGTCATGAGTGTAAGTTCACAATGGTCCATCTAGAATTATTTCATGACAATATTTTGATAACAACATCAAGATATAAAAACAGTACACTTTTACTATATTTGATTGCTATTTAAAAAACAAAAACTAATAAAGAAACTCTTTTTGAACCACACTGTATAACTTGTTTTGAATATAAACAAAAGGTTGTGATAAAAATATTTTGAAATTGAATGACAATTTTTGTAAAATGAATAAATCAAAGTGCAGCGATGGAAATTTTAAGGATATGTGTAGATTGTGTCTTTCAAAAGATGCTATAAAGAATATATTTTCGTATTCGTGGGAATTGGAAGGGCAAATTGCAGATATAATTATAAAATGTGCTCCCGTTAATGTAAGTAAAAAATCCGACTTCTAAATAAATAATAGATAATTATTTATCATCACTTCTTAGATATTCCTACGATTACTTTTTATATTATAGATAGCTAAATACGACACGCTGCCAGATTCGATATGCAAAGCTTGCTACGTTCAGATATCAACTATTCAAAAATTTCAAACACTCGCATTAAAATCTGAAAGGCTACTTCGTGACTATCTCGAACAATTAACTGTTAATAAACAGTTTGATTTTGAAACATTTGTTCTAGAATCTTTTAAAATCGAGGATGATTTAAAAAATCATGCACAAAACTTATCTGAAAACGAGATAAAATCTGAAAGATCCATTCTAGAAACATCGGAATTTTCTGGAGTCGAAACAAACGGAATAACCTCAAATATTGTGTATGTTAAATATGAGACGTCAAACAACAGCGATACTGAAATTAATATTTGGGACGAATCAAATCACGGCGAGGATGTCGACGAACGAAAACCTGGCGTTAAAAATAATTTTGGAGATAAATCAAATGAAATTAGCTGTATCTCTCAAGAAGTTAATAGCAAAGCAAAATCTTCTAGAAAAAAAGTTGACACTCGAACGCAAATAAAACAAGAAACATACGAAAGCACAAATAAAATTAAATCAAGTAACTCAAAAAATAATCCCGAAATATCACCTGGCAAAAATGTAACAAACCTTGCAAATTTAAAGAAAACGTCCCCAAAAACTAAATTCTCAAAATTCAACCAATGTAATGTGTGCAGTAAAAATTTTACAAGACTGAGAAATTTAAAAATTCATGAACGCAAACATTCTGGTGAGAAGCCGTACAAGTGTGACATTTGTGACGAAACTTTCTCTAATACCAAAACTTTAAAACTACACAAGCTGGTGCATACCGGAGAAAAACCGTATTTATGTGACGTTTGCAGCAAGTCGTTTACGAATTTGAGTTATTTAAATAGACACAAACTTAAACACACCGGCGAGAAACCGCATCGATGTGAAGTTTGCAGCAAGTGTTTCACTACATCTACAGGTCTCAATAGACACAAACTTTTACATACCGGAGAAAAACCGTTCGAATGTGACGTTTGTAATAAACGTTTTAACAAAAGTGCGAATTTACGTTCTCACAAACTGTTACATTCCGGTGAGAAACCGCATAAATGTGACGTGTGCAATAAGTGTTTTGCGCGGTTCACGCATATGATCACACACAAACGTGTCCATTCAGGCGAAAGACCGTATGAATGTAACGAGTGCGGCAAGAATTTTTCACATGTTGACAGTTTAAAAATACATAAACTTTCACACACTGGTGAAAGGCCGTATTTATGTGATATTTGTTGTAAAAGTTTCACTAGTGCGAGCAATTTGAAGAGGCATAAAATCCAACATATGAATGGAAAATATCTAACTTGTCGAGGTCTTGACAAACATTTTTAAAATGTTATAAACGTGTTATTATAACCCCCCCTCCCCCAAATTCATAAAATGAAAAGGTCGGCCTTCGCTGGTATACGGTGTCTACAGATTTGAAATTAGTGATATCAAAGTTTCGTCGATTTTGAATGTAATAACTCCAGCACACTACCAAATACAAACGTTACGCATCAACACTGAAATGCGTAATGTTTGTATTTGGTAGTGTGCTGTAGTTATTACATTCAAAGGCGACGCAACTTTGATATCACTAATTTAAATCTGTAGACACCGTACACCAGCGACGGCCGACCTTTTTATTTTATGAATTTGGGGGGGGGGTATCATTGATTTTTTTTATAGATAACTTTATAACTATTGGGTAAAATATAATAATCTGTAAGAAATATGAAAAAAATACAGTTAATAATTATTAGAAAAAACAAATATAAAACTGAAAACAGAAAAATAGAATAAAACAATTTTTCATTCATAGGTTTGTTTTATTATTCTATTTTTCTTTTTTCGGTTTTATTTTTTTTTTCTAATAACTATTACTTAATTTTATTTTTTTTTTCAAATAAATAAATACGCACTGCCAGTTGAAATCCAACGCAACGTAAAATTAAAAAAAAATAATTTATAAGCACTTAATGATAAACGATGATAGATACACCTACACAACTGTCGCACAAAGGTGAGAAACCGTACAAGTGTGACGTTTGTTCCAAAGGTTTCACACAATTAAGCAATTTGAAAATGCACAAACTGTTACATACCAGTGAGAAACCATTCCAGTGTGACATTTGTAGCAAAGGTTTCACACAGCTAAGTAATTTGAACACACATAAGTTACAACATACCGGTGAAAAACCCTATCGATGTGACGTTTGCTACAAGGGATTTACGCAATCGATTCATTTGAAAATACATAAACGTGTACATACCGATGAAAGTTACGATTAATATAGCTAATAAAGAGTCTGGATAGTGACGGCCTTAACCTTGGTGCGTATCGTATGAATAATATTACAAAGTTCACGAAATGAAATCGTCAATTTAACTGCAAATGCACTTCCAATACGAAACTATTGAATAAAATTGTTTTTTGTAAAGAAACTATATTTTTTTAATTGGCAGACACCCTAAATTTATTTTAACATACTGATTCCCGCCTTCTGAAAGGACAGACAACTTAGTGACGGCGCTGTCACCATAGTTACTATTCATAAAACTATAAATAACAGCAAACTGAGCAACATACGTTGCGTACTGCCCTTCAGGAAGACGGGAATGTTCTAGATGGGATGGGTAAACGAAAATTGTCATGAGTGTAAAAAATTGTTAAATTGTGTTTTAAAGACCACCAACAGCTAAGGTTATTTGGGCCTAGCACCTATTCATATTTTTAATTCATTATTTTTTTTTAAAAATAAATTGAAAATCCAATTGACGCTTTTACCAGCTCTCGGGCTAGAAGTCATGACTGTAAGTTCACAATGGTCCATCTAGAATTATTTCATGACAAAATTTTGATAACAACATCAAGATATAAAAACAGTACACTTTTACTATATTTGATTGCTATTTAAAAAACAAAAACTAATAAAGAAACTCTTTTTGAACCACACTGTATAACTTGTTTTGAATATAAACAAAAGGTTGTGATAAAAATATTTTGAAATTGAATGACAATTTTTGTAAAATGAATAAATCAAAGTGCAGCGATGGAAATTTTAAGGATATGTGTAGATTGTGTCTTTCAAAAGATGCTATAAAGAATATATTTTCGTATTCGTGGGAATTGGAAGGGCAAATTGCAGATATAATTATAAAATGTGCTCCCGTTAATGTAAGTAAAAAATCCGACTTCTAAATAAATAATAGATAATTATTTATCATCACTTCTTAGATATTCCTACGATTACTTTTTATATTATAGATAGCTAAATACGACACGCTGCCAGATTCGATATGCAAAGCTTGCTACGTTCAGATATCAACTATTCAAAAATTTCAAACACTCGCATTAAAATCTGAAAGGCTACTTCGTGACTATCTCGAACAATTAACTGTTAATAAACAGTTTGATTTTGAAACATTTGTTCTAGAATCTTTTAAAATCGAGGATGATTTAAAAAATCATGCACAAAACTTATCTGAAAACGAGATAAAATCTGAAAGATCCATTCTAGAAACATCGGAATTTTCTGGAGTCGAAACAAACGGAATAACCTCAAATATTGTGTATGTTAAATATGAGACGTCAAACAACAGCGATACTGAAATTAATATTTGGGACGAATCAAATCACGGCGAGGATGTCGACGAACGAAAACCTGGCGTTAAAAATAATTTTGGAGATAAATCAAATGAAATTAGCTGTATCTCTCAAGAAGTTAATAGCAAAGCAAAATCTTCTAGAAAAAAAGTTGACACTCGAACGCAAATAAAACAAGAAACATACGAAAGCACAAATAAAATTAAATCAAGTAACTCAAAAAATAATCCCGAAATATCACCTGGCAAAAATGTAACAAACCTTGCAAATTTAAAGAAAACGTCCCCAAAAACTAAATTCTCAAAATTCAACCAATGTAATGTGTGCAGTAAAAATTTTACAAGACTGAGAAATTTAAAAATTCATGAACGCAAACATTCTGGTGAGAAGCCGTACAAGTGTGACATTTGTGACGAAACTTTCTCTAATACCAAAACTTTAAAACTACACAAGTTGGTGCATACCGGAGAAAAACCGTATTTATGTGACGTTTGCAGCAAGTCGTTTACGAATTTGAGTTATTTAAATAGACACAAACTTAAACACACCGGCGAGAAACCGCATCGATGTGAAGTTTGCAGCAAGTGTTTCACTACATCTACATGTCTCAATAGACACAAACTTTTACATACCGGAGAAAAACCGTTCGAATGTGACGTTTGTAATAAACGTTTTAACAAAAGTGCGAATTTACGTTCTCACAAACTGTTACATTCCGGTGAGAAACCGCATAAATGTGACGTGTGCAATAAGTGTTTTGCGCGGTTCACGCATATGATCACACACAAACGTGTCCATACAGGCGAAAGACCGTATGAATGTAACGAGTGCGGCAAGAATTTTTCACATGTTGACAGTTTAAAAATACATAAACTTTCACACACTGGTGAAAGGCCGTATTTATGTGATATTTGTTGTAAAAGTTTCACTAGTGCGAGCAATTTGAAGAGGCATAAAATCCAACATATGAATGGAAAATATCTAACTTGTCGAGGTCTTGACAAACATTTTTAAAATGTTATAAACGTGTTATTATAACCCCCCCTCCCCCAAATTCATAAAATGAAAAGGTCGGCCTTCGCTGGTATACGGTGTCTACAGATTTGAAATTAGTGATATCAAAGTTTCGTCGATTTTGAATGTAATAACTCCAGCACACTACCAAATACAAACGTTACGCATCAACACTGAAATGCGTAATGTTTGTATTTGGTAGTGTGCTGTAGTTATTACATTCAAAGGCGACGCAACTTTGATATCACTAATTTAAATCTGTAGACACCGTACACCAGCGACGGCCGACCTTTTTATTTTATGAATTTGGGGGGGGGTATCATTGATTTTTTTTATAGATAACTTTATAACTATTGGGTAAAATATAATAATCTGTAAGAAATATGAAAAAAATACAGTTAATAATTATTAGAAAAAACAAATATAAAACTGAAAACAGAAAAATAGAATAAAACAATTTTTCATTCATAGGTTTGTTTTATTATTCTATTTTTCTTTTTTCGGTTTTATTTTTTTTTTCTAATAACTATTACTTAATTTTATTTTTTTTTTCAAATAAATAAATACGCACTGCCAGTTGAAATCCAACGCAACGTAAAATTAAAAAAAAATAATTTATAAGCACTTAATGATAAACGATGATAGATACACCTACACAACTGTCGCACAAAGGTGAGAAACCGTACAAGTGTGACGTTTGTTCCAAAGGTTTCACACAATTAAGCAATTTGAAAATGCACAAACTGTTACATACCAGTGAGAAACCATTCCAGTGTGACATTTGTAGCAAAGGTTTCACACAGCTAAGTAATTTGAACACACATAAGTTACAACATACCGGTGAAAAACCCTATCGATGTGACGTTTGCTACAAGGGATTTACGCAATCGATTCATTTGAAAATACATAAACGTGTACATACCGATGAAAGTTACGATTAATATAGCTAATAAAGAGTCTGGATAGTGACGGCCTTAACCTTGGTGCGTATCGTATGAATAATATTACAAAGTTCACGAAATGAAATCGTCAATTTAACTGCAAATGCACTTCCAATACGAAACTATTGAATAAAATTGTTTTTTGTAAAGAAACTATATTTTTTTAATTGGCAGACACCCTAAATTTATTTTAACATACTGATTCCCGCCTTCTGAAAGGACAGACAACTTAGTGACGGCGCTGTCACCATAGTTACTATTCATAAAACTATAAATAACAGCAAACTGAGCAACATACGTTGCGTACTGCCCTTCAGGAAGACGGGAATGTTCTAGATGGGATGGGTAAACGAAAATTGTCATGAGTGTAAAAAATTGTTAAATTGTGTTTTAAAGACCACCAACAGCTAAGGTTATTTGGGCCTAGCACCTATTCATATTTTTAATTCATTATTTTTTTTTTAATAATAAATTGAAAATCCAATTGACGCTTTTACCAGCTCTCGGGCTAGAAGTCATGAGTGTAAGTTCACAATGGTCCATCTAGAATTATTTCATGACAATATTTTGATAACAACATCAAGATATAAAAACAGTACACTTTTACTATATTTGATTGCTATTTAAAAAACAAAAACTAATAAAGAAACTCTTTTTGAACCACACTGTATAACTTGTTTTGAATATAAACAAAAGGTTGTGATAAAAATATTTTAAAATTGAATGACAATTTTTGTAAAATGAATAAATCAAAGTGCATCGATGGAAATTTTAAGGATATGTGTAGATTGTGTCTTTCAAAAGATGCTATAAAGAATATATTTTCGTATTCGTGGGAATTGGAAGGGCAAATTGCAGATATAATTATAAAATGTGCTCGCGTTAATGTAAGTAAAAAATCTGACTTATAAATAAATAATAGATAATTATTTATCATCACTTCTTAGATATTCCTACGATTATTTTTTATATTATAGATAACTAAATACGACATGCTGCCAGATTCGATATGCAAAGCCTGCTACGTTCAGATATCAACTATTCAAAAATTTCAAACACTTGCATTAAAATCTGAAAGGCTACTTCGTGACTACCTCGAACAATTAACTGTTAATAAACAGTTTGATTTTGAAACATTTGTTCTAGAATCTTTTAAAATCGAGAATGATTTAAAAAATCATGCACAAAACTTATCTGAAAACGAGATAAAATCTGAAAGATCCATTCTAGAAACATCGGAAACAAACGGAATAACTTCAAATATTGTGTATGTTAAATATGAGACGTCAAAAAACAGCGATATTGAAATTAATAATTGGGATGAATCAAACCACGGCGAGAATGTCGACGAAAGAAAACCTAGCGATAAAAATAATTTTGGAGATAAATCAAATGAAATTAGCTGTATCTCTCAAGAAGTTAATAGCAAATCAAAATCTTCTAGAAAAAAAGTTGACACTCGAACGCAAATAAAACAAGAAACATACGAAAGCACAAATAAAATTAAATCAAGTAACTCAAAAAATAATCCCGAAATATCACCTGGCAAAAATGTAACACATCTTGCAAATTTAAAGAAAACGCCTCCAAAAACTAAATTCACAAAATTCAACCAGTGTAATGTGTGCAGTAAAAATTTTACAAGACTGAGAAATTTAAAAATTCATGAACGCAAACATTCTGGTGAGAAGCCGTACAAGTGTGACATTTGTGACAAAACTTTCTCTCATACCAACACTTTAAAAATACACAAGCTTGTGCATTCCGGTGAAAAACCGTATTTATGTGATGTTTGCAGCAAGTCATTTACGGATTTGAGTAATTTAAATAGACACAAACTTAAACACACCGGCGAGAAACCGCATCGATGTGAAGTTTGCAGCAAGTGTTTCACTACATCTACAGGTCTCAACAGACACAAACTTTTACATACCGGAGAAAAACCGTTCGAATGTGACGTTTGTAATAAACGTTTTAACAAAAGTGCTAATTTATGTGCTCACAAACTGTTACATTCCGGCGAGAAACCGCATAAATGTGACGTGTGCAATAAGTGTTTTACGCGGTTCACGCATATGGTCAGACACAAACGTGTCCATACAGGCGAAAGACCGTATGAATGTAACGAATGCGGCAAGAATTTTTCGCATGTTGACAGTTTAAAAATACATAAACTTTCACACACTGGTGAAAAGCCGTATTTATGTGATATTTGTTGTAAAAGTTTCACTAATGCGAGCAATTTGAAGAGGCATAAAATCCAACATATGAATGGAAAATATCTAACTTGTCGAGGTCTTGACAAACTTTTTTAAAATGTTATAAACGTGTTATATTTTTTTAAGTTATAATAAATAATATAAAAAAACAATTTGTTGTTTGGTTTCGTATCTTCGTATCAAATCCTATAACTGTGCCTACGATGTTTGTCCGTCCGTCTGTCACAGGGCCTCTATCTCACAAACGGTATAAGAACTAGTTGAAATTTTTTTAAATAACTAATCGTTTTTATAACACGTAGAAAAATACTTGTGTCACAATAATTAACCTACTTTTAACCAACAGTATTATATAAAGAATTTTACAAAATGCAAAAAATTACAATAACTGGAAATAATTTTAGTAAAATATGTAGACTGTGTCTTTCCGAAGGCGTTATTTTAACCGATATGTTTTCATATTCTTCCGAGTTAGGAGAACAAATAGCAGATGTTATTATAAAATGTGCTCCCATACAGGTAACAATACAAATTATTTGAAAGCAAATATTATCGAGAAACAGTCACTTTTCATTAATTGCATGTAATTACTTCGTACAGTTGTGCGATTAAAAAAAAAATACTTATTACAGATAGCAAAAGACGATAATTTACCAAAGTCAATTTGTAAATCATGCTACGTGCAATTAACAGAAATTCGTAATTTCCAAACGCAGGCGGTAGAGTCTGAAAAAGCATTACGTCACTATTTGCAGTGGTCACAAATAGACAATGCCTCGGGATCCGAAGACGACGAAACGAATGGAAAAGATCCAAATTGTGTTTACGTAAAATGCGAAACCTTAGAAAGTGTAGACATAGTTCAGTCTCCAGTAAAGGAAGATTTCAATTGGCAAGAAATAAACAGTGACGACAGCAGCACTGAAAATATTAAAACCGATTCACAAAACAAAGAAAGCATGGCTGTCATTCAGGAAATTTCAATTTTCGAATTTTCAAGTCAAAATTCTAATCCTTCAATGGACGAAATAACGGAAACGCTGAGTGAAGATATAAAAAAAGAAAATGGTGTAAGTTCGAAAGATGATCACGCAACGAAACCATCTTGTTTTATCGACAGCCATTTTGCATCTACGAACAAACCTTCGACATCTAAATACCGATGTAGCATTTGTAAAAAGTATTTCAGTGAATTGAATCTTTTCAAAATGCATAAACAGTTTCACTCCAGGGAAAAACCAAACAAGTGTGAAATTTGTAACAAATGTTTCCTTAAATCTGTTGATTTAAGGAGACACAAATTACTGCATACCGGTACCAAATTGTATCAGTGTGACGTTTGCTGCAAAAGATTCACTCATTCGAATACGTTAAAAATTCACAAACGTGTACATACAGGCGAGAAACCCTACTTATGCGATGTATGTAGTAGATCTTTCGCGGATTCCAGTAAATTGAACCGACACAAACTGAAACATACCGGCGAGAAACCGCACCAATGTGACGTTTGCAGCAAAGGTTTCACTACATCCGCGGACATGAAGCGACACAAAATTCTACACACTGGTGAGAAACCGTTCATATGTGACGTTTGCAACAAGTGCTTTTCAAATCCTACCAATTTAAATTCGCACAAGAAACTGCATACTGGCGAGAAACCTTTTCAGTGTGATATTTGCAACAAATGCTTTACAAGATTGACTCACATGATAAGACATAAACGAGTTCATACGGGTGAAAAACCTTATAAGTGTGACGTTTGTGAGAAGAGTTTCTCGCACGTTGATAGTTTGAAAATCCATAAACTGTCACACACTGGGGAAAAACCTTACTTGTGCGACATTTGTTGCAAATCTTTCAGTAACGCCAGTAATTTAAATCGACATAAACTACAACATACAGATGATAAACCGTATCAATGTGACGTGTGTAGCAAATCGTTCACAACAACCAACACGTTAAATAAACACAAATTTGTACATACAGGAGAAAAACCATTTCAATGTGACGTTTGCAGTAAATGCTTTAAAAATTCTAGTAATTTATATGCGCACAAACGACTACACACTGGAGAAAAACCGCATCAGTGTGACGTTTGCAATAAAACATTCTCTAGAATTACACACTTGACTGGGCATAAACGTATCCACACGGGTGAAAAACCGTACCAGTGTAGTATTTGTAATAAAAGTTTTTCACATACACTTAGTTTGAAAATTCATAAACTTACGCATACTGGTGAAAAGCCATATCAATGTGAAGTTTGTAGTAAGTGTTTTACTAGTTCGAGTAATTTAAATACTCATAAAAAAGTACATGTAGGTGAATAATTATTTTAACTCCTGAAAATTAACTGAAATCGTTGATCAGTTACATCCAACGTAATTTAAGCGAGGATAAAGAAAAATTTGTTGAGAAATCAACGAGTTAGAAAAATTCGAAATTAAAAAAAATGGGTGTGTCTTATGACCACACGACAGAAGTGAAAACTTCAGATTTTCTAACTTTTGGTGTCTGTTATAGCGCATTTATGAACTAAAAATAATTTAATACTAAAATTGTATTTTTAATTAATTCCACCTTGGTTTCAAAAAAATTATAATTATTGTGAAAGAAAGAATATAACAAAAATAGAAAAATATATCAATAAATATCATGTAGAATTTAGAAAAAAACGCCAAAAATTCTACGCTGCTATCAGGTCTCGAACCCAAGTTCCTATGCATAGAACGCAAACACGTAACCAACTGCACTATGGGTAGACGTGTGTAGAAGGCCGTTTTTATGATATAAGTATGTTGCGAATTCTTACGGGAGTAGTTGCGAACGCTTCACATTTTTTCAGTACCCAAGCAAAGAGTGCCTAACGCACCTAAAAAAGTTTTCACTTCAAAAAAATTATTTCTTTTTTTGGCTTATTAATTATTAATAAGTTTTTTTTAGTAGCTATTTGGTTTTTTATATAGGTATGTATTTATCATAGTATGGAAAAGTGCATAAAATATCATTAATTCATAATATTTTTCAGTTTTGCAAATATAAATAATAAATATTTAGTTCTTTTAATTATTGAATTATCTATCAACCCTTTTTACTAATAATATACCTAAGTAAAAATTATAAGTAAAAAATCAGTCACTTTCAAAGAATTTGAATATATACTTTATAACAAATTTACCATCAATAATATCTCCCTACTACTATGTCAATAAAACAATATATCTATGTAAAATAAATATGAAAATTTCACGGAAATATATAAATAAATATTATGAAAATAAATTATAATTTAAAAAAACTAAAAAATACGCTTTAATGAACTAAAAAGTAAAAAATAATTAATTTTATTGTAAAAAAGCGTGGGGTAGTATGAAAATATGATACAAAGCACCCCACGCTTTTTTACAATAAAATTAATTATTTTTTACTTTTTAGTTCATTAAAGCGTGTTTTTTAGTTTTTTTAAATTATAATTTATTTTTGCTTTTTAGTCCTGGAGAACCTGGTCAGGATAATGGGACAAACTTATGGAATTATTGTATTGTCGTCGGTCCTTGATAAGTGTGCAAAGTTTAAACTAAATCTGACCGTTCAAAGTTGGTCAAAATCAAGTTCAAGCCCGCAATCATACAGGTGAAGCTAATATAAGCGTGTTAAAAAAACAAAAATTTCACGGACCGATCGGGGCTTGAACCGACGACTTGGTGCATAATATGACGCACAGAGTACAGACGCTGCTGTTAAGATATTTGACTTGTAACATTATACTGCAAGACATGTATTTATGTATGTATGTGTTACGAACTTAAGCCACGTTTTAAACTCCAGACAGCGTGCGATGCACTGTGAAATAGTCATTAGGGATGGAACTGATGAGCAAGCTTTAGAGCAGGGGTCACCAATTAGTTTCATTGCGAGTCCGTTTGTAACAAATATAACTCTATCGCTGTCCGTTTGGTTTATGATAATAACTAGCAACCAAGACTTAAAATGTCAATTCTACTAATATTCTAAATGGGAAAGTATGCCAGTTTGTTCGTTTGTTTGTTACTCTTTCACACAAAATCTACTGAACCGATTTGGATGAAATTTGGCTCACAGAAAACATAGGCTACTTTTTATCCATGGCTTGCTGTTGTCTCGCTCGCGTCGTCCGTTGACGCGTGGGTATCCAATGAGCGGCAGAAACTAGACAAAGCGCGGGCTAAATTGAAATATCACACATTTTGATACTGATATTCTCAGATTCTTCTGGGTCCGCACAAAATAGGTCGACGGTCAGGATCCGGACCACGGTCCGTCATTTGGTGACCCCTGCTCTAGATTCTTGACGCTTGTAAATTCGTAAACCATGATTGTGGCTCACTAAACCAGTGTAAACCGGATTTAAGACCTACGTCAGTACAATAACGTCACGAGTTCACGACATACTTTTCTAGTGAATACATCGATGGGCGACAATTAATACGGAATCAGTCAATTTTATACCAAAATGACAGAAATATCGATAAATGGATATGGCTTAAGTACAATGTGTCGATTGTGCTTATCACGCCGCGTAACAGTATTAGACATATTTTACTTTTCAAACAAAATGAGAGATCAGCTAGCTAATGTAATCATGACATGTGCTCCCGTTAAAGTAAGTTCGCAACAAATTGGAAGCATGTGGTACAGACTATTTTTTCACATAGTTACAGTTTATAGACTATTGGAGCTTACAGACGATCGACTACTAAGATCATTAGCATCATTTTTCAGTTTATATCAGATATTTCTTTCGATATTCTTATCTTATTGCCTCGTGACTGTCCTTTTTTATTTAGCGTAAAGGCAATTAGTTCCGAAAACTCACTGGTAGTCGACCGCTTTTATATTTATAGCGGAGAAAAAAGATTACTTATTACATAACATTCATGCAATGAAAATAATCATAATGCTGTTTGAAATCTTTAGTTTCGCCGATAATATACCCAATCAATGCAAAGAGAAATTAGGAAATATTAATTTGAAAATGAGTTACAAATCTATTTTACCTATAGATAAACAACGTTTTGAGTTTCTGTGAACAGTAATTAATTGGTATATGATAAAATCAATCGATTTAAAACCCCTTATAGGAAGAGATCGGTTTCCACTCTCGGGCACTGTGGAGAAATCGGTAACTCACGTAGCCGGAAACTGGGGGTTTCGGGTTCAAGTCCCGAGTGGTCATTTGATTTTTTCTTAGATATAGCTCAAAAATCATGGCAGCCTAGCTGTCTGAGATATTTATTATTTTCACCTCTAATTGTTATGTGAATAATATGGTGTGGATATAAGGGGTTTTAAATCGATTGATTTTATCATATACCAATTTACAAATCTATTGTTTGATATGTAACTCACTTGCAAATTAGTATTTTCTAATTTCTCCTCGCACCGATCGATTATGGGCTAAAGTACGTTAGTAGAGAGTTAAGATTATAGAATTATAATTTCCAATTACATACGCTTATGGTGTGTATAAACTATTCTGTCGAGTATATGTGATCGAACACGGATGGTTGGTAGGGAACCGGCATTTTTATGTAAGTACCATGCTTCTTTCTCAGATTACGAAAAACGACGGAATGCCGAATTTTATCTGCCGTTTATGTTACATTCAACTGGCGAAAATTCACCAGTTCCAGAGGCAAATAATTCTGTCTGACAAAACACTGCGACGCTATCAAAAACAACTACACGTTATGTCTGATCTACAAAGCAAGACTACACGTTCTGTTCAGGAGCCTTCTGAGAATCCTTCAATCTATAAAACTAATGCAGATATCACTGTGAAGCGTGAATCCTTAGAACTTCATGACGTGATTGATAATATGGCGGGACCGATGAACGACAATTCATTATCTTCAACCGAATGTGCTAATGATACTTTGTCAAAGGATGATTGTAGTGAACATAGCTATGAAGGCACACACATTGGAATTGGTGAAATTAAATTGGATGAAGACATGAATGTCAACTGGAAAGAAAAAGAACCAGGTAAGTTAAACTCAACTAATAAAAAAAGGGTGTGGGTCTCGGGACCCCCGACAGATGTGAAACATCAATGAAAACGTTATTGAACTCGGTGGTATTCTCTATGTAGTAGTATATATTTTTTCAAAAGAAGCAACTAACTTATGCTGACGTAATCCTATATACTGCACGCGGTTGTCTTCCCGTGCCCGAGCGCGCGGAAGCCGAGAGAGAGAGTGCCGCAGTGGTGGGGAGAACAGCAGTGAAGGAGCGGACCATAAATTTCGTTGCATATTTCCCCTCACGCGGCTGTTCACAGCCCGACATAAGATGTTTCACATCAAAAAATTCACAGATTTCGCAATCCTTGCAACCATCGAGGACATTGGAAATGATAACAGCATATATGAAACATAATTAACTGTTTATTATACACACAATATTTATCAATGCACTGTTTAGTTTTGTCAGGAATAGCCCTATTATTCTTCTGTTATATACGCGTTCACTTTTGCTTGGTTACTTAACATTTAAATGGATTTTTCAACAGTATTTATTAACATTTGCTCAAAAATAACACCGCAGATCGTCGCAAATACCTCTCAATTAACTAGACATGATATAAAACACATTTCGAAAAAATTGCACTTGTTCAATTTTGCATGATTGCTCCTCACTTGATCGCGACACCGTTGTCTTTTGGCCTTGAACGAAAACTCGTAACTCTGCCTCCATATACGAACATAAACATTTCCAATGTTAAAACGACGAGATATCTTTAAAATTCGAACATCAGTCTAATACTGTATTAACTCGACCAGAATATATTGATGATACAGGAGATACTATAAGTAAGAAATGTGAATCTTTAGGACTCCTAGATGTGTTTGATATGGGCGAACTGCCTATTGATAATTTATTATTTTTAACAGAATGTGCTGATGAAGACACAAAAATCGGTATTGATGCCGTTATATTTGATGAAGAAACCAATGTCTACTGGAAAGTAAAAGAGCCAGGGAAGTTCAACTCAGCGGATAAAACTAAACGCGAAGGGTTTTCAAATTCCGAACATAAGGCTGATAATGTGTTAATTCGACCAGGAAATATTAATGACACTGGAAACGTTCCTTTTAACGGGAGTAACAGTGAAATCAACTGTGAAGACATAAAACCAGATATTGGACACACATCAGGTAACTTCGCGAATCTTCATTCGGCTGATGTAAAACATAAGCGTGAAGAGAATAAAAATACCTCTATAAAACCTATGAAAAACAAAAATGGAAATAAATTGAAACCGTATAAGTGTGACGTTTGTAATAAGCGCTTTACTACTTTGAACTATTTAAAAATTCACAAACGTATACATACTGGCGTGAAACCGTATAAGTGTGACGTTTGTAATAAGTGCTTTACTACTTTGAGCAATTTGAACACTCACAAACGTATACATACTGGCGTGAAACCGTATAAGTGTGACGTTTGTAATAAGCGCTTTACTACTTTGAACTATTTAAAAATTCACAAACATATACATACTGGCGTGAAACCGTATAAGTGTGATATTTGTAATAAGCGCTTTACTACTTTGAACTATTTAAATATTCACGAACGTATACATACAGG
Organism: Mongoloraphidia duomilia; assembly: GCA_039654895.1. NCBI lineage: Eukaryota > Metazoa > Arthropoda > Insecta > Raphidioptera > Raphidiidae > Mongoloraphidia > Mongoloraphidia duomilia. The sequence goes on along the minus strand of CM077526.1, from coordinate 23,846,253 downwards.
CGATAATCCCATTAAGTGTGACGTTTGTAATAAGCGCTTTTCTACTTTGAACTATTTAAATATTCACGAACGTATACATACAGGCGATAATCCCATTAAGTGTGACGTTTGTAATAAGCGCTTTTCTACTTTGAACTATTTAAATATTCACGAACGTATACATACAGGCGATAATCCCATTAAGTGTGACGTTTGTAATAAGCGCTTTTCTACTTTGAACTATTTAAATACTCACGAACGTATACATACAGGCGATAAACCGTATAAGTGTGACGTTTGTAATAAGTGCTTTAATACTTCAGGCAGTTTAAATAATCACAAACGTATACATACAGGCGATAAACCGTATAAGTGTGACGTTTGTAATAAGTGCTTTAATACTTCAGGCAGTTTAAATAAACACAAACGTACACATACTGGCGTGAAACCGTATAAGTGTGACGTTTGTAATAAGCGCTTTTCTACTAACTGTTTAAAAATTCACAAACGTATACATACAGGCGATAAACCGTATAAGTGTGACATTTGTAATAAGTGCTTTGCTGCTTCAAACTATTTAAATATTCACAAACGTATACATACAGGCGATAAACCGTATAAGTGTGACGTTTGTAATAAGTGCTGTACTCAGTTGTCCAGTTTAATTACTCACAAGCGTATACATACAGGCGAGAAACCATATAAGTGTGACGTTTGTAATAAATGGTTTGCTCAGTTGAGCGTTTTAAATTGGCACAAACGTAAACACACCAACTGATAGCGATAGATGCGTCAAATTTTATTATTTATGATTATGAGAAGTAAACTTTATTATATTTTATTACACAGTTCATGCACAGAGCACGTCTTGTCACATTGAAATCTAAAATTTGGCCATTGAAGATTAAAGAAAACAATATTTTTCTCTATCCTACAAAAGTCGCAGTATATTGTTCAACTTCTCAGCATACTAACTAAAAATAAATATGTTAGACACAACTGTCGCGTTAATTACTTCGTTCTGACACGGCGTTAAACCGCAGTAAGTGTGACGTTTGTGATAAGGACTTTGGCAAGGCAGTCTATCGACGTTGTCGACAATCACAAACGTCCAAACATTCCGATGAGAAAGCGTATAAGTGTGACATTTGTTTTTACATTTTTGGAGTGAAAACTTCCTTAAGGTACGTGCAGTACGCAGCTGGGATTCTAGATGGTAGCATGTATGGTAGATGGTGGCTGAAATTATAAGCGCTTATAGGTTTGCACAACGAAGCTTTGACACTAGCATTGATACAAGCTTAAATCGCGTTTGAAATGTCAGATAGCGAAGATGAATATTTGTGTTCTTCTGCTACAAAGTGGTATATTTTAAATACAAATTTCGGTAGGAGCTGTCATGTCCACCCTATTAATAGAAAACGATCTAAACATGGCGAATTTCATTATTTATACCAAGAATTAAAATTTTACCCAAACTTGTTTTTTGAATATTTACGTACGGAACCTAACACTTTTAAATACGTCTTAGAAAAAATTCAAAACAAATTAAATAAAAACTGGCAAAATTTCGCTTATTAAACTAGTCACATCCATTGCGAAACTTGTAACGGCCAATTGACAGTCGTCACACGTTGATTGCAGTAGTCAGCGCGCTGAAAGAATGGTGAGATACATTCTTGTATCTACCAGCTCTTGTAACAGCGCTTATACCTGCTCTCACTGCTTCGTTGGGTACGCTCGCATATATAACAATGCATTAATTTAAGCAAGCCCTGCTATGATCTACGTTACCATCTAGAATCCCAGCTCCATACTGTACGTACCTTTAGGCGCGTTAGGCACTCTTTGCCTGAGTAGTGAAATAAAGTGAACCGTTCGCATACCCAAAGGTGACGCGGCTGACATTCTTATATCATAAAAACGGCATGGAGTACAGTTGCACCGATAGCGTAGTAGGCAGCGTCTTTGCGTTGTATGCATGGGAACCTCGGTTCGAAACCTGACGGCATCGTAGAATTTTTGACGTATTTTTTTTTCTAACTTCTACATGATATTTATTTATATATTTTTAATTTTTGTTATATTCTTTCTTTAACAATAATTATAATTTTTTTGAAACCAAGGTGGAATAAATTAAAAATATAATTTTAATATTTTAGTAATAAATTATTTTTAGTTCATAAATGCGCTAATAGATGATACCAAAAAAAATAGGTGTGTGCTTATGACTACACGACAGAAGTGAAAATTTCTGATTTTCTAATTTTAAAATATATATACAGGGTGTCCCAAAAAGAATGGGACATAAAGTAAGAGCTGATTCCTTACAAAAAAATGTTGCGATAGACCCTAACTTGTCTATTCCGAAAGTTGATATTAAAAGAGATACAGGGTGTCAAAGTTTAATTTTTATTTTTGATTTTCTTGAATATCTTTTAAAATAAGTTAAGCATTTTAATGAAATTTAGTATATGGAGATTTTTTGACATGAGAAATTCAAATCTGACCTTGGTATGGCTCTTACTTGTAGGGGGCGCCACTTACACACCTTTTCACTCATTGAAATAGTCATAACTTTTTTGTACGCACTCGTACTATTTTTTTGAATTAAAAAATTGATTTTTCCGTTATTTTTACGTAAAAAAGGTATACTTTGTAAAAGTGGCTAGGAGTAACCTTTTTCAAGATATTTGCACTTAAAGTAATCGATGCAATGTGGGTTTAAATGGCAGATTTTGAAAATAAACATAGGTGGTTTTGAAAACGCCGGGGCGGCGTTATCATGGTAATTTTGACAGTTTTATTTAAAAATTCAATGTTTCTTATTAAAATGCCGCGTCATAATAATAAAAATAAAAATTAAACTTTGACATCCTGTATCTCTTTTAATATCAACTTTCGGAATAGACATGTTGGGGTCTATCGCAATACTGTTTTGTAAGGAATCAGCTGTTACTTTATATCCCATTCTTTTTGGGACACCCTGTATAAGTTTATACTTGTGTCGCGTGGTCATAAGCACACACCCATTTTTTTTATTTTATACTGTGAGAAATTTATATGTAGTGATGTAAGATTTTTTTATCGTCAGGATAATAAAAACACTGGTTGCAATGGCAAACCTACCGACCAAATAGTTTATTTAAATACATTTTTACCCCTAAATACACCCATTAAAATTTTTTCTCAATCCGATGAGCCGCCACAAAAATATAAACAGCATAACATTGTTCAAAAAGTATTTAAATAAAGCTTGTCTACATATTATTATATTATGATCATGTAAAATATGTTACTTGACGATTTGTATCCTAGTTGGCTTTACAAATAAATGTCTATTCAAATCTATTATATGCGTTGTACAACAGGGTGAACCGAAAACACGGCAAAACACATCTATCGTTTCGTTTTTATGAAATTGACCGATTTTTTGAAAAAATTAAATTCGACAGACCATTCTTAAAAAAAAGTTCACAACAACACTAAGCAAAAATGGCTGAAATCAAATTATGTTAAATTCAATAAATATTTTTAACCATCTGTTTCATTTTATACCGGTTTTGCTTAATGAAAAAACGCATTGGACATCATGTTTTGGGCAAATCTTTCAATTTCTCCTAACGCAGGGGTGTCAAACACGTGGGCCGCGTGCGGTCCGCCGCCTCTGCAGCTGCGGCCCTCGGTAAAATATTAATTTATACAAGGTTGCGGCTCATGTTTAAATAACGCGCAAGCGCAGCCTGGGCTCATGTCATTAGATGCGCATTATGCAGGTTTATACTTGTTGAAGTATAAAATTTACTCAAGACAAGAAGTTTCATTTAAATGTATATTGATAGATTACAATTACATTACTTACATAAAAAATTAAATAAACGTTTTGTTTTTATGTTTGTTATTATTTCTACTTACTGTTGTTTATGTTAACAGATGCTATCAACGGCATCTAGTATTATCATTAAATGATCAAGGTATTAATGACATTATACATTATTGTTACGGAAATTATTTATACCGTTTTATTATGTCCGTAAACATAGACTTTTATTAGCTACGTAGTTATACACGTGTGGAACACGCGTCGCCGTTCGCCGGGATGCCCCTGACCTCCCCCCACCCGCCTGAGGACCATTCACCGTGTGCCGTGTTGGCACAATTAGTTTTCGCCAGTGCCGCTAGGCTAATACATACGCCTTGTTGTTATTGTCTATGGTTGTGGTAATTGTCTATGGTTGTACGCCAGTGAACCTAAATCGGTAGTACAGTAGTCATCAGCCGAACTGAAGCGCCACTGCTCTTGATGCGTGTAACATTATTATTACTATTATACTGTGGCCCGCAATTTCATGTAAAATATCTGATTTGGCCCTCCACTTCCAACGAGTTTGACAACCCTGACTTAGATCTTTGAACGTTTTTCCACACATGTGACACATGTGTCGTCTTTTTTTCTGAATGACGTACTCTTATTTGTCGCATCATGTTATATTTTATAGCTTTTTAACAAATAGGGCATAGAAAATAAAATTCGTCGTGGATCCGTTGATGACTTGCTAATTCATATTTAGTCTTGAAATTTAATATTAGAAATGTTTATGTTCGTATATGGGGGCAGAGTTACGAGTTTTCGTTCAAGGCCAAAAGACAACGGTGTCGCGATCAAGTGAGGAGCAATCATGCAAAATTGAACAAGTGCAATTTTTTCGAAATGTGTTTTATATCATGTCCAGTTAATTGAGAGGTATTTGCGACGATCTGCGGTGTTATTTTTGAGCAAATGTTAATAAATACTGTAGAAAAATCCATTTAAAAGTTAAGTAATCAAGCAAAAGTGAACGCGTATATTACAGAAGAATAATCGGGTTATTCCTGACAAAACTAAACAATGCATTGATAAATATTGTGTGTATAATAAACAGTTAATTATGTTTCATATATGCTGTTATCATTTCCAATGTCCTCGATGGTTGCAAGGATTGCGAAATCTGTGAATTTTTTATTACATTTAGTTCATTGGAAAGGCCTGTCATTATCATGTTTCCTGCTATGCCTTTTTAAATTAAATAGATTCTTTAAATATTTCCCGCATACATTGCACTGAATAGGCTTGCCTGGTTGGTAATTTTGATCAAAGTGTCTGATTTTATGGCTGTAGTAATAGGAATATTCTTTAAATTTTTCATTACAAATACTACAACTATATATGCCAAATTCCATCTTAGATCCAGTCGCTCTGTTCGGGGGTGGCGTTCTAGGGGTATACGTATAATTATTATAGCAGGCAGTCGGTTCTGGGAAAAGAACAAACAAATAAAAGTTGTTCCGCAGTTTTGTGATAGACAATTGGGTTTTTAAATGAATTTTTTTTTTTACTTAAATGGAAGGACCACATACAAGTTTTATAGCAAAACTGTTTTTTTTAATTTTTTTGCTTACTAATTAAAAAGTTATATTTAAATAAAAATTAATTTTTAAACTCAGTTCCGATAACGCGCCGAAAGAATCCGAACGCGTGTGACGTCATTATGTTATCTATGGTCTTTGTATCCATGGTTACCAAGTTAAAAATTTATTATTTTTGATAGTATGTGTAATACATATACACAAATACCAACAAATGCAGACACATTTTAACATAACTACGTCACAAACATTCCTGGCGCGTTTTGAAGTCACGTGATATTTTTTAAATTTTTATACATTTTAATTAATTTTTAGTAATTTATCTATAGCTTTAAAAAAATTTTTCTTTTCGATTTTCAATATTATTTATGTTAAATTATTAGAAAAAATTAAAAAATTAATAATTTTTTTTAAACTTAAATACCTAATTGTTGCACTAAAAACGTGCAAACCTGGACTAGCTTTTTTGTTCCAAGTAAAACTGTTTCTATTCCCGTGTCTAATAAAAAAAAAATATATTCAAATTTTCAGGGGTGGCGATGGTCACTGGCGCCACCCCCTCCCCCTGGATCAGAGAAAATTTGCTATTTAACACTTCTATAAGTCGGTCAAATGATTAATTTCGCAAAAAATTATCCTCCTCTAAATCCTTCAACAATTGACGCATGTGTAGTAAATACAAGGGTCAAGGACATAGGATGAAACGGAAATCATGAAGGAAAGGCTAAAGATGCGTTGACAGAAAAAAATAAAATCTTTAAAAAATGGAGAAAATATCACTACTACGTAAAAATTTCAATATTACATGTAGATTATGTCTTTCTAAAGATGTTTTGATTGATATATTTTCGCATTGTGAAAAATTGGGAGGACAAGTATCTGAAATAATTATAAAATGCGCTCCTGTTCACGTAAGTAATTAAATATCCATTTATAAGAAATCTTTATTCTAACAGCAATTTATAACCAAAAGGATTTGTTTTGGAAAAATCTACAGAATGGACACGATTTTTGTTTGTTTTTTTGTTTTTTTTTGACGAATTCTCGCGGTATTTAGAGATTCTCGCAGGGGAGTGTTACTGTTGTTGCAATGACGTTTTTCCTAGGGGTGGAAAGGATCGGTGCAGGGAGTTCCCAAAAAACGTTCGCAGGGGGAGAGTAGAATATCGTATGTGTCCAATCTGTAGAATGTTACCTTTTTATGTTTCATGATTCAACCAGAAAAATATTAATCATTGTAAAATTGTTAATTAGATAACAAAAGACGACAATTTGCCAAATTCAATTTGTAAATTATGTTATGCTGAACTGGAACGCGTTCATCAGTTCCAAACGAAAGCTGTGCAATCTGAAAGAGCATTGCATCGATGTTTGCAAGGCTTAGAAATTGTTAAAAGCCAATTCGAAGAAATCGACCGTTCAGAGAACATCTCAGAAAATGACGATAGCGACATCGCATCGGAAGAAATTAACGTAGATAGTAGAGATCAACCACATAAACACAGTATAAAAGAAATTTACAGTTCTTTGGAGCCATATCTAGTTGTGAAATGTGAAGTTTCAGAAAAAATAGACAGTAAACTAGAAGTTAAGAACAGCAACGATTTAAAACAAGGCATAAAAGAAGATGAAAGCCTAGTCTCAAATCCCACTTCTGAAGTTAAAACAACATCAATGATTCCAGACGTCCCAAAGAAGAAATCAATTGGTAAAAATTCTCTAAAAAAAGAAGATGAAAGCCTACTCTCAAATCCCACTTCTGAAGTTAAATCAACGTCAATGATTCCAAACGTCCCAAAGAAAAAATCAATTGGTAAGAATTCTCTAAAAAAGAAATTATCAAAACAGAAACGAATCCGTGGCGATAAATCGAACAAGTGTGACGTGTGCAATAAAAGTTTCACGCGACAAGGCGATTTGAGCAGGCATAAATTAAAACATGGCGGCGAAAGTAAACCGTATCCATGTGACGTTTGCAATAAGTGTTTTCGCACTTCGTCGGAATTAAAAACGCACAAGATGCGACATACTGGTGAGAAACCGTATAAATGTGACGTTTGCAACAAGTGTTTCACACAATCAGGCGACCTAACTAGACACAAGCGACGACATACCGGTGAAAAGCCTTATAAGTGTGACGTTTGCAATAAAGGCTTCACTCAGGCATATCATTTAAGAAAACACAAACTGCTTCATACTGGCGAGAAACCGTACCAGTGTGATGTTTGCGGCAAATTTTTCGCACAACAGTTCAACTTAATAAAACATAAACGCAGACATACCGGAGAGCGACCGTATCAATGTGAAGTGTGCCACAAACGTTTCAGTCGAGACGACAACTTAAAAGTGCATTTGCAAACGCACACGGGTAAAAAACCATACCAGTGTGACGTTTGCGGCAAATGTTACACCACTCAGTGCGGTCTGAGTGCACACAAACTACAGCATAGCGGTGAGAAACCGTATCAGTGTGACATTTGCAGCAAGACGTTTATCATGGCGGGACATTTGAAAACACACAAAGTCAAACACGCTGTCGTAAAACCGTACAGTTGCAACTACTGCGACAGACGATGTTCGACGATGGGTAATTTAAAAATCCACATGCTTATACATACTGGTGAGAAACGGTACCAGTGTGAAATTTGCAGCAAACGGTTCTCTTACTTGCACACTTTAAAAGTCCATAAACTGTTGCATACAGGTGAGAAGATATTTCAGTGTGACGTGTGCAGTAAAGGTTTCACTGCAACCGGTCTTTTGGAACGACATAAATTAGTGCACACCGGGACAAAACCGTATCAATGTGACCAATGCGAGAAGAGCTATACTCAGTCGAGTCATTTGACTGTACATAAGCGAGTGCATACAGGTGAAAGACCGTACACGTGTGACATCTGTAATAAATGTTATAGGCATTCACAAGGACTGAGAGATCACAAACGGCTACATACCGGTGAGAAACCGTACAAATGTCAGATTTGCAGTAGGTGTTTCTCCAACACAACGACGTTAAAGGCGCATACTATATCGTCGCACACAAAAACGAGATTTCAGGACAATGTTTCAGACAACGCTGATTTGTGCCCTGACTTGCGTAGCTAATATTTACAGTTTTGTGATCAAATTTTAGAATATAAATTTGAGAACGTGTAAATTTTCCTAAATACTTTGCGTTTACTTGTATGTTATAAGGTTGCCATACATTCAGCAATGTTCGGAATTCTAATGCCGGCTGAACACTCTCGACCGAGAGCTCTCGCTATGTCTCCCCCGAGACGTCTCGCTAGCGCTCTATCCCGGACGGAGAGCAGGCAAGGAAAGCCGAGACACCCCGAGGATAGACGAGCGCTACTATTTACACTCTCGCACTCGCCCTGCCTCGGAGCTCTGGCTATGTCTCCTTCGAGACGTCTCAGCCGAGAGGTCTGTCCTCGAGTGCGACCATGTACACTCTCGCTAGATCAGTTGCAGTGTACAGGACGCACCCTTTGACTCGGGCGCAAAAAACCGACACGAGACGGAGAGCAAGCGAGGAAAGCCGAGACACCCCGAGCCTAGACGAGCTCTACTATTTACACTCTCGCACTCGCCCTGCCTCGGAGCTCTGGCTATGTCTCCCTCGAGACGTCTCAGCCGAGAGGTCTGTGCTCAAGGTGACCATGTACACTCTCGCTAGATCAGCTGCAGTGTACAGTGACGCACTCGCAGTTCACGCGAGACCCTTTGACTCGGGCGCAAAAAACCGACACGGGACGGAGAGCAAGCGAGGAATACCGAGACACCCCGAGGCAGAGCGAGTGCGAGAGTGTCTAGCCTCGGGGTGTCTCGGTATTCCTCGCTTGCTCTCCGTCCCGTGTCGGTTTTTTGCGCCCGAGTCAAAGGATCTCGCGCGAACTGCGAGTGAGTCACTGTACACTGCAGCTGATCTAGCGAGAGTGTACATGGTCGCACTTGAGGACAGACCTCTCGGCTGAGACGTCTCGAGGGAGACATAGCCAGAGCTCCGAGGCAGGGCGAGTACGAGAGTGTAAATAGTAGCGCTCGTCTATCCTCGGGGTGTCTCGGCTTTCCTCGCCTGCTCTCCGTCCGGGATAGAGCGCTAGCGAGACGTCTCGGGGGAGACATAGCGAGAGCTCTCGGTCGAGAGTGTACAGCCGGCATAACCACTTTGTAAATGTTATGAAAAAATGTGAGCCGTCGTAAGACGCCTGGCAGATGTGAAACATTTTCATAGTTCTCCCCCTGCGAAGACAAATAGTGAAATAATTTTTAGAATCAGTTCAGTAGTTCCAGAGATAAGAATTTATGATTTATTAACCCTCCGCCCCGCGATAAACTCTCACCCTTTGAAAGTATTGAACCAGCAATACACAGATATTTACACACACGTAACATAGTGAGTGTGTGCGGGAAGACGCGACGTGACGACGTGCGTTCTGAACGACGTAACATTACGACGACGTTCCATTCAAACGATTTTACACCCGTGCTTAATGATGTTTCACATCAAAAATAAAATCTCGATCACTTCAGTCAAAATATTTATTAATAGAAATAGAACTATTCGTACATAAGACGTTATATTTTTAACAGAAAAGTGCGGGAATTTTCTTTGAAAAACTGTTCTTTCATTCTGTACTTCCATACAATAAAGAAATCGTTGACAAAACCAAAAGTGCACGCCCCGTTAAGTTTTTACAATGGACTTTTGTTTATAACTAGTGATTACTCGAGTACAAGAATCGAATGAGAACTCGATCCTTGTACTCGAATACATTCATCGAGTCATTTTTGACTTTTGTACTTGAATACTCGGTGCTCGGATAACAAGAATTGAATGAGGACTCCATCCTTGTACTCGAGTACATTCATCGAGGTCATTTTTGACTTTTGTATTCGAATACTCGGTGCTCGGATAAGTACTCGATTCTTGAAAGTTCTCGAATCCCGAGTACTCGATTCTCAAAAATGACGGTTCTCCCCAACACTGTTTATAACAATTAAATTACTGAACGCGTTTCCATGAATTTCAATAAAGCGAACAAAAAATAAACCATGTAAATCCGTCAAGAATTGCGACCTGTAGAGCTCGGACGTACATAGGTACAAAACAACTGATAACTGCTGTTCATGATTTTTAATTTTAGGACTTATTATGGACTCGAAACAATCTAAAAATGGTTCCATTTTATAGAATAAAACCTCCCCGTTTCAAAACGCTACAGTTTGAATGAATTTCTTGCGAAATTAACCTAGATATAACGAAAATAGCGGTGTGTGCAATATTTATTGTCTCCGAAACCAATATTTGTGTTCGTAATGTTTTGTACTTAATAGTATACAATATGTAAACGGTTTTACCGAACATAGGGAAAATAACATTGAAACATTTACAGTTTTGTAGTAGGCTATGGGCCATAAGATCTACTCAATAAATACAAATTTAACACGTAAGTCGTGACCAAATACATAATTAAATGAATGCATAATGACTGCAAACAGTATATGAAGACACCTGTTGTAAGAACAATGACGTAACACAATGCTCATTGTGTTACGTCATTGTTCTTACGACAGGTGTCTTCATATACTGTTTGCAGTCATTATGCATTCATTTAAATAAGATCTACTGTAAATATGTAAGAAAACAATCAGAAAATATCACAAAGTGAGATAGATATTGTAGATTATAGACGCTCGACAAAGACAGAGTATGTACACTTGACGTTTGGCTGAAAAACATGGCGGATTGAACAAACCAATCAGATATCGATACCCCTTTGTCTTAACTCTAGCCTATAGACTACTACAAAATTGTAAATGTTCTCAATGTTACTTGCCCTTTGTTCGATGAAATAGATTCGGTCGTTACTTGATGTAAATTAATGCATTAAAGTAAAATAAAAAACGTTTTCTGAAATGTCAAATTTTACTATGTCGTGTCTATAAGTTAAATCAGTATGTACTACTTTTAAATATTAAATCTTGTAAAATGTTTTTTCGTTGGAGAGCAGCCAATTATATAATTGTTTCGAAACATATTGGAAAAAATCATTTTACCAACCAGTAGTCACAATCAGGATTATATACAATTATATGATTGGCTGCTCTCCAACGAAAAAACATTTTTCAATTGCATTTCAGCCGTATAAAACTATTATTTATATTAAATCTTGTGTTAAATTGATGTTCTTTATAGTTCTTAATAGTGTAAATAAAATAAAACGTTTTTATTTAATTTGTAACGGCTCATTCGACTAGAAGTTTCACTTTTGTTGTGTGTAGTATAAACTACACGGTTCACTTTTTTAAATTTTGAAAATATTTAGTACTTGCAACACATTAGAATCAGCTTCGTAGCTAGGATCATCGGCGACCAGGGCAAAATTCTGATTTCGCGTTCTTTGCTTCAAAATAATCATATTCACATCGCTGATTGCGCCCTCTCCCGGGTTAGCTTCCCTGGCGCGGGCCCCGGTTGCCAGGCCCTAGCTACGACGCTGGTTAGAATGATAAAATAATTTTAAATTGAAGCAGCCAAAGAACTAATTAATAAATATTAGTAAAAAAAAAATTTTTAGAGACAAGCTTTTATTTAAATGCACTAAAAAGGAAAAAATAATTTTTAATAATTTAGGTTCATAATTATAGAAGCGTGGGTCGTGAACTCTATGATAGTTTATTAGTCACGACCCACGCTTTTATAATTATGAACCTAAATTATTAAAAATTATTTTTTCCTTTTTAGTACATTTAAATAAAAGCTTGTCTCTAAAAAGTTTTTTTTACTAATATTTATTTTGCTCATTTTAGTCTTTCAAAATTTTATCCCCCCCTTTGACACCCGTAGGGGTTGAATTTCGAAAAATCCTTTCTTAGTGGATGCTTACGTCAGAAGAAAAGGAACCAACTGTCCAAATTTCAAATTTCTAGCTTCAGCGTTGGCCTGGGCGTTGATTAGTAAAAAAAAAACCTACATCCCCGTTTGAACCCCTTAGGGGTTGAATTTATTTCTAAAAACGATTTATTCATGTATTGTCATCTGGAATACATATGTGTACAAAATTTCAAATCGATCGGATACGTGGAAGTCGTTCAAAATTGACTTGCAAATTTTGACCTAAACAAACAAACCCACAAACAAAGTACATACATTGCAAGTTAAATAAAAACTTGTAAAAATGAACCAAATGAATGTACTAAGTAGAGATATTAGAAAGTTGTGTCGGCTATGCCTTATAGGAGATACTAATTTAATTAATATATTTTCGCATTCGATACAACTTGGCGGTCAAATAGCTCAAATAGTAATAAAGTGCGCTTCCGTACACGTAAGTACCGTACATTTAAACAAATTTGTCTTCCTGTTTACCTTCGGGAAAAAGTTGTATTTTTGATTAATTTTTAAACAGATAACTAGAAACGACAAGCTACCAAATTTCATCTGTAAACTATGCCACAACGAATTGAAGAGAGTCCAACTGTTCCAAGACAAGGCACTGCAATCAGAACGAACTTTACTCGGTTACTTAGAGGGCATTCTTCCCGATTGTTCAAAAGAACATGAGAGTAAAATAAAAGACGGCAATAGTACTAGTAACATTTCCATAAAACAAGACAACATCGATAACATTGAAACAAAAGTAGATCTAGAAGAAGTAATGCCAACTACACCTAAAGAAATCACCAATTTCGATACAGTTTCAGCGAAATGTGAATATTCTGAAATATTAAACAAATTCGACATCAATCAAAAAAGTGTTAAAGAAGAAATTTATGAAGAAACGCTCGCAACAATTGCGCCAACTGTACGCCAAAATAAATTGTTAAAAAGAGTCGCCAAACCGAAACGCGTTCGTAAAACTTCGTTTCAATGTGAAATTTGCAATAAATACTTCACTCAGGCCGTTCATTTAAAAACACATAAACTACTTCATACTGGTGAGAAACCTTACCAGTGTGACGTATGTGGTAATTTTTTCGCACAACAGTTCAACTTAATAAAACATAAACGCAAACATACCGGTGAGAAACCGTACCAGTGTGAAGTTTGCAACAAACGTTTCAGTCGAGACGACAACTTAAAAATACATCTGCGAACGCACACTGACCATAAACCGTATCAGTGTGACGTTTGCGGCAAGTGCTACACGACTCAACGCATTCTGAAAGCACACAAACAACAGCACGCAGGTGAGAAACCGTATCAGTGTGACGTTTGCAATAAGAGTTTCGGATTGGCGGGCCAATTAAAAGCACACAAAACGAAACACGTTGTCGGAAATCGGTTTAGTTGCAGCTACTGTCAAAAAAGGTATTCAACGGCGGGAAATTTAAAAATCCACATGTTAATACATACCGGTGAGAAACGGTACCAATGTGAAACTTGTAACAAACGATTTTCTTATTTGCACACCTTAAAAATACATAAACTGTTGCATACAGGCGAGAAGATATTTCAGTGTGATGTGTGCAGTAAAGGTTTCACTGCACTCGGACTTTTGGAACGACATAAACTAGCGCATGCCGGGGAGAAACCGTTTCAATGCGATCTCTGCGATAAGAGCTATACTCAGTCGAGTCATCTGACAGTACATAAACGTGTGCATACAGGCGAAAGACCGTATAAGTGTGATGTTTGTGATAAGTGTTACAGACACTCGCAAGTTTTGAAAGATCACAAACGACTTCATACCGGTGAGAAACCGTACGCGTGTCAATTACGTAATAAATGTTTTGTCAATACGACTACTTTGAAAGCACACATGATTTCATCGCACACAAAAAGTAAATACAAGAATGGTGATTCTTAATTTATTGTAAATTATAGACGTTCGACAATTAAGGTTGGCGTGTAATTACGTCAATTTACATCTAATTAAACGACATCACACACGCTATCATTATATATCGAGAGCTAGTGACAAATTTTTGGTGTTATTTATTCAAGGCCTTATTTTTGTGAAGATGTTGAGGGAGGCATATTAAAGTGCCCTGTGTAAGAGATTTTGCTAGATAGCGGTATGGGAGGAATGCAGACCGCCCCCAACATGTAACAAAAAAAATAGTCACCATTATTATTGTTTCAAGGCTGAAATTGTTTGAATAGCTTGTCGGTGACCCAATAATGCCATTGTAATACTGGCGATCGATTGGCCAGTATTAAAGGAGTGGCAGATCACCCTGAACGTGTCATTAACCCGACGAAATTTATATTATTAGTTCAAGGTTCAAATTTTAATATGTTGTTACGGCGACTGTTTTAAGCATATATTTCAATTTGCAGAACAAAATGTCGGTATTAGCCCCCTTGCAGAACGATATAAACACCTATGCGAGCAAGTTTCCCTCTATAAGAGGGGGTTAATACCGACATTTTGTTCTGCAAATTAAAATATATACTTAAAACAGTCGCCGTAACAATGTTCGGAAGAATTTCCGTTAACTTAATATAATTTGTCTAGGAAAAAAACCTCCAAAGAAAAACGGTACATATTTAGCCAAAAACAGTCGAAGAATGTCCAAAGAATATTTATACAGAATTCCTGGGAATTTACTCCCCTGGATTTAGGGATTTAAAAATAGACGTACTTAATTGTTGTAATAAGATTTTATAATAAAAATTTTGAATCGAGTACAGTTAGTTATTTACACCTTTTTAAAGTCTCGTTGCACTGCTTAATTTTCATTTTAATTAAAGTTTTAAATCACCCTCAATAAGGATTTAAAACTTTACTAAGAGCGGGGCAATTATTGGGCTTGTATAACTTGCAATTTTATACACATAAAAAAAAGTACACGCTAATGACCTCAGTTGTCGAGCGTCTATAATTTACAATTCATTCATTGCACATAAAAAAAGTTAAGAGGTGTCATGGGCCACCCGACAGAAGCTATGCTTTTTACGCATTGTATATAAAACCGAATTTATCAAAGCTATCGACAATACAATTAAAAAGTTATTATTTGACCGCCATTTTGAAATCTGACGCCATTTTATTTTTTTGTGTCCTATAAAACTCTTAAATATCAATTTTCGAAAAGATCGGATAATTTTTACAGAAGTACATATAGCCGCCATTTTGAAATCTGACGCCATTTTATTTTTATGTGTCCTATAAAACTCTTAAATATCAATTTTCAAAAAGATCGGATAATTTTTACAAAAGTACATATGGCCGCCATTTTGAAATCTGACGCTTTTTTATTTTTATGTGGCCTAAAAAACTCTCAGATATTAATTTTCAAAAGGATCGGATAGTAGATATACTTTTAACATGAGCATGTCGGTGACGTGATGCGAAACCATGTTTTTCACATCCCAGAAATCGTCTAACGCGTCAATTGAAGCATAGCTTCAAAAATTACTCGAAATTTTATAGATTTTATTTATTTGTATTGATATGTTAAAAAAATAAATAAATTATTATTGAATTATTAAAAATCGAAAATCTTGAATAGGTAATTATTAATTAGATAATAGTATGATGTATTTACAATAAAAAATGGTGGAACCTTTGGTGTAAAGATACGAAATGTTACAATTACCACAAAACACCAAACCATAACAAACACTCTCGACGTACGTTTCGCCAACCAAGTTGGCATCATCAGGAGATGATTAAAAAAATGGTTTTAATCATCTCCTGATGATGCCAACTTGGTTGGCGAAACGTACGTCGAGAGTGTTTGTTATGGTTTGGTGTTTTGTGGTAATTGTAACATTTCGTATGATGTATTTAGTAATAATTAACACGAACATTTTTAAATGCTACAATAAATTATATAAACCTGTAGCCACGTCCTGATTGCATCATTATATTCGACCTTTTCATTAGACATTTTTGTAAAATTTTGACGGCAAAATGGCGATAAAATTATATCAAAAAAATAATAAATTCACCATTCATGGTAATAAGGGTAATTTATAGATTATAATGAATTCAAAAACAAAAATAAATTACTCACAGAATCTGCTTAAAGTGAACTTCTTCATGTTATCCAAAAAATGTATGAAAAAAAGACACAGTCAACATGTCAATAAAATCAGAGACTGAAATGCACTGTTTTTTAATAAAACACGTTTGGGAAAATTTAAAATCACAGGAACTAAAAAAACGTACGGAATAAAAACCATGTCAAATAAATTATTTACCACTTTGTTTTATCAGAACCCGTGTTTTAGGTAAAATTAAAATTAGAAAACGAAAAAATTGTATGAAAAAAAACCACGTCAATTAATTATTCCCTAACACAAAAATGCACCACTTTATTTTAATAGAACGCGAGTTTTGAGTAAAATTAGCATCACAGTAACAACACCCGATCGGTGATCAAGTTGAAACACGAGAACTGAAAAGTATGACGTACTAAATTATATACAACACGGACCGTTACGTAATAAAGGTTAATCTTTAAAATATTTTATGTAATTAAGCAATTTTAAGAGAATGTTTTTAGAACTAGGCAAATTAAAATTTAATTTTTGTTTATGGAACATTTCTTAAAATTTATAAACACTTTGATAGAATTATTCATCAGAAATAAACCGACACTTAAAATTTAAATGTGTAGGTACATTTGATAAACTTATTTGGTATTTTGGACTGTCTTATTCTATGTAAAAAAATACTTGAAACAGAAGACCGAAACTAACAAAAAATTGTCAGAATGCGAGAACTTGCGATACTCAGGGGAGATCTAAATAAAATGTGTAGAGTATGCCTTACGAGTGATGCGAATTTAACAGATATATTTTCGCATTCGTCAAAATTCGGAACACAAATAGTCGATATGGTTATAAAGTGTGCATCCGTAAACGTAAGTAATATGCTCCGTCATAATATTGTAAATTATACGTATTTACAATTTGTGTTGAATTAATATAATAATGATGAAGGTAAATTTACCTTTACTATTATTATTTTATGAATTATGTTTTTAACATGTAACAGAAAAAGTATATATTATATAGAATATTATAAAATATAAATTAAATACTGTCACTTACATGAAATGAATTAGAATGTATGTCATAAATATTAAATTTAAAACTTTAATCACGAATTACCCTTCAAAACATTTAAGATTACTTTGATATTCTCTTTTTTTGAAATTCAAACCAAATGCTGAACGATGTTGTTTCAAACTTAATTAATTTAACTCGTAGAAAAGATACCTAGAATCAATAAACAATACGAAATATGGATCATAGTACCGAGAGATTGTAGAAATAATTAAGAGATAAACAGTTCATAGACAAGTTTGATTTAATCAATAATTTTTAACAGATATCGAGGAACGACAATCTACCAAAATTCATCTGTAAATTATGTTACAAAGAACTGGAACGAGTCCATAGGTTTCAAAACAAGGCACTGCAGTCCGAAAGAACTTTACACAACTATTTACGAAGTCTTCATCCCGGTTGCTCAAACGATTGCGATAATACAGAAGAAAACATTATTATAAAACAAGACAGCATCGACGATAACAGTATCAGTTGGGAAGAAACAAAATTCGAGCTTAATGACACTGAAGTGACGCCAACTTCAGATAAAGAAAAGTCCAACGTGACGGTGAAATGTGAATTTCCGGAAACATTAGAAAAAACATATTTCGAGGACAGTTTCGATATTAAACAAATAAGCGTCAAACAAGAGAATCACGATGAAACTGGCGCAGTTCAACCAATTACCGGCAATAAACGTAAAAGGAAACTTGCAAAAAATAAAACACCAAAACCGAAACGCGTTTTTAATAAGGATTCGTTCCAGTGTGACATTTGTAGTAAGTATTTTACACAAGCTAACCACGTGAAAGTGCATAAACGGATCCATACCGGTGAAAAACCTTATCAGTGTGATGTTTGCGGCAAGTGTTTTGGCAGAGAAGATCATTTAAGAAAGCATAAACGATCGCATACCGGTGAAAAGCCGTATAAGTGTGACGTGTGCAACAAAAGTTTTGGTAGAGAAGATTATTTGAAATTTCATCTGCTGATGCATTCGGATAAAAAACTTTATCAGTGTGACGTTTGCAGCAAGAGTTTTCGCATAGCCAGTTATTTAAAGACGCACAAACTTGTCCATGCTGCTGAAAAACGGTACAAATGTACTTATTGCAACAAAAGATGTACACAAATGCATAACTTAAAGAAACATATGTTGGTGCATACCGGTGAGAAACCGTACCAATGTGACGTTTGCAGTGAACTCTTCAAACAGATCACGCAATTGAAAACGCATAAAATGAAACATACTGGTGAGAGACCGTTTCAATGTAATGTTTGCGGTAAAGGCTTTACCACGACGGCTCTTTTGAAAAGACATAAAGTTGTGCATACCGGTGAGAAACCGTTTCAATGCGACGCGTGCGATAAAAGTTATACTCAGATGGAACATCTCAAAAGACACAAAATTGCACATACCGGTGAGAAACCTTATAGATGCGACATTTGTAATAAGTGCTATACGCAGTCGGCTAGTTTAAAAGCGCACAAACGAATACATACCGGTGAGAAACCGTATGAATGTGAGATATGTAAGCGATGCTTTGCTAGTTCCAGCACGTTGAAGTCGCACATCGCTTCTCATACCAATAAGCAAAATAAATATCAGTCTGACGTTTCAATTAATAATGAATTATGCTCTCATCCATGTAGCTAATATTATAAAAACTTTGTTGACAAATATAATAAAATAGATAAACAAATTTCTGTTGACTTTTATTTTTAACTAGCGGCCCGGTCCGGATTTGCCCGGATGCTATGAGTTTGATTTATTATCCCCTCCGTGAGAAATTCTCCCCATGCGAATCGAAAGCGGGGTTCATAATATTAGTAAGATTCATCTAATACGCTAATTTTTTCCGACTTAATCGACAATTAATATCATCATAACATTAGCTAATTTGCACAAAATATTCATTAAATATATACCTAAACCTTCCTCGTGAATTTGTTTGTCTATTGGTGAAAACCGAATGAAAATCCCCACAGTAGTTTCTGAGATTTGCGCGAACATACATATAGATACACGAGACAGTGCTTACAGGGGAATAACAAATACAGTGAAGTCTCTAGAATACGGTGTCACATTCATGATGTACGAAAACACAATAAATTAAATTGTCAATTCGTCCACGAAACCGTTACAATAGTGTAAGCTCATATGGTTTGATTCCAATATAAATAATATAGTTTATAATCATTGCGCAAGTTGACGTCAATCCACTTCTCAGTATAAAAACATTAATTTATTAAAATGAAGTGATTATTTAATTAATCATTATTTGCCAGGATTCATGCCACAATAACACACAATCTGTGAAAACTTTAACTAGCTATCTCATTACAGTTTGTAGAGGGTAGTATAGCCTAGTGGATAGCGTATTTGGTACCGCAGCCTCTAAACTAACTATCGTGGGTTCGGATCCCACCTGCGCTAATGGATGTTTTGTGATGGTATTTAGTTTTAAGAAAGTTGTTATTTAGTGTAGTTGAAAGACGCTAATCATCTGAGATGTCGACGCGCCTATAATCTACAATAAATAAAATCTTACCGTTTGTGAGATAGAACCTTGTGACAGATGGACGGAAAGTGTAGACAGGGTAATAGGGTTCTTAAACGGAGTACGGAACCCTAAAAACATAATTATAGTACCTACAGTTAGAAAATTTCCTTTCAAAATGAAAGAAAATACAACCTTAAGTGGAGACATCACTAAATTGTGCCGGCTGTGCCTCAAGAAAAGTACTAATTTAATTGATTTATTTTCGCTTTCACTAAAACTTGGAGGACGAATAGTGGATGTTATTGAAAGATGTACTCCCGTACGCGTAAGTAATATTATTTTGTGTAAACTAAGTCCTTAAAAATATTACCTTCAAATGCATTTGGGGAAAAATGGCAACCTGAGACTTTATAAATTCAATTCAATTTGTTTTTCGTGAACAAAACGGTTACAAAAAAAAAACCTTGTTATAGTTGTACAAAATTGGAAGAAGTTTGGGCGTGGCTTCGCATACATAAATGTTGCTTTTTTGCGGAGTTTTTGGGTACTGTGTATAATATCTAGAATAAAAAAAATGTCTCCAGATTTTTTGTCTCTACAAGCATTACACGAGAATTGTTAATGTCTTTTATTTATGATGAGTTGCAGAAAGCATTGTCAGAAAATCAGATTTGACAAAGACCTTAGATTGTGATATTAAAATTACATTTTTTATATATGCATGAACAATTTAATGTCGTGAAACTTGATATGTAGAACATTAGCTTGAATTCACAGAAAAATCTACATAGAAAAAGATCGCTTTTCAAGCTAAACTTTTATAAAAATGCATAGAAAAATGTTGTTTCGAACAAACAGATCGACAGACAGACAGGCAGATGGACAACTAAGGATTCCGTTTTTTCATACTGAGGTACGGAACCTTAAAAACTAAGTTAAAAGCAGGATCGATTTCAATTTCTACCTTGCTTTTCTTGTGGAGAAATATCTATGATCAGTGGTCACTGTCTAAGGTTATCAGATTTTCTGACAATGCTTTCGGTAGCCCAACAATAATTGATTAGAAGTGACAATCCTACTCGCGGTTTAAAAATAATGAACAATTATATATATTTATTTTTTAACAGATCGGAATTCGACACGAAAAATTACCAAACGTCATCTGCAAATTATGTTACGTCGAATTAGACAGAGTCCAGTTCTTTCTAAACAAGGCACTGCAATCGGAAAAAGCACTGCAAAAATATTTGCGACAATTAGATCCCGGCTACGAAAGTCCAAAGGACAACACCTCCATAAAAAACGATAGCAACGACGATGACGACACAAACAGGAGTTGGGATGAAACAAGTGCCGATCAAGACACTGCGCCGGCGTCAACTTCAAACACAGAAAGCGCCAATTTCAGTGCAAATCTTATACTGAAATGCGAATACCCCGAACAACTGGTGAAAACTCATTTCGAGGAAACTTTCAACAATCTTCCTTTAAGTGCTGTAAAACAAGATACAGTCCACTTGACAAACCCAGTGCCATCTAGCGGTGACAGCAGTACTACGTTCAAATCATCAAAAGAGAAAAAAATATTACAGTGCGAAGTATGCAACAAGATCTTCACGCAAGCTAAGCATTTAAAAGTACACAAACGTATTCATACTGGTGCGAAACCGTTCCAGTGCGACTCTTGCGGCAAGTGTTTTGGTCGAGAAGATAATTTGCGAACGCATAAACGTTTACATACTGGTGTGAAACCTTTTAAATGTACAATTTGCAGTAAATGTTTCAGCAGAGAAGATCACGTAAGAACGCATATGCGTAGTCATTCTGGTAAGAGGCCGTATCAATGCGATATCTGCGGCAAGTGCTTTACTCAGTGCGGTTTGAAGACACATAAACTGCTTCACGAAGGAGAAAAATCGGACAAATCGATAAAACCGTACAAGTGTGACGTTTGCAACAAGAGTTTCTCTAAACCAATAGGATTGAAGACCCATAAACTGATTCATTCACCTGACAAACGGTACCGATGTTCATACTGCAATAAAGGATATTCACAAACTTCAAACTTGAAAAAACACATGTTTATACACACTGGTGAGAAACCGTACCGGTGTGACGTTTGCAACGAATGCTTCACGCAAATATCGCATCTGAAAACACATAAGTTGAAACATACCGGCGAGAAACCGTATCGATGCGACGTGTGCTATAAAGGTTTCACATCGGCGTGCGTTTTAAAAAGACACAAACTTGTACATGCTGGTGAGAATCAATTTCAGTGTGACCTTTGTGATAAAAGTTATTCTCAGTTGGTTCATTTGACAGTACATAAGGGAGTTCATACCGGGGAGAATTCGTATCAGTGAAATGCAACAAGACGTGTTGAGAACGGCCGAGCGTGTAGCGGTGCTGTTGTTTACATGGCGTTGCTATAGTTCCTCTATTACAAGTCCCCAGTTCCCGGGTTCTAGCCCGAGAGCTGGTAAAAGTGTCAATTGAATTTTCAATTTATTATTAAAAAAAATAATAATGAATTGAAAATATGAATTGGTGCTAGGCCCAAATAACCTTAGCTGTTGGTGGTCTTTAAAACACACACTTGACACTTGTTCAACTACTTTGAAAGATCTATTGAATTCATACTAATGAGAAACCGTACATAGTATCAAGCATTTTAAAATTGCACATAGCTTCTCACACTAACAAGAAAAAAATTATATAAATTAATGTTTTAATTAATACTATTTAGTGTTGGATCCTTACAATTAATTAATGGTAACTTTGTAATTTTAAAACATCAATAATAAATAAAATCGTTACTTTACCTGTAATTGTAATTTTTTAACGTAATTTCAACTTTGATATTGGGATCTGTCAAATGAGCATATGACATCTGGTGGTAGAAAATTTTACTCGAGTAAGGGAACAATTTACATGCAACCAGTGTTTAAGTTCATCGTGAAATTGTTTATTACAAAAATAAAACAAGTAAAATAAATAAACAAAGCGTTTATCCACGATGTTTTCTAATATCATAGCATTAAACACTATCAGTTATTACCCTGTGAAACTTACTTTACAGCAAATTATCTTTTTCTAATGAAATGTGAAGAAATTGTACCTGTTTATGAATTAAAAAGTTATGCATTTATAGTTTTTAACTATGAAACAATAGCAACTATTGTAATTTTTCCCTCCCATTTGACCGATCCCAATTGTATAATTTATAGTTTATAGAATACTTAGCCCGAATTAGTCATTTCTAGAATTTTCGTCTGGTTAAAATAAATACACAAACACTTAAAAAATTCTACATATTTGTTAAGGTTAGTAGAGTATAGGTTACCTCGCTCCGATAGATAGTAGTGGGGGGGATGACGTCACTCGGAATATACCATACTTGCTCACTTCAATAGAAAAGATCATGGACGCTGCTAATTTTTGGAAATAAAAATCACAGTAACCATAGTATTGTGATATGTTTTTTCAATACCTAATAGAAACTTTATATTAGAAATCGTGTCCATCGTGATTATAATAAAATTAAGAAAAATCGCAGGATAGTGGACAAAATATTGAATTTATTTAATTAAATGTACGACGTTTCGTCTATATATTTAGACTTTTTCAAGTACACAAAAAAATAAAAAATAAAAATTTTTTTATTTTTTTGTGTACTTGAAAAAGTCTAAATATATAGACGAAACGTCGTACATTTAATTAAATAAATTCAATATTTTGTCCACTATCCTGCGATTTTTCTTAATTTTATCCTAATAGAAACATGATTCTTCTGTTTGTGAAAAAAATATGATAAGTTGTCAATGTTGCGATAGCTGGTAAGTGTTATGGTGTTTTGTGGTTATTTTTAATATTTTGTGAATATAAAAGATAAAATAATAATTTATCAATTTGTTAGTTAATTCTATGCGTTTCTTAAATTAAAAAAAAGAAGGTAATTAACAAGATCTGCCATTTCTTGAGCATTATTTAATTTTTTGTTTGTTTATAATATTATAGATATTAAAATTATCCTATTTTTTAACATCTATTCTTCTATTTATTGTCTCCTGCCAATTTTAAGAAAAAATCTGCACGAAGCACCTAATATAAATAAGCATAATCTTCAACAATTTTTGTACTTGATTCAAACTAAATTCCAGCTGACGTCATTCTTGCGCTTACGCTGAATTGGTCAGATGGAACGAGGCAACCTGTACTCTAATAACCTTGCATATTTGTGTGAAGGATTTTTCAAGTGTTTGTGTATTTATTTTATTCAATCATGTTCTACCAAGTGCCTAGCGATAATTCTATTGAAATCATATTTTGTCTGGTTATTTCGGGTTGCGATGCGTTATTGTTTACTACGGTACAAAGCAGTCTTGCGCTGGAACGCAGTAAAGGTGATGCAAGAAAACAAAGTATTCAATTAACGTGTACGTGATATCAACAACAAAAAATTACTGTTAATTTATTCGTTTCCTTTCAAAATGAAAATAATTACCATTTTCACTGGTGATATCACTAAATTGTGTCGACTGTGCCTCAAGAGAAGTGTTAATTTAATTGATTTATATACTCATTCACACAAACTCGGAGGGCGAATAGTCGATGTTATTGAAAGGTGCACTACCGTTCGCGTAAGTAATATTAGGTGTCAAGTTTCTCAAGTGCATTAAGGGTAGCATTGTAACCGGAGATTTTATCAATTTAGTTTTTTTCTCGTAACTACTTTGTATAGAAAAAACGTGTTTTTAGAATTTTTGTCAGCGTGTTTTTTCTGCCAGCATTACTCGAAAACGGCTAGACAAATTTTGATAATATTTAGTAGCCAAACTTATGATATTGGGTTTAAGACAAAGTTTTTGTCAAAACCGACATTGCCGCGAGCAAAGCCACGTGTAAAAGCTCGTATTACTTTGTGTACTAACCAATAAATTGATTATTTCTTTTATCTAAGAAGTTAAAATTAGTCTTATAAGAGAGACATCCAATGACGTCACGTTACAGTGCTATATCAGACAAAATTATTTATTTAATATATATTTATCTATATAAGAAGAAAAAGGGACATTTAGACGTGTCACTGGAAATAACTTATAACTCACCCAGCGCGAATCTGAAAGGTGACGGTGACGGGTTAAATAAATATTTTTGAAGCTATGCTTCTATAGGCGCGTTAGACGATTTCTGGCAGGGGAAAAACTTATGGGTTCGCGTCACGTCACCGGTCACCGACATGCTCATGTTAAAAGTACATCTATAGCTATGGCCAGCGGTGAACGTATAATACTGGCGCACGCTATGTAAAATTAATATCGGAGAGTTTTATAGGGCACAAAAAAATAAAATGGCGTTAGATTTCAAAATGGCGGCCATATGTACTTTTGTAAAAATTATCCGATCTTTTTGAAAATTGATATTTAAGAGTTTTATAGGACACAAAAAAATAAAATGGCGACCATATGTACTTTTGTAAAAATTATCCGATTTTTTTGAAAATTGATATTTAAGATTTTATAGGACACAAAAAAATAAAATGGCGTCAGATTTCAAAATGGCGGCCGTATGTACTTTTGTAAAAATTATCCGATCTTTTTGAAAATTGATATTTAAGAGTTTTATAGGACACAAAAAAATAAAAAGGCGTCAGATTTCAAAATGGTGGCAGTATGTACTGTTGTAAAAATTATCCGATCTTTTTGAAAATTGATCTTTAAGAGTTTTATAGGACTCAAAAAAATAAAATGGCGTCAGATTTCAAAATGGCGGCCATATGTACTTTTGTAAAAATTATCCGATTTTTTTGAAAATTGATATTTAAGAGTTTTATGGGACACAAAAAAATAAAATGTCGTCAGATTTCAAAATGGCGATCAAATATTAACTTTTCAATTGTATTGTCTATAGCTTTGATAAATTCGGTTTTATATAGGTACAATGCGTAAAAAGCATAGCTTCTGTCGGGTGTTCCATGACACCTTTTGACTTTTTTTCTGACATAGCATTGTAACGTGACGTCATTGAGTGTTTCTCTTAGTTACGAGCGTTTCTCGTAGGTGATTTTATATATCTTGCTATAAGGATGTATTTAAAAAAGTTATTTGTCTTGTAAAAATACAATTTTTTTAAAATTTTGTAACAGATCGGAATTAGACACGAAAAACTACCGAATGTCATCTGCAAAAAATGTTGCATAGAATTAGAAAAAGTTCACTTATTTCTAAACAAAGCATCGCAATCTGAAAAAGCACTGCAAAACTATTTACAGCAAGTAAATCCCGGCTACGAAAGTACAAATGACGTTTCAATAAAACATGAAAGCATCGACGATTACGATACAAACAGGAGTTGGGAAGAAACAAATGCTGATCAAGACACTGCGCCGGCGCCAACTTTCAACCCAGAAAGCGTCAATTTCAACGAAAACCTCATGCTGAAATACGACTACCTCGCGGAACAACAAACTCCTTACGGGGAAACTTTCAACAATTTTCCATTAAATGCTATAAAACAAGAAACTATCGACGTGGCAAATTCAATGCCATCTACCGCTGACAGCAGCACTTCTTTCGAGCCTTTTGTCGAAAATAAATCACCAAAAGAGAACAAAATCTTACAATGTGAAATCTGCAACAAGATTTTCACAAAAGCTAAGAATTTAAATGTACACAAACGAATTCATGCTGACGCAAAACCCGAACAACTGGTGGAAACTCATTACGGAGAAACTTTCAACGATCTTCCTTTAAATGACATAAAACAAGAAACTATCGACGTTGCAAATCCAATGCCATCTACCGCTGACAGCAGTACTATTTTCGAGGAAAATGAATCAAGCGAGAAAAAAATTTTACAGTGTAAAATATGCAACAAGATCTTTACAAAAGCCAAGTATTTAAACGTACACAAACGTATTCATACAGGAGCAAAACCGTTCCAGTGCGACGCTTGCGGCAAGTGTTATAGTCGAGAAGATAATTTGAAAATGCATAAACGTTTACATACTGGTGTGAAACCTTTCAAATGTACCGTTTGCAGTAAATGTTTCAGCACAGATGATCATGTAAGAAGACATATGCGTAGTCATTCCGGTAAAAGACCGTATCAATGCGACATTTGCGGCACGTGCTTCACGCAAATATCGCATCTGAAAACGCATAACCTCAAACATACTGGTGAGAAAAAGTTTCAGTGTGATATGTGCTCTAAAAGCTTCATTTTGGCGTGTGTTTTAAAAAAACACAAACTTGTACATGCTCGAGAAAACCAATTTCATTGTGATCTTTGTGATAAAAGTTATTCAAAGTTGGTACATTTGACAAAACATAAAAAACGTCACGCCGGCGAAAATCTGTAACAGTAAAAGGCAACCACTCACTACTATGGAAGATCATAAAATGAATTCATACCGATGAGAAACTGTACATTTTATCAAGCATTTTGTAAATGGCTTCTGCATACTCAAGAACAAAATAAAAATAATTAATACTATTTAATGTTTGATCCTAAAAATTAATGTAAATAGTAACTTTGTAATTTGAAAATATTAATACAAATAAATAAAATCGTTACTTTATCTGTAATTATAAGTTTTTAAAAAACTATTATTTATCTTAAAGAAAAATCAAACTCGTTGGTTGATTTCTATATCGTGTTTTATGTATGTATCTAACATGTAGATTATCTTACGATGTCTACAAGATATGATTTGTTTCTAGAATATTATGTGGTAATACCATTTATAGCATTGATATATCTAGGTATTTATTAATATATCCCATTAAAAAGGGTGTTCGAAATACTTTTCACTTTTATGTTGGGCTCACGCTGGTACGAGGATTCACTTCATATCATAGCTATTGCATTAGCATATATGAATTGACACTCGCATGTAGTGAAAATCTATTGATTCTGAAGCATATAAGGAGAATATTAATTTAGCAATCTTGTTACGGTTGAGTATTGTAAGCTCATTCCGCCGCGAAAGTGGAAAGGTTCAGGTTAGAATCCTGACTGTGACCACTGGTTGGTAAAATGATTTTTTCCAATATGTTTCGAAACAATTATATAATTGGTTACTTTCCAATGAAAAAAATTTTCAATTGCATTTCAGCCATATAAAACAATTATTTATCTATAAGTTTCAAGTCATTTTTAGTATTTCTGTATGTCTGTCTATTCCGGGTTACTGTTAACTAAAGTACAAAGCAGCTTTGCTCTCACTACTAAGTTTGTAAATTAACACTTTTTGTCCAATTTTCTTAGTAATATGTGCCATTCATAGTGATGGGCGCTTACGAGATATTTTTACAATCGAAACAATTGTAATCGTTCATAATAATAATCGAGTTCACAATCGACTCGGAGTTTGATTTTACAATCGAAATGTTCGATTGTTCAATACAATCGAAATGTTCGATTGTTGTCGATTATTTGCCACATAGGTTATAGCAATAGCAGCGAATGAGAATACATACAATCGCGATTCAAGGTTATATGCTAGTCGACTGACGTTCACGCGACTGGTTGATTGTTCACTGTTCTCACTATTCTGTGATCTCTTCACTATTGAATTCGTATTACGCGATTACTGCACAATCGATCGTCGACTCGACCACAGTTGTTGAGTGATGAACGATTGTATATTATGTGACCCTTGACAGTGTACTATGCGACTCGGTTTCGCTGAAGTATGAAACAACAACAATCGAGTCCAAGTGACAACCATCGAGATGTTTGAACAATCGACTAAAACATCTCGTATTCACAAACCTGCTACATGATGGCAGATCGACATTAATTTAAAAAAAAAATACGCGTGTGAAAGGAAACAAATTAACAAAATGGAGGAAGTAACGATAAGTGACTCCGACTTAAGTACAATGTGTCGATTGTGCTTGTCAAGAGACGCTACAGCGTTAGATATTTTTACTTTTTCAACCAAACTGATGAATCAAGTAGCTGATATAATTATGAAATGTGCTCCCGTTCAAGTAAGTTCGCTTTTAAAGAGGCGATTCACAATGTTTATATCTACCTTAAATATCATTATTCATTATGGTTTATTAATATAGGTATACTAATATATTCTAAATCAAAATGAAAGTAGGCAGTTTATACATTATAATTAACCTTTTATTTTTGGCAAAAGACGTTGCACACAAAATAATAATGTAATAATTTTCGTTAGCAAAAACGATAAAATATTTTCGGTTCAATATTTTATGTTTTGTTAAGGTTTTTCAAATTGGGAAAATAAACTTTATGCTGTAATCATGGGTGAATAAAATAGGTCGCTAGTGTTACTTCAAAATAATAATAATGTATCTACTGATTATTTTCAAAGACTTATTTTACAAAATAGCATAAATTATGTGTTGATACATTTTCGATTCTCAGATAACAAGACGCGATAGGATGCCGAATTTCATCTGCCAATTATGTTTCACTCAACTGGAGAAAAGTCACCAGTTCCAGATGCAAATAGTTGAGTCTGACGAAACACTGCGACGCTATCTGCAACAACGCGCTTCTAGCAAACAAATCAAGACTGAAAGTTCTATTCAGGAACCTTCTGAGGACACCAAAACAGATGTCACTAAGTGTGAATCTTTAGAATTTCATGATGAGTATCATATAGATGCCCACCAGCAAGAGACGGTGCCTACAAATTATATTTCAGCAAACAAAATTAGCAAAGAAATGTCTTTGACGTTTGAAATCAAAGAAGAACCGATAGATATATATCCAACGGGACGTACTGATAACTTAAATACAGATATGAATTGTGAATCCTTAGAAATTCAAGACGTATTTGATATGAATGTCAACTCGAAAGAAAAATTATCTACAAATTACACATCAGCATACAAAATTAGTAAGGAAATATCTTCAAAATCAGAAATCAAAGAAGAATCGTTAGATGAAAATTCATTAATTTCAACGGAATATACTGAAAACTTAACAGAAACTTTATCTGAGAATGACGGTACGGAAAACTCGATCGACGAACAATCGGAGAACTCCGCGAGTCTTCGTTTTGCTAGTGCAACAGAATATTGTGCTAAAAGTGAAGATGGAAACCAAACTAACTCAGAAAATCAAAAGGACCCCGAAAACTTAAATGATATGAAGTATAAGTGTGAACTTTGTAATAGACGCTTTACTTATTATAGTCAATTCAAATTTCACAAAATTGCACATACTGGTGAGAAACCGTACGAGTGTGACGTTTGTATGAAAAGTTTCGCTCGACTGAACAGTTTAAAACGCCACAAGCGTACACATAC
Organism: Mongoloraphidia duomilia; assembly: GCA_039654895.1. Taxonomy (NCBI): domain Eukaryota; kingdom Metazoa; phylum Arthropoda; class Insecta; order Raphidioptera; family Raphidiidae; genus Mongoloraphidia; species Mongoloraphidia duomilia. The sequence goes on along the minus strand of CM077526.1, from coordinate 23,816,056 downwards.
AGGTGAAAAACCATATTATTGTGACGTTTGTGATAAATACTTTTTTGGAACAAGAAGTTTAAAACTTCACAAATTTAAACATACCGGTGAGAAACCGTATAAGTGTGACATTTGCGATAGAAGTTTCGTCCGGAGATCGTTGTTAAATAATCACAGAAGGGTACACACTGGTGAGAAACCTTATCAGTGTGACGTTTGCAATAAGGGTTTCAGCTCTCTTTTCAACGTGAAAACTCATAAGCGTGTACATACTGGTGAAAAACCGTATAAGTGTGACATTTGCAATAAATGTTTCGTCCAGTTATCAAATTTAAACGTTCACAAACAGATACATACTGGTGTCAAACCATATAAGTGTGACATGTGTAGTAAATCCTATGCTGTCCCGAGCCACTTAACTGTTCATAAACGTACACATACTGAAGAGAATCTGTATCGATGTGACGTTTGTGATAAGAGTTTCAATGTATCGAGTATATTAAAAAGACATAAGCGTATACATACTGGGGAGAAACCATATCAGTGTGACGTTTGCGATAGGCGTTTCATCTGTTTGTCAACATTAAATAGTCACAAACGCACACATACTGGTCAGAGACGATCACAACGCTTAACTGCCCACAAGCTTAAAGAGCACTCAGATGTTTAGTTTTATGTTTTTTGCCATACCTACTACAAAATAACTACTTTCCATGCGCGTCTACCGCCCATTGGATCATTTAACAAGCAGGCGTGCCGAAAGTGTGTTCAATACTAACGAGTACGGGAAGTAAACGGTTGCCATAGTAACTTATATTTATTCGCTCTATCCGCCTGCTATTGTATATTCACGGCCTGCTGTAAACGTAAATTTTTTCGGGTGGCGCCATGCTACGCGATTATTGTAAACTATTAAATATGAGTTTAATACTGCTGTTTTATTATAGGGATCCGTCAAAAGAGCATATGACATCTGGTGGCAGAAAATTGTACTCAAAACGAGGGAAAATTTTACATGCTAACAGTGCAAATTTATCGTGAAATTGTTTATTAGAAAAATAAAACAAGTAAAATAAACAAAAAGTTTATCGAAAATGGAATTCGCGACGTTTTCTAATATCATGGCAATAAACACTGTCAGTTATTGCCTTGTAAAACTTACTTTACACAGAATTATTTTCTAATGAAATGTGGAAAACTGTATTTATGAATTAAAAAAATATTTTAAATTAATAATAAGATGTACTTATTATCATACTACACTACAATAGTTGAATCCCTGATGATTGACAAATTTATAGGATTAACTTTGTATACAAATATTTTGAGGTTAGTAACTTACCTACTTATTACAATATAACTTCCTATGTTGCAGTTATGTGTTAACATTATTCACCTAACCCAGCCTTAAAGGCGCATTGAACGCGGATGATTAATTTCGTGGAGATTTTCTTTTAATTTTGATCGTTTTAAGTAATATGTCGTAAAGATTACTACTTTTGACAGTTCATTTTGCATGCATTTTTCTCGTTATATTTCCGACATTTGATAATATGCCCGGCTTTGAGAATTCGTTCTCCTTCAACAAAATTCCTTTGTTTAGGATTCGTACCGGCCCAATCACAAATTGCACTTATATTTATCATTTCTTATCACTTTGAAAATCATAAAATTACACGCAAAAGTATACCCCGTATATGAAATTTCCCCCCCTCTGCGCCATGTTTTTTAAACTCCACCTATCTGACGGATCCCAATATAATGAATTTTTTATTGGAAAAGGCAGCCATAGGTTGATAAAAATGATTTTTTCTAATAATGCAAAAATAAATATGAAATTTGGCTGCCTTGTCGAATAAAAAAATTCCCTATTGTAAACTATATCTGACCTAACATAAATATCCATTTACGGTGTTTTTGTAAGAAACTGATTACAAATCTGAAATATATCGCTATGTTCAAATATTACTTTTAAAATGTATATATTTATTAAAACAAAAAAGGGTGTGGGTCTTGGGACCCCCGACAGATGTGAAACATCAAAAAAAACGTTATTGAACTCGGTGGTATTCTCTATGTAGTAGTATATATTTTTTCAAAAGCAGCAACTAACTGTTATGCTGACGTAATCCTATATACTGCACTGTAACACACGCGGTTGCCCGAGCGTGCGGAAGCCGAGAGAGAGAGTGCCGCAGTGGTGGGGAGAACAGCAGCGAATGAGCGGACCAAACATTTCGTTGCATATTTCCCCTCACGCGGCTGTTCACTGCCCGACATAAGATGTTTCACATCAAAAATAATATTTTTTATAAATGATCCACAGGAAATTTTCTTTCGACCCCTGTATACGTGGCATAGTATGCGAATGATGGCGTACAAAGATTTATTTAATTTTAATTAAATTTCGCAATTACACAATCATATTGTATTCCATCACCACACGAAGCCTATTTAAAATGAACGCATTCGAACCATTTTAAGAGATATTTAGGGGTTGAAAAATTTTTGATTCCAAAAAAACTGAACAAATTACCGGCAATATTTCAAAATAAATACTTAGATTTTTAGTATAAGTTCACATGCATACAATAGTACATTACACCTCCTAAAGTTATTCCTTTATCTATACAATTGGTACTCCTGAATACAAGTATACACACTTGCATACAAATATAACAATACACTTACAATAGCTTCCATAACTTTCTTTCATTATAAAAATGGAAACAGTTGTCTAAAATCCATGCTAATAACAACATCGTTCAAATAATGTTCATAAATCATAATTTCACTATAAAATGTAAGTATTTTGAATCTAATTCATTCATTTATCTTTATTTTCAAATACTGTATTATAACTTGTTCATTTTAATGTATATATGTATAACATTTCAGAATATTACTGATGATGCCTAAAAAGGCGAAACGTTTAGTATAAATAAAACTCTTTCAATATAAATAAATTGGCTGCAAAAAACTTCCAAAAAACCCTATAAGTTTACATGTTTGCTTAAAATTTAAAAAAAAAACCTCTAGACAGGGCTGGATTTAGACTATTCAATAAAACATGCACGCGGATAGTGTATTACTTCTATTAACGTGTCTATAATTTAATATAGATGTTGATAAAATGATTGCCAAATGCCAATATGTTTAAAAGAAAAGAATGCACTTGCTTTTATTAAACATGATGGGAATTGGATTGGCAGACAAACCGTGTTTTATACAATCTGAAACCAGTGGAAAATATATTTACGCTGCAGATAACAAAAAAATAATTTAAAATGAAAGAATTTGCATCACTCAGTGGAGATGTTAGCAAACTGTGTAGAGTATGCCTCAACGCAGATACGGATTTAACTGACATATTTTCACATTCTTCAAAGTTAGGAGGAGAAATTGCGGATATACTTATACAATGCGCCCCCGTCCACGTAAGTAATTTGTGATAAATTGAAATACATATAAATTTTGCGGAATGTACAAACACACTAAACAATCTAAAATTATCTGGCGATGTTTTATTCCCTCCAATAAAACTACACGACTAATTAAAAAATTCACAGATTTCGCAATCCTTGCAACCATCGAGGACATTGGAAATGATAACAGCATATATGAAACATAATTAACTGTTTATTATACACACAATATTTATCAATGCACTGTTTAGTTTTGTCAGGAATAACCCTATTATTCTTCTGTTATATACGCGTTCACTTTTGCTTGATTACTTAACTTTTTAATGGATTTTTCTACAGTATTTATTAACATTTGCTCAAAAATAACACCGCAGATCGTCGCAAATACCTGTCAATTAACTAGACATGATATAAAACACATTTCGAAAAAATTGCACTTGTTCAATTTTGCATGATTGCTCCTCACTTGATCGCGACACCGTTGTTTTCGTCGCAAATACCTCTCAATTAACTAGACATGATATAAAACACATTTCGAAAAAATTGCACTTGTTCAATTTTGCATGATTGCTCCTCACTTGATCGCGACACCGTTGTTTTCGTCGCAAATACCTCTCAATTAACTAGACATGATATAAAACACATTTCGAAAAAATTGCACTTGTTCAATTTTGCATGATTGCTCCTCACTTGATCGCGACACCGTTGTTTTCGTCGCAAATACCTCTCAATTACCTAGACATGATATAAAACACATTTCGAAAAAATTGCACTTGTTCAATTTTGCATGATTGCTCCTCACTTGATCGCGACACCGTTGTCTTTTGGCCTTGAACGAAAACTCGTAACTCTGCCCCCATATACGAACATGAACATTTCCAATGTTAAAATTGTTTTTAAATATACTTATTGATTTTAAACAGATAACAAGACATGATAAATTACCCAGTTTCATCTGCATAGTATGTTGCAATGAATTGAAAAGAGTCAAGCAATTCCAAAACAAGGCAATACAATCAGAAAGAACTTTACAGAACTATTTTCAGCGCTTAGATCCCAGTTCTAGTAATTCCAAGGAATCATTAGAAGACGAAAACACAGAAGATAACAATTCCATAAAACAAGACAGCATCGATGACTATAGTAACGGAAGTTGGACTGAAACAAAAGCAGATCTTAAAGACACTGAAGTAAAACAAAATACTAATTTAAGCTCAAATCTTAAACGTGAATATCCAGAAAGATTAAGGGACACTAATTTAGAAGAAACATTTGATAATCTCAATGCAAAAAGCGTAAAACAAAAAACAATAGCCAAAACAGTGTCACCACCCGTCATCGGTAAGAGAAAGAAACTTTCAAGAAATAAACCGCCAAAACCGAAACATGTTCGTAAAAACTTATTTCAATGCGAGATATGTACCAAATATTTCACCCAAGCTATTCATTTAAAAATGCACAAACGTCTGCACACAGGTGAGAAACCGTTCCAGTGTGACGTTTGCGGCAAGTGTTTTGGTAGAGAAGATAATCTAAGAACTCACAAACGTTTACATACCGGCGAGAAACCGTATCAATGCAACGTTTGTAGCAAATGTTTCAGCAGAGAAGATCATTTAAAAGTACATCAGCGAATTCACACAGGTAGAAAACCGTACCAATGTGACGTTTGCGGCAAATGTTTTACTCAATGCGGTTTAAGGACACACAAACTTCAACACATCGGAGAAAAATCGGATAAATCAAATAAACCTTATAAGTGTGACGTTTGCAACAAGAGTTTTACTCAATCTATTGGATTGAAGACACATAAACTTATCCATTGCGTTGAGAAACCTTACCGATGTTCCTACTGTAACAAAGGCTGTTCGCAAATGTCTAACTTGAAGAAACATATGTTGACACATACTGGTGAGAAACCGTACCAGTGTGACGTTTGCAGCGAACTCTTCACGCAAATCACGCATTTGAAAACGCATAAAATGAAGCATACTGGCGAGAAACCGTATCGATGTGACGTGTGCAGTAAAGGTTTCACTTCGGCGGGCGTTTTAAAAAGACATAAACTAGTACATACTGGTGAGAAGCCGTTTCAGTGTGATCTTTGTGATAAAAGTTATACTCAGTTGGGCCATTTGAAAGTACACAAACGGGTACATACCGGTGAGAAACCGTATCGATGTGACGTTTGCAACAAGTGTTACACTCATTCGGTTAGTCTTAAAGCGCACAAACGTATTCATACCGGTGAAAAACCGTATGAGTGTCACGTTTGTAAAAGACGTTTCACCAGTTCGAGTATCTTAAAATCACACATTGCTTCGCACACTATTAAGAAAAATGTTAATTTGTGATCCGATCCAAGTTAAAAAAATAGCTTTGATGAAAATATTATGAAAATTGTACAAATTAAATATATGCGCGTCTTACTGTTTCGCCTATTTGTTATTTTTTACAATGCCACAAATAATTTGAACTGACAATTTTTACGACTGACATAAAAAAATCAAACAAACCGTTTAAATAACGCGCGCTTTTGTACAACGATATTAAAAATAATCGAAAATTTAAACTTGCTATTGTTGTGTCTTTTTGAGTCAACATTAATACTCTACATTGTCGACCACAACATCGTTTTGTTTTGGCAGTTTCTATTAGCTACGCTTTTGAAACAAACAAGTTATTCAAAATTATAATCTCGTTGTGGACATATTTTAGACTCGTCTTGATTAAATCAAATTTTGTTGTGTTTTATTTATTTATTATTAATTTTGTATAAAGATCTACGATATTATTAAATAACGTCAAAAAGATCTTTATATTATAAAATAATGTAAATATTTACAAGCCTATTAAATTTTTGTCGCGTTCTAAGAAACTGGTTATTGCATAACCTAAAATTAAACAAAAAACATGGCTGACACAGTCAGAAAATGAAAATCAGAAGTTTCGCAAAACTAGATAAGAGTAAGATATTTTATGTTTAATTATATTTTATGGATCGATATTGTAGATTATAGATGCCCAATAATTTATTTATGATGTAAATAAATTATTGGGCATCTATAATCTACAATATCGATCCATTAAAATATAAATAAACATAAAATATCTTACTCTTATCTAGTTTTGCGAAACTTCTGATTTTCATTTTCACTCGCACAATAAAAATTTGGAACAGTTGTTACGTAAAATAATTATTTTGAAATATTCACAATTTTCATAAACCCACATCAAATTAAACCAAAAAATGTCTTTTAATCAAATCTAATTATGTTAGATAATTAAAAATGTTCACATCTTTTATAAACTCACGCCAGATTAAGCTGCATTTAGAGCAACGCACTACTCCACAAACATTTTGAAACTAAACAGTTACGTCACTGATGTGATGCATCTGTAATGACCCCTGTCTAACATAAAACTATTATGTAATAATTACAGTCATGAAAGAAATTACGACACCAATCGGAGATCTAAGCTAAACAACAGTCTGTAAACAAAATTGTCTTTGTTTTTACTTTTCATTCAAAATTTAAACTTCAAAAAAATTGAAATAACTGACAAACGATAGTTCAGCCCTAAAAACACAATAATTTGTATGTAAACCATGTACATAATATTATATTATGTACATGTAAACACTAAGCATAATATTCGTTGTACAGATAAAGAAATAAATCAAAATGAAAGAAATTACAGCCTTAAGAGGCGATGCTAGTAAACTGTGTAGGTTGTGCCTCAATGAAGATTCTACTTTAACTGACATATTTTCACATTCCTCAAAGTTAGGAGGACGAATAGCTGATGTAGTTGTACAGTGCGCTTCCGTACACGTAAGTAATGTTTAAAAGTAGATGTCCGAGTTAGTTTAAAGTATTTTGTCGTTATATTTGTTACACAAAAACTTTGTAAAGCGTTTGATTGTTTTATTTCCTCATACGAAACTTATAATAATATTTCTAAACGATATTTTCATTAAATGATTTTTGAACAGATAACGAGGCACGACAAGTTACCAAACTGTATCTGCAAAATATGTTACAATGAACTCGAAAAAGTCCAGCAATTTCAAAGCAAAGCAGTGCAATCAGAGAGAACTCTGCAAGACTATTTACAAAATTTGGACTCTAGATGTTCTGAGGACTATGAAGAATCATTAAAACATGACGATAATAGTTCCATAAAACAAGATAAGGTCGACTATGACAGTAACAGCAGCTGGGAAGAAACAAAAGTCGGTGTTAAAGATAACGAAGTGATGCCAACTTCAAATAAAGAAAGTACCAATTTAAGCACAGTAGTAAAATGTGAATATCAGAAAACTATTGTCGAAGGAAAATGTAAGAACAATAGTTCAACATTAGAGAAGGTTAAACCTACTATTCAAAGGAACAATAAAAAGAAATCGTGGAAAAAGAAACCGACAAAGCCGAAGTGTGTTCGTAAAAGTTCGTTCCAGTGCGACATTTGCAACAAATACTTCTCTCAAGCAATACATTTAAAAATACACAAACGACTTCACACCGGTGAAAAACCTTTCCAGTGTGACGTGTGCGGCAAGTGTTTTGGTCGAGATGACAATTTAAGAACGCATAAACGTTTACATACCGGTGAGAAGCCTTATCAGTGTGACTTTTGCAACAAGTGTTTCAGCAGAGAAGATCACTTGAAAGTACATCAGAGAACGCACACGGGTAAAAAACCGTATCAGTGTGACGTTTGCGGCAAATGTTTCACTCAGTGGATCGGACTGAGGACACATAAACTTCAACACAGCGGAGAGAAACCGTACAAGTGTGACGTTTGCAACAAGAGTTTCACTCAGTCTATCGGATTAAAAACACACAAACTTAACCATACCATTGAGAAACCGTTCAGATGCACCTACTGCAACAAGGGCTGTTCGCAAATGGCCAACTTAAAGAAACATATGTTAATACATACCGGTGAGAAACCGTACCAGTGTGACGTTTGTAGTGAGTTCTTTACGCAAATAACGCACTTGAAAACGCATAAAATGAAACATACTGGTGAGAAACCGTTCCGATGTGATGTGTGCAATAAAGGTTTCACATCGGCTGGCATTTTGAAAAGACACAAACTAGTACATACCGGTGAGAAACCATTTCAATGTGATTTGTGTGATAAAAGTTATACTCAGTTGGGTCATTTGAAAGTTCACAAACGGGTACATACTGGTGAGAAACCGTATCGATGTGACGTTTGCAATAAGTGTTACACTCATTCGGTTAGTTTAAAAGCTCATAAGCGAATACATACTGGCGAGAAACCGTATAAGTGTGACATTTGTAAACGATGTTTTGCCAGTTCGAGTACATTGAAGTCGCATATAGCTTCTCATACCAATAAGAAAAATAAATATCATACTGATGATGCTCTTATTAATTCTGAAATATGTCCGAATTCAGGTAGCTAATATAAAAACTGTAAAATGGATGCTGGTCGAGAGTCTGCTTCAAGGGTAGAGATGGGAAAAAAATTAAATTGTATTTTAAAGACCACCAACAGCTAAGATTATTTGGGCCTAGCACCAATTCATATTTTCAATTCATTATTTATTTTTTTTTAATAATAAATTGAAAATCCAATTGACACTTTTACCAGCTCTCGGGCTAAAACCCAGGAACTGGGGTTGTAATAGAGGAACCATAGCAACGCCATGTAAACAACAGCATTGCTACACTCTCGGCTATTCTCAAGTCCTAAAAACAGTGTAAAAATTTTGTATAATAAAGCTGTAAACTTAATTTGTGTTTTGATAAAAATTGACCGTTGTAATTACCCACACTTTTGGCTTGAATAACGTCTGATATCTCATACTGGGGTTGCATTTTAGAAATATTAGATGCAACGGAAACAGGGGAAGCAGTTGACATGTACAATACTTGTCAAGGTGTCAAGACGTAGCATGATACTCTAGTATCATGAGATGTAGTATTCCCCAGGGGGAACATTGGAATGTAGTTGTTCCAATGTTCTTTGGGAATTGGCGTTCCCAGGAGCCCGAGCTCGTAATATTAGTTGTTGTGTTGAAAACGCTAATGACCTGAGTTGTCAACGCGTCTATAATCTACAATAATAATAATGATGTAGTCAGTCAGTGTGGATGTGGTAAAGTACGAGTCTGCCGACAAACATCAAACCCAGGTTCGCATCCCGAAGGCTTTTAATATTTTTATTTATTTTTTTAACAATGAAAATATTTAGGTATTGAATAACTATTTAAAACATAAAAAAATACGATTAATTTATTTATAATATTTTACGAACGTTTGATTTTATAAGATAAATAAAAGCGGATGCATTTCTTTCCATGACAACGAATACAATAATATTTGTAATAAATACAAATTTTAACACGGACGTCGTGAGTAAATACCCAATTAAATGAATGCATAATGACTGCAAACAGTATATGAAACACCTATTGTAAGAACAATGACGTAATCAGGAAAAATTCATTAATTCAAATCTATGTCAACTCAGCCCGCCGCGATAGTGGAAAGTTTAGGGTTAGAATCCCTACGATGACATAGGTTTGAATTAATGCATTTTTTCTGATTACAGCATTGTGTTACGTCATTGTACTTACAATAGGTGTTCATATACTGTTTGCAGTCATTATGCATTCATTTAATTGAATAATATTTGTGTTTAACGATATTAATGTCATCAGTCTGTACCTGTGATATAGTCATATCCAATTTTTTTGTTTTATATCTGTCAGTGTGGCAACCCATCTGTAATGTTTGTCATGGATATTATTCCGGTGTGAAAAAATATTTGTGGCAAAAATTTCAAAATGAAGGAAATTGCCGTATTTAGCGGAGATCTTAGTAAAATGTGTCGACTGTGCCTAACTGGCGATGTAAACTTAACTGATATATTTTCACATTCATCGAAACTCGGAGGCCGAATAGCAGATATAGCTATAAAATGCGCCCCCGTACACGTAAGTAATATCTGTCAATATTTAACAAATACTCTTGATTTCGTGCACGAATACGCAACTGAAACAAGCATTTGCTTACGTTTTGTTAAAATTTTTTTAATTTTGAAGCTTATCAGGCGGAAAACAGATTTTAAAAAAATCTCCAGATTAAATTTAAATTATTTGTGCAGTTCCAAGATTATTTAAAACAGAACTGTAAATTCAAAGTAACATTATTATTATTAAATGAATGCCTAATGACTGCAAACAGTATATGAAACACCTGAGTAAGAACAATGACGTGACACATGCGAGAGTCAGTATTCCAACACCACTGCTAATCTGTAGTCTAGCAGTGGTGTTGGAATATTGACTCTCGCATGTAGTGGTTTTTCAGTGACAGAATGCTTTAAAGGGAGAAAGTCGATCGTTTGAAAATGTGTCACTGTGTGAGTAATGTCAACTCAGTCCGCCGCGATAGTGGAAAGTTTAGGGTTAAAATCCCTACGGTGACAGGTTTGAATTAATGAATTTTTCCTGATTACAGCATTGTGTTACGTCATTGTTCTTACAACAGGTGTTTTCATATACTTTTTGCAGTCACTATGCATTCATTCAATTATGTATTTGATCACGACGTCCGTGTTAAAATTTGTATTTATTATTATTATTATTCATTGACAATGTACCTAAAACGAAATAGTATTAACTAAATAAAATAGTAATTAAAAAAACTGAAGTTTAAACAAATAGTTCAAAGTAACTTAAAAATATGAAATATGGCTTCAGTATGTTTGAGTTTAAAGCAAATAATGTTTGTCTCAGTATTCATGACACAAAAAAGTATACAGTTAAATCACAGAAATAATTTTAAACAGATATCAAAAGACGACAAGCTTCCTAGTTTCATCTGTAAGCAATGCCACAAAGAACTGGATAGAGTACATCGGTTCCAGAACAAGGCAGTTCAGTCCGAAAAAACTCTGCACAATTATCTACAACGATTAGATCCAGGATGTTCCGACGACTACGGAGAATCAATAAAACCTGACTACAACACTGACGACGATATGTCCATAAAACAAGAGAACGTCAACGATGACAGTAATAGTAGTTGGGAAGAAAGAAATATCGATCTGAAAGACACTAAAGTCACTTCTGAAAGTTTCAGCACAGATCTGGTTGTGAAATGTGAATACCCTGAAAAACTGCTCGAAACTCAGTTAGTTGAAACTTTTGAGTTCAATCAAAAAAGTGTGAAAAAAGAGACAGTTGACGCAGTGTCAAAAAACAAAAAGAAACCTTCAAAAACTAAATCGCCGAAACCGAAACGCGTTCGTAGAAATTCGTTCCAATGCGACGTTTGTAACAAATACTTCACCCAGGCCGTTCATTTGAAGACTCACAAACGACTTCATACCGGAGAGAAACCGTATCATTGTGAAGTGTGCAATAAGCGTTTCAGTCGAGACGATCATTTGAAGCGACACAAACTACTTCACACCGGTGAGAAACCGTACCACTGTGACGTTTGTAATAAGTGTTTTACCACGTCTTATATACTCAACACTCACAAATTGTTGCACACGGGAAAGAAGACGTACCAATGTGACGTTTGCGGTAAATGTTTCACGCAATGGATAGGTTTAAGAACGCACAGACTTCAACATACAGGTGAGAAACCGTACCAATGTGATGTTTGCAACAAACGTTTTACACAACTGAGCAACTTAAAAAAACATAAGTTACTGCATACGGGCGAGAAACCTTATCAGTGTGACATTTGTAGCGAATTTTTCATCCAGCTTTGCAATTTAAAAATTCATAAACTTCAACATACTGGTGAGAAACCGTTTCAGTGTGACGTTTGTAACAAAGGTTTTACTTCGTCGGGCATTCTGAACAGGCATAAACTGCTTCATACCGGCAAGAAACCGTATCAGTGTGACGTTTGCAATAAGTGTTACACACAGTCGACGCATTTAAAAACACACAAAAGAGTGCATACTGGTGAGAAACCCTACCGGTGTGAAGTTTGTAATAAGTGTTTTACGCAGTCGAGTACATTAAAATCGCACGTTTCGTCACATAATAATAAAAAACCAAATCAGTGCAGTGGAATTTAATAAGTATAATTTGGTATGTCGTAAAATCCACGTGAATCCGAAACTTTTTATACTTAAAAAAACTGTTATCCAACAAATTGAATTTTTGATTGAAATTCTTTGTATGCAAATAATAACTGTGAACTGTAAAAATTAAAAAAAAATATAGAGAACTGATATTAGAAAATATAAACCTTGATTATTTATTTTTATATCATCATGAAATAAGTGTTTTTCGTATCTTTTGTGACGTTTTATTTATATTTACAATCCACTCTTTCCAAAATATGAAAACACCCTATTAAAATAAATATCGTATCTAGCGAGCATTCAACTTTTTTAATCACCAATCAGCCGAGAATTATAATAAAAAAGGGTGTGGGTCTTGGGACCTCCGACAGATGTGAAACATCAAAGAAAACATTATTGAACTCGGTGGTATTCTTTATGTAGTAGTATATATTTTTTCAAAAGCAGCAACTAACTTATGCACTGTAACACACGCGGTTGCGGCGTTTGAGCACGCCTGAGCCAGAAACGCAACTAAATACACAGCGAAGTATCTATATTACATACCTAAACGTGTATACATATACTTTTGCTTTACAGTACGTTCGTATGTATACTCTCTCTCTCTTCCCGAGCCCGAGCGCGCGGAAGCCGAGAGAGAGAGAGAGTGCCGCAGTGGTGGGAAGAACAGCAGTGAAAGAGCGGACCAAACATTTCGTTGCATATTTCCCCTCACGCGGCTGTTCACAGCCCGACATAAGATGTTTCATATCAAAAATAGTTTTAGAAGACTTACCTCTGACATGGGGTAACGCCCGGTGCAGAGCTCGCAGTCTTGTTGCAAGTAGGCGATGGCGGCATCCAAGCTCGTGCATTCCTTAGAAGCTGCGCAAGCAGCTTCCACGTCAAAATTCATAGATATCAAAGTAGCTGCTAGTTCTGCTTCGGCATACGACTTCGTGCGACCTTCGGCGAGAAGTCTTCGTGCTTGTCTCTGTACCAAAAATATTAAACAAATTTAATTTTGATCAAAAATAGGTAGATTCACTATAGTTGCATGACTTCGGAGTTATGTCATAAGAATGAAAAATCCTTGGAGACACAAACATGGATAATAAGTGTATTAATTTTTATTTGAAAAAATCGGGAATACTGCTCTAGTAGAGCTTTGGTGAGAGGCCACTCGATGTGTTGAGGCGTAAATACGCAGTGGGTAAAGATGCAGGCAAAGACGACTGAATGAGCCATTTTCCTGAGAATAGTTCCTTCAATTATCCACGAGAGGCATAACTTAATTATTAAATTATTATTATTATTAAATTGATTAAATAATTAAGTTATACCACTGAAATGACACGACACTAATAGGGAAATAATTGTCCCTACCACAATTGTTGCCTCTCGTAGATAATTGAAAGAACTACTCTCAGGAAAATGGCTCATTGCTCACATAACGAACCCGAATTTGCTAAGGGTTCAGATGCGCCTTAGTCGATTATTTTTTCAGATATTTATTGTTTTTAATGAACCATTTTCCTGAGAGTATTTCCTACAGTTATCCACGAGAGGCAGCACTTGTGGTAGGTACAAACATTATTTATTCCCCATTAGTGTCATGTCATTTTAGTGGTATATCTCAATTTTTAAATTATTTTAATAATAATAATAATTTGATAATTATTAAATTATATCACTAAACTGACAACACTAATGGGGAATAAATAATGTTTGTACCTACCACAAGTGCTGCCTCTCGTGAATAATTTAAAGAACTACTCTCGGGAAAATGGTTCATTGAACTAGACAAAATTAATTAATAAACAATTATCATAAATCATTAAGAGGAGCCTAAAACAAATTACCTATGAACTGTCATCGTTTAAGAATTAGAACATTACCTGTAGCGGATTTTTCGATTCCCCATCATTCTGTTCATTGGCTTTATTGTTAGTATTGCCAGTATCAGACAAGTATTCGTCTGAATCACAAGTTTCGTCTATAAATGCATTATTATTCTTATTGTTACTATCATTGTTAACATTGTTTGTTGTATTCAATTTATTAGTTTCAATTATAACCTGCAATTTAATTTTATCTATAAAATATTACCACTTCAGTTATCAAATTTTTTGTGTAGGAGGATTTGACACTCACAATGAGATTCCCAACATTTCTTTAAAAATAGTTATTTTCGATACGTGTGCGTAAAGTGAGGTAATCTAGTAGGCTTAAATTGAAGCCCGAGATAAGGAACTGACGCATACACAACCAGATCGAGTGCGCTGTATACCCCCACGAGCCGTTAGGCGAGTGGGGGTATACAGCGCACTCGATCTGGTTGTGTATGCATCAGTTTTTATCGAGTACCTCAATTTAAGCCTACTAGATATCTCACTTTAAGCGGACGTATCGAACATAATTTTTTATAACGACTGCTTCTAAAGTTTAATAGAGAGAAAAAAATTTATGAAAACGGAAAATTCGCTCTTCTAGTCCTTAGAACTTTACCATTACAGACTAAGTTACGATTTAGTTTATTTTTATTAAAGTTATTAACTTCTGTATAAATCATTAAAAACATGACTCTCTCATGACTCTCTCATGATGCGCGATACTATATATAGGAACACATCGATCGATAGCCAGTAAGTGCTTGTATTGTACAAAGTGCGGAAATTTCGAAGTTATATGATGTACAGATTGTACTTTTACGCACGCTTTGGACTTTTACGCACGCTTTGGACTTTTACGCACGCTTTGGACTTTTACGCACTGTGACGGTACTTTTACGCACGCTTTGGACTTTCACGCACGGTGACTAAAATGCGCCTCTTTACGCCCGCCTCACAGTGCTCGAATATTGAACTTTAGAAGCAGGAGTTATAAAAAATATGTAATGCAACTCAGCAGATTAAAAAAAAAAAAGTCGTTTGCATGGCTCCTCTATTACAAGCCCACAGTTCCGAACTTCCTAAGTTCTAATTCGAGAACTGGATTTTTAATTTATTATTAACAAATAATAAATTGAAAATATGAATTGGTGCTAGGCCTAAATACCCCTAGCTACTGATGGTCTTTTACAAAAAATAACATAAAATACGTGTAAATTATAACTTTTGTCTTAAAATGGTGGCTTACTTTAGAGTTTATAACCTCGTTGAACTTCTGAAAGAGTTGGTTGAACAAAAAAAATGTGTTCAAAAGTATTTTCTTTTGTCAAAAACAATAGTGGATTGTTCAGTTGCCAAAACAATTGAACTATTTAGTTTTTTTTGGTCACTAACAGCTAAGATTCTTAAGGCCTTGGATCAATTCATATTTTCAATTTATTATTTTTTAATAATAAATTGAAAATCCAATTTACACTTTTACCAGTCCAGTCATGTTGTCATCAAAAAAATAAACAATTAAAATGACATTAAACTTTGACAAATATTTTGACTCTTTTAACCTAATTTCGAATTTGATTTGTACATTATAGTATCAGCCATGTTGGAATTCTCAAAATACGAGCATAGTATGGGATAGATCTTTGTACACGATCCGTTTTTTTAATATAATTCAGTAATAATTACTTTTTTCTCTTCAATTTGTTGTTTCTGCGTTTCCTCAGATCCAGACAGGGCTTCAACAAATACCTCATCCCCACTCTCGCCACTATCTTCTGTTTGTTTACTAGAAGTTTTAACCGACTTGTTTTGTTTTTGAGCTTTACTTTTGTTATTTTGCGTCAATGTTTTGTCTTTACTGTTCACTTTTTTAATCGAATCGTCGGCATTTGCTATACTTCCCTGTCTTGTAAACACAGGTATTCTAGATCGCTTCTTTCTAACCGGCGCCGTTGGTTTTTCAGAAACGTTATCCTTTTGTTTATTATTAGCTCTAACTGGTTTTGGCGGCGCCAGTTTTTTAACATTTTCGACTTGAACAGTTGAAGGTTCATTTTTAACTTGATTCTTTTTACTGTTGTCTTTTTCAGTTGACTCCATTTTTACTTCTCCTGTACTGGAATTTTGTTCAGAGTTATTTGCAACAGTGCTTTCGGATTTAGTTGCTGCAAGAATACTACCAGGCTTAACAATTTTAGATTTTGAGGTTACGTTTTTAGTTTCACTTTCGTTTTGTTTCCCAGATCCAATCTCCTTAGTTCCTTCCTGCGCGTTTTTAGTTTCTGTGCTTCCTTTATCGTTAGAGTTTTCTAAAACATTTTCTTCGGCAATTTTTACAACTGGTTCTACATTATTGGTTGAATTTTCATTTACTTTCACTTCAGCATTTTCAATACTTGAATTTTCAACTGCAACTTTATTTTCATTCAGTACATTTGATTCAACTTCTTGTTCCGATAAATTTTCCTGACTTGGAATCTCGTGTTTCTGTTCATTTTCGGTGACTGCATTAGAGTTATTACCTGCCTCATGATTTTCCACAACTTTTGGATCAAGCACTAAATTTTGATCATTTTGTACCAATTCATTCGTACCAACTGCTCCAGCGTTCAAATTTAAATCTCGAATTTGTGTGTTAGTTTCTGTATTTTGTTTTTCAATTATTGCATCTTCTGAAGCATTTTTATCATCGCTTTTTACCGCGCTATCCAATACAATAATTTGTTTTTCAGCTGCTGAACCTTGTAAAGTATTTTTAACATTGATGTTTATCTCACTACTCAATCTGTTATCAACCACTTCTGATTTCGCAATTTCAACTGACGATTCTTGGATTCTTATATTAATTTCATTGCTAGTTTCATTATTTTCTATTTCCAAGCTTGACTTTTTAGTATCCACATCAATAATTAAATCAGTTCCCAGTTTGTTATTTTCTATCTTCTCATCTGCAACTATTTCTGGATCAGTTTTACCAGAACTCTCTGTAACTATTTCTGGATCACTTCTGTCAGAACTTAATTTCGTGTAACCACCATTTATTCCTAGATCTGATTTACTAATATCAGAACTCGATTTCGTTCCAACACTTGACATTCCATCAACAACACGATCTTCCGAAGTAGACGAAATCGAGGCATTCCGAGAATCCAATAATTTCTCTTGATCGAACGAAAAATCCGAAAACTGACTTCCACTGTTCAATTGATCGTCAGTTTCTAATCTATCCAACTCATCGAATTCATCCGAATCCAAATCGGAAATAATTAACTGATTCGGAGACAGATTTTCTTCTACAGTATGATAATCATTCGTCACCATAATATTCGTTTCGACTTCATTTTCGGAAGAATACTGACCTTCACTTTCATAATCTGCATGTTTTTCATCAATAAAATCTTCGTATTCGCTAAAATCCGAATGCTCAATGATATCATCGACATCTTCCGTATTTACCGATTCGTTCTCACTTAGATATGCATCTTTACCCGTTTCTAAGACTTCATTTTGAATACTGTTACCCGTAATTGATTGTTTAGCTTCCAAAATATTGTCTTGAGCATTATGCACTTCGATTTTTGGTACTTCGTCATTGATTTTCCCTTCCTTCGAACTGACTATATCACTTTTTATCACTTCATCTGTACTTTTCCCTTCGATCTTTGCTACATCAGTTTTGAAAACTTCATCATTCATTTTACTTGAATTAGCTACATCACTTCTTAAAACTTCATCCGTAATTTTCCCTTCAATTGAACCGGCCACATCAGTTTTCAAAACCTCCTTTGTAATTTTGTCTCCGCTTAAACTGGGTAACTGAATTTCACTGACATAAGTACTAACTGATTGACTAATCTCGTTAGAACTTTTTTCTCTACTTGGAATAAAACTAACCGTTGATACAACTTTTTCATTTTCAATTTTACTAGGACTAAGCTGTATTTCTGCTGTTGTGATACTAACTTTGCGTTTTCTTTCTTGGATAGTTTCTGATTCCGCCTCGTCAACGCTTGCGGTTGGAGCTATTACCAGCCTTCCAGTTATCGTACTACCTCTAATAGTATTACTATTATCTTGAATCAGTAAACTAGATACTACATTAGGTTCATTTGAAGGATTTACTTTTTCGGGTGACTGTTGTTTTTTAGTATTGTCAACAAAAACAGATGATTTCTGCGTTCCGTTAGTCGAGTTCTGTTGTTCAGGTGGTTTTGTTTTTCCTGTAGGTTTCGTGCTTTTCGATTTAAGTTGTATTTGTAATTGATTGGTAAACTGTTCCACTTTTTCTTCTGTTTTTTTATCTGCGATGTTCAATTGATTTTCACTTGGCTGTGACGTGTCGACGATGTTCGGTTGTTTATCAATAACATCCAATTGTTTGTTATTTATTTGTTTATCATCCGAAGGAATAACGACCGTTCCTACATTTTCATTAGTTTGTTGTTTTCTAGATAATAAAACACTCACCGCTCTTGCTGCATCAATCGCCTCTTTGCTTTTTTCTTCAACGCGTCCTTCAGTTCCTACGGGAACATCTATAAAACCAATAAGGCAACTGTAATTGGCAGATATTAATAAACATTTAGCATTACATAAAAATGCCAAAAGATTATGTAATCTGTACAGTAGGTATGTTGTCGTTAATGATTGGTTTAGCTATAAAGCGGACCATATACGGTCAATCTGTTTGATTGATAATTTGATTAATGATAGACGATTTCCTACATGATCAATAAAGAATGACAATCATTATTCATTTAGTCTGCTAAATTAATTTTTGCATATTGTACCAAAACTTGTTTTAATTCGATCTCAATTTGACTAATTGACAAAATATTAAAGACATAATATATTATTTAAAATGACCTTTAAAAACTGGCCCATCTTCAACTGTCTTGGCCCACCTTGGCATAATCTTTTAAATACGTTTTTAACCCTCGAAATTTCAACAATTTTTCTTTTAAATGCTATAGCAAGTAACCTGGGTTAAAATTTTTGGCAAATAAATGTTATTGGCCCACTTTCAGAACACCATGCCCAACACTAGCCCACCCTAGCAAAAAACCCTAGCGCCGCTACTGTCCAGCATTTATTTATTTATTTATAGTAGATTATAGACGCGTCGACAACTTAAGTCATTAGCGTCTTAAATTACATTAAATAACAACTAACTTAAAACTAAATAACATCACAAAACATCCATGAAGGCAGGTAGGATTCGAACCCACGACAGTCTAGTCTAGAGACTGGTATCAAGTACGCTATCCACTAAGCTATACTGCCCTCTTACTGTTCAGCAGCATCATATTGCCACTTGGTTGGGTTACTATAGACAGAAAAGCTGGTGAGATTTCTTATTAGAAATTATTCGTATGACAATTTTTATGCCACTTTCGATATACTAAATCCAACCAGGATAACGTCGAACTAAACAAAATGAAAAGATCAACAACGAACCTCTAAGGTCGTCGGTCCGCCGGTGGTCTACAGCGACTCTGTTGGAACTTTCGTTGTCCTGACCAGCCGGCGGACCCCAAATCCGCATCAGGAACGGCTTCAGTTGGGTCTTACTCAACTCGTAGTAAGCAGCTTCCAAATCGCCGTGATTCGCCGTCAAGGCTGTCACCACGTCCTCGTGGGAGAACTGTCCGCGAATTTTCAACTCGTCGTACTAGCAAACAAAGAAATTCCAAATATTATTCTTACTATCAAAGCACTCTTTGATAATTGTACAGGGTGTTTTCGATCTACTTTTTTATTTTTAATGGGTATAGTATAGGGAAAAAGAAGGCGATTAGTGTTAAACACCACAGGGTAGGATCTTTATTTTTCCCGATCCGATGTAGGGCGAATATGTGATCCAATGCAGTACGTCGTGAGTGCTTAACACTGGCTTCAGTGTCATCCGATTTTGTGTAAAAAGTAAAAACATCCATGGCTCACATCGTCTTAAAAAACTTTTACTAAGGTGTTTTAACACTACCTAATTGTGTCATTTTGACCATTAAAAAAAAAAGTCAAGAGGTGTCATGGAACACCCGACAGAAGCTATCCTTTTTACGCATTGTATATAAAACCGAATTTATCAAAGCTATAGACAATACAATTGAGAAGTTATTATTTGACTGCCATTTTGAAATCTGATGCAATTTTATTTTTTTGTATCCTATAAAACTCTTAAATATCAATTTTCAAAAAGATCGGATAATTTTAAAAAAAGTACATATGGCCGCCATTTTGAAATCTGACGCCATTTTATTTTTTTGTGTCCTATAAAACTCTCAGATATTTATTTTACATAGGCCACTGTGCGTGCGCCAGTATATTACTTTCACCGCTGGTCATAGCTATAGATATACTTTTAATAAGCGTGACGGTGACGCGAACCTATAATTTTTCCCCTCCCAGAAATCGTCTAACGCGCCTATAGAAGCATAGCTTCAATAAAGTAAATAGACCGAAAACATCCTGTATAAAATAAATTGTCTAAAGCCACAACTAATTAACCAATTCTTTTCTTCATAAAAGTTCCCCCGAAAACATAGTTTTGGTTTCAAAAAAATTGTGTGACAATTATTACCTTGGCCTGTCGTTGTTCGACACATTCGGTGACAGAGGCCCACACGTTTCCTGCGTGTCTTCTGAGGGCCCGTCGAGCCTCTGAGGCCGACACAGTACCGACCGTGTTCACTTTACATTCGTGGCCAAATTTGGTGGCCAACGTTTGCACAGACTCGATCATTTTATCCCAGTTGGCTAACAGCCATTCTACTGGATTCTGTAAAAAAAAATTTGTTTTTTTGAAACTATTAAATTAAAACACATTTTTAACATTGGAAATGTTTATGTTCGTATATGGGGGCAGAGTTACGAGTTTTCGTTCAAGGCCAAAAGACAACGGTGTGGCGATCAAGTGAGGAGCAATCATGCAAAATTGAACAAGTGCAATTTTTTCGAAATGTGTTTTATATCATGTCTAGTTAATTGAGAGGTATTTGCGACGATCTGCGGTGTTATTTTTGAGCAAATGTTAATAAATACTGTAGAAAAATCCATTTAAAAGTTAAGTAATCAAGCAAAAGTGAACGCGTATATAACAGAAGAATAATAGGGTTATTCCTGACGAAACTAAACAGTGCATTGATAAATACTGTGTGTATAATAAACAGTTAATTATGTTTCATATATGCTGTTATCATTTCCAATGTGCTCGATGGTCGCAAGGATTGCGAAATCTGTGAATTTTTTCTAATGCAAACAACATATTATTTTTTCTAAGTTCATATCGTCGTCGCTAAAAGGTATATCGTCGGTGACCTCTGAATGTCCTTCTGCAACGTCGCGTAACGTCATTCTGCGTCTGCAATTCCGCAAAACTACTTGAAATAATATTGATTTCAAGTCTTCATGGTTTCCGGGCTTGTACGCCGTGGTCCGGTGGTATTTCTACCTGACGTTTCGTCTACAACTGCGGATGTGGCAGCGGTCGAAGTGTTCTCCTTGGCGGCTCACAGGTCAGTGTGTCAATGACTGGTGTCCTCCCTTCTTTTATGCTCAGTACCAGTGTGTTCTCTGTTCGGTCGTAGTCAGTCTCTCCGTACGACCGAACAGAGAACAGGAGGACGCCAGTCATTGACACACTGACCTGTGAGCCGCCAAGGAGGACACTTCGACCGCTGCCACATCGCCTTTGAGAATGTCTACCGCAGTTGTAGACGAAACGTCAGGTAGAAATACCACCGGACCACGGCCTACAAGTCCGGAAACCATGAAGACTTGGAATCAATGCCGGCCGTGAAAGCTTGCACACCTGGATAAAATTGATTTATTTATTTATCGTAGATTATAGACGCGTCGACAACTTAGGTCATTAGCGTCTTAAATTACATTAAATAACAACTTCGTTTAAACTAAATGACATCACAAAACATCCATGAGCGGAGGTGAGATTCAAACCCACGACAGTGTGATTCAAAGGTCGGCTACGCTAACCGTTACATCTCACTGTCCTAGCAAAACTGAGATTGACCTCATTGGCGCATAAGGAATCGGTGCTCGTTTGAAGTAGCCAATCAGAGGGGCTTTGAATCATACGTCACTGCGCATGGGTTCCATTCGAACATATTTTGTTCGCGCTGTATAAAATTTTGTTTCCAACACTTAAGTGATGTTG